>JAUPMV010000015.1:0-230000 GCA_030848855.1 Branchinecta sandiegonensis | reverse complement strand
GTCTTGACTGTCTGTCTGTCTGTCTTGACTGACTGTCTGTCCGTCTGTCTGTCTATCTGTCTGTCTCAACTGTCTGTCTGTCCGTCGTATGTCTTGACTGACTGTCTGTCTCTCTTGACTGACTGTCTGTCTGTCTTGACTGACTGTCTATCTGTCTGTGTGGCTTGACTGACTGTCGGTCTGTCTGTCTTGAATGACTGTCTGTCTGTCTGCCTGTCTTGACTGTCTGTCTGTCCGTCTGTCTGTCTTGACTGACTGTATGTCTGTCTTGGCTGACTGTTTGTCTGTCTTGACTGACAGTATGTCTGTCTTGACTGACTGTATGTCTGTCTTGACTGACTGTCTGTCTGTCTTGACTGACTGTCTATCTGTCTGTGTGTCTTGACTGACTGTCTGTCTGTCTGTCTTGACTGACTGTCTGTCTGTCTGTCTGTCTTGACTGTCTGTCTGTCCGTCTGTCTGCCTTGACTGACTGTCTGTCTGTCTTGACTGACTATCTGTCTGTGTTGACTGACTGTCTGTCTGTCTTGACTGACTGTCTGTCTGTCTTGGCTGACTGTTTGTCTGTCTTGACTGACAGTATGTCTGTCTTGACTGACTGTCTGTCTGTCTTGACTGACTGTTTGTCTGTCTCGACTGACTGTATGTCTGTCTTGACTGACTGTCTGTCTGTCCTGACTGACTGTCTGTCTGTCTTGACTGACTGTCTGTCTGTCTTGACTGACTGTCTATCTGTCTGTGTGTCGTGACTGACTGTCTGTCTGTCTATCTTGACTGAATGTCTTTCTGGGTGTCTGTCTGTCTGTCTTGACTGACTGTCTGTCTGTCTTGACTGACTGTCTATCTGTCTGTGTGTCTTGACTGACTGTCTGTCTGTCTGTCTTGACTGACTGTCTGTCTGTCTGTCTGTCTTGACTGTCTGTCTGTCCGTCTGTCTGTCTTGACTGACTGTCTGTCTGTCTTGACTGACTATCTGTCTGTTTTGACTGACTGTCTGTCTGTCTTGACTGACTGTCTGTCTGTCGTGGCTGACTGTTTGTCTGTCTTGACTGACAGTATGTCTGTCTTGACTGACTGTCTGTCTGTCTTGACTGACTGTTTGTCTGTCTCGACTGACTGTATGTCTGTCTTGACTGACTGTCTGTCTGTCTTGGCTGACTGTCTGTCTGTCTTGACTGACTGTCTGTCTGTCTTGACTGACTGTCTGTCTGTCTTGACTGACTGTCTGTCTGTCTTGACTGACTGTCTATCTGTCTGTGTGTCGTGACTGACTGTCTGTCTGTCTATCTTAACTGAATGTCTTTCTGGGTGTCTGTCTGTCTGTTTTGACTGACTATAGTCTGTCTGTCTGTCTTGACTGACTGTCTGTCTGTCTGTCTTGACTGACTGTATGTCTGTCTGTCTTGACTGACTGTCTGTCTGTCTGTCTGTCTGTCTTGACTGACTGTTTGTCTGTCTGTCTTGACTGACTGTCTGTCTTGACTGACTGTCTTTCTGTCTGTGTCTTGACTGACTGTCTGTCTGTCTGGCTTGACTGACTGTCTGTCTTTCTTTCTGTCTGTCTGTCTGTCTTGACTGTCTGTCTGTCCGTATGTCTGTCTTGACTGACTATCTGTCTGTCTTGACTGACTGTCTGTCTGTCTTGACTGACTGTCTATCTGTCTTCGTGTCTTGACTGACTGTCTGTCTGTCTGTCTTGACTGACTGTCTGTCTTTCTGTCTGTCTGTCTGTCTGTCTTGACTGTCTGTCTGTCCGTCTGTCTGGCTTGACTGTCTGTCTGTCCGTCTGTATGTTTTGACTGTCTGTCTGTCTGTCTTGACGGATTGTCTGTCTGTCTTGACTGACTGACTGTCTGTCTGTCTTTCTTGACTGACTGTCTGTCTGTCTATCTTGACTGTCTGTCTGTCTGTCTTGACTGACTGTCTGTCTATCTGTCTTGACTGAATGTCTGTCTGTCTGTCTTGACTGACTGTCTATCTGTCTTCGTGTCTTGACTGACTGTCTTTCTGTCTGTCTTGACTGACTGTCTGTCTGTCTTGACTGACTGTCTGTCTGTCTTGACTGACTGTCTGTCTGTCTTGACTGACTGTCTGTCTGTCTTGACTGACTGTCTGTCTGTCTTGACTGACTGTCTGTCTGTCTTGACTGACTGTCTGTCTGTCTTGACTGACTGTCTGTCTGTCTTGACTGACTGTCTGTCTGTCTTGACTGACTGTTTGTCTGTCTTTACTGACTGTATGTCTGCCTTGACTGACTGTCTGTCTGTCTTGACTGACTGTCTATCTGTCTGTGTGTCTTGACTGACTGTCTGTCTGTCTGTCTTGACTGTCTATCTGTCTGTTGTCTTGACTGACTGTCTGTCTGTCTGTCTTGACTGACTGTCTGTCAGTGTGTCTAGACTGATTGTCTGTCTTGACTGACTGTCTATCTCTCTGTCTTGACTGACTATCTGCCTGTCTGTCTGTCTTGACTGACTGTCTATCTGTCTGTGTGTCTTGACTGACTGTCTGTCTGTCTGTCTGCCTTGGCTGTCTGTCTGTCTTGACTGACTGTTTGTCTGTCTTGACTCCTGTATGTCTGTCTTGACTGACTGTCTCTTTGTCTTGACTGACTGTCTATCTGACTGTGTGTCTTGACTGACTGACTGTCTGTCTGTCTTGACTGACTGTCTGTCCGTCTTGACTGACTGTCTGTCTGTCTGTCTTGACTGACTGCCTGTCTGTCTGTCTTGACTGACTGTCTGTCTGTCTTGACTGACTGTCTTTTTGTCTGTCTTGACTGACTGTCTGTCTGTCTGTCTTGACTGACTGTCTGTCTGTGTTTCTTGACTGACTGTCTGTCTGTGTTTCTTGACTGACTGTCTGTCTGTTTGTCTTGACTGACTGTCTGTCTATGTGTCTTGGCTGAATGTCTGTCTGTCTTGACTGACTGTCTATCTGTCTGTGTGTCTGTCTGTCCGTCTGTCTGTCTTGACTGACTGTCTGTCTGTCTTGACTGAATGTCTGTCTGTCTTGACTGACTGTCTGTCTGTCTTGACTGACTGTTTGTCTGTCTTGACTGACTGTCTGTCTGTCTTGGCTGACTGTCTGTCTGTCTTGACTGACTGTTTGCCGGTCTTGACTGACTGCCTGTCTGTCTTGACTGACTGTCTGTCTGTCTGTCTGTCTGTCTGTCTGTCTTTCTGTCTTGACTGTCTTTCTGTTCGTCTGTTTGTCTTGACTGGCTGTCTGTCTTTCTGTTCGTCTGTCTGTCTTGACTGGCTGTCTGTCTGTCTTGACTGAATGTCTGTCTGTCTTGACTGACAGTCTGTCTGTCTTGACTGACTGTTTGTCTGTCTTGACTGACTGTATGTCTTTCTTAACTGACTGTCTGTCTGTCTTGACTGACTTTCTATCTGTCTGTGTGTCTTGACTGTCTGTCTGTCTGTCTGTCTTGACTGACTGTCTGTCTGTGTGTCTTGACTGACTATCTGTCTGTCTGTCTTGACTGACTGTCTGTTTGTCAGTCTGTCTGTCTGTCTGTCTTGACTGTCTGTCCTTCCGTCTGTCTGTCTTGACTGAATGTCTGTTTGTCTTGACTGACTGTCTGTCTTTCTTGACTGACTGTTTGCCTGTCTTGACTGACTGCCTGTCTGTCTTGACTGACTCTCTGTCTGTCTTGACTTACTGTCTATCTGTCTGTGTGTCTTGACTGACTGTCTGTCTGTTTGTCTTGACTGACTGTCTGTCTGTCTTGACTGACTGTTTGCCTGTCTTGACTGACTGCCTGTCTGTCTTGACTGACTGTCTGTCTGTCTTGACTGACTGTCTATCTGTCTGTGTGTCTTGACTGTCTGTCTGTCTGTCTGTCTTGACTGAATGTCTGTCTGGTTGTCTGTCTTTCTGTCTAGACTGACTATCTGTCTGTGCGTCTGTCTTGACTGACTGTCTGTCTGTCTGTTTTGACTGACTATCTGTCTGTGTGTCTTGACTGACTGTCTGTCTATCTGTCTTGGCTGAATGCCTGTCTGTCTGTCTTGACTGACTGTCTATCTGTCTGTGTGTCTTGAATGACTGTCTGTCTGTCTGTCTTGACTGACTGTCTGTCTGTCTGTCTGTCTGTCTTGACTGACTGTTATCTGTCTGTGTGTCTTGACTGTCTGTCTGTCTGTCTGTCTTTACTGAATGTCTGTCTGGGTGTCTGTCTGTCTGTCTGTCTTGACTGACTGTCTGTCTGTCTGTCTACCTTGACTTTCCTTCTGTCTGTCTGTCTTGACTGACTGTCTGTCTGTGTGTCTTGACTGACTGTCTGTCTGTCTGTCTTGACTAACTGTCTGTCTGTCTTGACTGACTGTCTATCTGTCTGTGTGTCTTGATTGTCTGTCTGTCTGTCTGTCTTTACTGAATGTCTGTCTGGGTGTCTGTCTGTCTGTCTTGACTGACTATCTGTCTGTCTGTCTGTCTTGACTGACTGTCTGTCTGTCTGTCTTGACTAACTGTCTGTCTGTCTTGACTAACTGTCTATCTGTCTGTGTGTCTTGATTGTCTGTCTGTCTGTCTGTCTTTACTGAATGTCTGTCTGGGTGTCTGTCTGTCTGTCTTGACTGACTATCTGTCTGTCTGTCTGTCTTGACTGACTGTCTATCTGTCTGTTTGTCTTGACTGTCTGTCTGTCTGTCTGTCTTTACTGAATGTCTGTCTGGGTGTCTGTCTGTCTGTCTTGACTGACTGTCTGTCTGTGTTTCTTGACTGACTGTCTGTCTGTCTGTCTTGACTGACTGTCTGTCTGTCTGTCTATCTTGACTTTCCTTCTGTCTGTATGTCTTGACTGACTGTCTGTCTGTGTGTCTTGACTGACTGTCTGTCTTGACTGACTGTCTGTCTATCTGTCTTGGCTGAATGTCTGTCTGTCTGTCTTGACTGACTGTCTGTCTGTCTGTCTTGACTGACTTTCTGTCTGTGTGTCTTGACTGACTGTCTGTCTGTCTGTCTTGACTGACTGTCTGTCTATCTGTCTTGGCTGAATGTCTGTCTGTCAGTCTGTCTTGACTGACTTCTTTGTCTGTGTCTTGACTGACTGTCTGTCTGTCTGTCTTGACTGACTGTCTGTCGGTCTGTCTGTCTTGACTCACTGTCTGTCTTTCTGTATTTCTATCTGTCTGTCTTGACTGTCTGTCTGTCCGTCTGTCTGTCTTGACCCTACTGTCTGTCTGTCTTGACTAACTGTCTGTCTGTCTTGACTGACTGTCTGTCTGTCTTGACTGACTGTCTGTCTGTCTTGACTGACTGTCTGTCTGTCTTGACTGAATGTCTCTCTGTATTGACTGACTGTCTGTCTGTCTGTCTGTCTGACTATCTGTCTTTCTTGACTGACTGTCTGTTTGTCTGTCTGTCTGGACTAACTGTCTGTTTGTCTGTCTGTCTTGACTGACTGTCTGTCTGTCTGTCTTGACTGACTGTCTCTCTGTCTTGACTGACTGTCTATCTGTCTGTCTGTCTTGACTGACTGTCTGTCTGTCTGTCTTGGCTCACTGTCTGTCAGTGTGTCTTGACTGACTGTCTGTCTGTCTGCTTTGACTGACTGTCTGTCTGTCTGTCTTGACTGACTATCTGCCTGTCTGTCTGTCTTGACTGACTGTCTATCTGTCTCTGTGTCTTGTTTGACTGTCTGTCTGTTTGTCTGTCTTGACTGTCTGTCTGTCCGTCTGTCTGTCTTGACTGATTGTCTGTCTGTCTTGACTGACTGTCTGTCTGTCTTGACTGACTGTTTGTTTGTCTTGACTACTGTATGTCTGTCTTGACTGACTGTATGTCTGTCTTGACTGACTGTATGTCTGTCTTGACTGAATGTCTATCTGTCTGTGTGTCTTGACTATCTGTCTGTCTGTCTGTCTTTACTGATTGTCTGTCTGGGTGTCTGACTGTCTGTCTTGACTGACTATCTGTCTGTCTGTCTGTCTTGACTGATTGTCTGTCTTGACTGACTGTCTGTCTGTCTGTCTGTCTTGACTGTAATTCTGTCTGTCTGTCTTGACTGACTGTCTGTCTGTGTGTTTTCACTGACTGTCGGTCTGTCTGTCTTGACTGACTGTCTGTCTATCTGTCTTGGCTGAATGTCTGTCTGTCTGTCTTGACTGACTGCCTGTCTGTCTGTCTTGACTGACTGTCTGTCTGTCTTGACTGACTGTCTTTTTGTCTGTCTTGACTGACTGTCTGTCTGTCTGTCTTGACTGACTGTCTGTCTGTGTTTCTTGACTGACTGTCTGTCTGTTTGTCTTGACTGACTGTCTGTCTATGTGTCTTGGCTGAATGTCTGTCTGTCTGTCTGTCTTGACTGACTGTCTATCTGTCTGTGTGTTTTGAATGACTGTCTGTCTGTCTGTCTTGACTGACTGTCTGTCTGTCTGTCTGTCTGTCTTGACTGTCTGTCTGTCCGTCTGTCTGTCTTGACTGACTGTCTGTCTGTTTTGACTGAATGTCTGTCTGTCTTGACTGACTGTCTGTCTGTCTTGACTGACTGTTTGTCTGTCTTGATTGACTGTCTGTCTGTCTTGACTGACTGTCTGTCTGTCTTGACTGACTGTCTGTCTGTCTTGACTGACTGTTTTCCGGTCTTGACTGACTGCCTGTCTGTCTTGACTGACTGTCTGTCTGTCTGTCTGTCTGTCTGTCTTGACTGTCTTTCTGTTCGTCTGTCTGTCTTGACTGGCTGTCTGTCTGTCTTGACTGAATGTCTGTCTGTCTTGACTGACTGTTTGTCTGTCTTGACTGACTGTATGTCTGTCTTAACTGACTGTCTGTCTGTCTTGACTGACTGTCTATCTGTCTGTGTGTCTTGACTGTCTGTCTGTCTGTCTGTCTTGACTGACTGTCTGTCTGTGTGTCTTGACTGACTATCTGTCTGTCTGTCTTGAATGACTGTCTGTTTGTCTGTATGTCTGTCTTTCTGTCTTGACTGTCTGTCTGTCCGTCTGCCTGTCTTGACTGACAATCTGTCTGTCTTGACTGAATGTCTGTTTGTCTTGACTGACTGTCTGTCTGTCTTGACTGACTGTTTGCCTGTCTTGACTGACTGCCTGTCTGTCTTGACTGACTGTCTGTCTGTCTTGACTGACTGTCTATCTGTCTGTGTGTCTTGACTGACTGTCTGTCTGTCTGTCTTGACTGATTGTCTGTCTGTCTGACTGTCTGTCTGTCTTGACTTTCTTTCTGTTCGTCTGTCTGTCTTGACTGGCTGTCTGTCTGTCCTGACTGAATGTCTGTCTGTCTTGACTGACTGTCTGTCTGTCTTGACTGACTGTTTGTCTGTCTTGACTTACTGTATGTCTGTCTTAACTGACTGTCTGTCTGTCTTGACTGTTTGTCTATCTGTCTGTGTGTCTTGACTATCTGTCTGTCTGTCTGTCTTGACTGAATGTCTGTCTGGGTGTCTGTCTTTCTGTCTAGACTGACTATCTGTCTGTCTGTCTGTCTTGACTGTCTGTCTGTCCGTCTGTCTGTCTTGACTGACTGTCTGTCTGTCTGTCTTGGCTGAATGTCTGTCTGTCTGTCTGTCTTGATTGACTGTCTGTCTGTCTGTCTTGACTGTCTGTCTGTCCGTCTGTCTGTCTTGACTGACTGTTTGTCTGTCTTGACTGAATTTCTGTCTGTCTTGACTGACTGTGTGTCTGTCTTGACTGACTGTCTGTCTGTCTTGACTGACTGTCTGTCTATCTGTCTTGGCTGAATGTCTGTCTGTCTGTCTGTCTTGACTGACTGTCTATCTGTCTGTGTGTCTTGAGTGACTGTCTATCTGTCTGTCTTGACTGACTGTCTGTCTGTCTGTCTGTCTGTCTGTCTGTCTGTCTGTCTGTCTTGACTGTCTGTCTGTCCGTCTGTCTGTCTTGACTGACTGTCTGTCGGTCTTGAATGAATGTCTGTCTGTCTTGACTGACTGTCTGTCTGTCTTGACTGACTGTTTGTCTGTCTTGACTGACTGTCTGTCTGTCTTGGCTGACTGTCTGTCTGTCTTGACTGACTGTTTGCCGGTCTTGACTGACTGCCTGTCTGTCTTGACTGACTGTCTGTCTGTCTGTCTGTCTGTCTGTCTTTCTGTCTTGATTGTCTTTCTGTTGGTCTGTCTGTCTTGACTGGCTGTCTGTCTTTCTGTTCGTCTGTCTGTCTTGACTGGCTGTCTGTCTGTCTTGACTGAATGTCGGTCTGTCTTGACTGACTGTCTGTCTGTCTTGACTGACTGTCTGTCTGTCTTGACTGACTGTTTGTCTGTCTTGACTGACTGTATGTCTGTCTTAACTGACTGTCTGTCTGTCTTGACTGACTGTCTATCTGTCTGTGTGTCTTAACTGTCTGTCTGTCTTGACTGACTGTCTGTCTGTGTGTCTTGAATGACTATCTGTCTGTCTGTCTTGACTGACTGTCTGTTTGTCTGTCTTGACTGTCTGTCTGTCCGTCTGTTTGTCTTGACATACTATCTGTCTGTCTTGACTGAATGTCTGTTTGTCTTGACTGACTGTCTGTCTGTCTTCACTGACTGTTTGCCTGTCTTGACTGACTGCCTGTCTGCCTTGACTGACTGTCTGTCTGTCTTGACTGACTGTCTATCTGTCTGTGTGTCTTGACTGACTGTTTGTCTGTTTGTCTTGACTGACTGTCTGTCTGTCTTGACTGACTGTTTGCCTGTCTTGACTGACTGCCTATCTGTCTTGACTGACTGTCTGTCTGTCTTGACTGACTGTCTGTCTGTCTTGACTGACTGTTTGTCTGTCTTGACTGAATTTCTATCTGTCTGTGTGTCTTGACTGACTGTCTCTCTGTCTGTCTGTCTATCTGTCTGTGTGCCTTGACTGTCTATCTGTCTGTCTGTCTTGACTGAATGTCTGTCTGGGTGTCTGTCTTTCTGTCTAGACTGACTATCTGTCTGTGTGTCTGTCTTGACTGACTGTCTGTCTGTCTGTTTTGACTGACTGTCTGTCTGTGTGTTTTGACTGACTGTCTGTCTATCTGTCTTGGCTGAATGTCTGTCTGTCTGTCTGTCTTGACTGACTGTCTATCTGTCTGTGTGTCTTGAATGACTGTCTGTCTGTCTGTCTTGACTGACTGTCCGTCTGTCTGTCTGTCTGTCCGTCTGTCTGTCTTGACTGACTGTCTGTCTGTCTTGACTGAGTGTCTGTCTTGACTGACTGTCTGTCTGTCTTGACTGACTGTCTGTCTGTCTTGACTGAATGTCTGTCTGTCTTGACTGACTGTCTGTCTGTCTTGACTGACTGTCTGTCTGTCTTGACTGACTGTCTGTCTGTCTTTACTGACTGTATGTCTGTCTTGACTGACTGTCTATCTGTCTGCGTGTCTTGACTGTCTGTCTGTCTGTCTGTCTTTACTGAATGTCTGTCTGGGTGTCTGTCTGTCTGTCTTGACTGACTATCTGTCTGTCTGTCTGTCTTGACTGACTGTTATCTGTCTGTGTGTCTTGACTGTCTGTCTGTCTGTCTGTCTTTACTGAATGTCTGTCTGGGTGTCTGTCTGTCTGTCTGTCTTGACTGACTGTCTGTCTGTCTGTCTTGACTGACTATCTGTCTGTCTGTCTATCTGTACTTTCCTTCTGTCTGTCTGTCTTGACTGACTGTCTGTCTGTGTGTCTTGACTGACTGTCTGTCATGACTGACTGTCTGTCTATCTGTCTTGGCTGAATGTCTGTCTGTCTGTCTTGACTGACTGTCTGTCTGTCTGTCTTTACTGACTTTCTGTCTGTGTGTCTTGATTGACTGCCTGTCTGTCTGTCTTGACTGACTGTCTGTCTATCTGTCTTGGCTGAATGTCTGTCTGTCTGTCTGTCTTGACTGACTTCTCTGTCTGTGTCTTGACTGAATGTCTGGCTGTATTGAATGACTGTCTGTTTGTCTGTCTGTCTTGACTAACTGTCTGTTTGTCTGTCTGTCTTGACTGACTGTCTGTCTGTCTGTCTTGACTGACTGTCTGTCTGTCTTGACTGACTGTCTGTCAGTGTGTCTTGACTGACTGTCTGTCTGTCTGTCTTGACTGACTGTCTGTCTGTCTGTCTTGACTGACTATCTGCCTGTCTGTCTGTCTTGACTGACTGTTTATCTGTCTGTGTGTCTTGACTGACTGTCTGTCTTGACTGACTGTCTGTCTGTCTGTCTGTCTGTCTGTCTGTCTGTCTGTCTTGACTGTCTGTCTGTCCGTCTGTCTGTCTTGACTGACTGTCTGTCTGTCTTGACTGACTGTTTGTCTGTCTTGACTGACTGTCTGTCTGTCTTGGCTGACTGTCTGTCTGTCTGTCTTGACTGACTGTCTGTTTGTCTGTCTGTCTGTCTTAACTGTCTGTCTGTCCGTCTGTCTGTCTTGACTGACTATCTGTCTGTCTTGACTGAATGTCTGTTTGTCTTGACTGACTGTCTGTATGTCTTGACTGACTGTTTGCCTGTCTTGACTGACTGCCTGTCTGTCTTGACTGACTGTTTGTCTGTCTTGACTGACTGTCTGTCTGTCTTGGCTGAATGTCTGTCTGTCTGTCTGTCTTGACTGACTTCTCTGTCTGTGTCTTGACTGACTGTCTGTCTGTCTGTCTTGACTGACTGTCTGTCTGTCTGTCTGTCTTGACTCACTGTCTGTCTTTCTGTATTTCTATCTGTCTGTCTTGACTGTCTGTCTGTCCGTCTGTCTGTCTTGATTGTCTGTCTGTCCGTCTGTCTGTCTTGACCAACTGTCTGTCTGTCTTGACTGAATGTCTGTCTGTATTGAATGACTGTCTGTCTGTCTGTCTGTCTGACTATCTGTCTTTCTTGCCTGACTGTCTGTTTGTCTGTCTGTCTTGACTAACTGTCTGTTTGTCTGTCTGTCTTGAGTGACTGTCTGTCTGTCTGTCTTGACTGACTGTCTCTCTGTCTTGACTGACTGTCTATCTGTCTGTCTGTCTTGACTGACTGTCTGTCTGTCTGTCTTGACTGACTGTCTGTCTGTCTGTCTGTCTGTCTGTCTGTCTGTCTGTCTTGACTGTCTGTCTGTCCGTCTGTCTGTCTTGACTGACTGTCTGTCTGTCTTGACTGAATGTCTGTCTGTCTTGACTGACTGTCTGTCTGTCTTGACTGACTGTTTTTCTGTCTTGACTGACTGTCTGTCTGTCTTGGCTGACTGTCTGTCTGTCTTGACTGACTGTTTGCCGGTCTTGACTGACTGCCTGTCTGTCTTGACTGACTGTCTGTCTGTCTGTCTGTCTGTCTGTCTTTCTGTCTTGACTGTCTTTCTGTTGGTCTGTCTGTCTTGACTGACTGTCTGTCTTTCTGTTCGTCTGTCTGTCTTGACTGGCTGTCTGTCTGTCTTGACTGACTGTTTGTCTGTCTTGACTGACTGTATGTCTGTCTTAACTGACTGTCTGTCTGTCTTGACTGACTGTCTATCTGTCTGTGTGTCTTAACTGTCTGTCTGTCTTGACTGACTGTTTGTCTGTGTGTCTTGACTGACTATCTGTCTGTCTGTCTTGACTGACTGTCTGGTTGTCTGTCTGTCTGTCTTGACTCTCTGTCTGTCCGTCTGTTTGTCTTGACTGACTATCTGTCTGTCTTGACTGAATGTCTGTTTGTCTTGACTGACTGTCTGTCTGTCTTGACTGACTGTTTGCCTGTCTTGACTGACTGCCTGTCTGTCTTGACTGACTGTCTGTCTGTCTTGACTGACTGTCTATCTGTCTGTGTGTCTTGACTGACTGTCTGTCTGTTTGTCTTGACTGACTGTCTGTCTGTCTTGACTGACTGTTTGCCTGTCTTGACTGACTGTCTGTCTGTCTTGACTGACTGTCTGTCTGTCTTGACTGACTGTCTATCTGTCTGTGTGTCTTGACTGACTGTCTCTCTGTCTGTCGGTCTGTCTGTCTATCTGTCTGTGTGTCTTGACTGTCTGTCTGTCTGTCTGTCTTGACTGAATGTCTGTCTGGGTGTCTGTCTTTCTGTCTAGACTGACTATCTGTCTGTGCGTCTGACTTGACTGACTGTCTGTCTGTCTGTTTTGACTGACTGTCTGTCTGTGTGTCTTGACTGACTGTCTGTCTATCTGTCTTAGCTGAATGTCTGTCTGTCTGTCTGTCTTGACTGACTGTCTATCTGTCTTTTTTTCTTGAATGACTGTCTGTCTGTCTGTCTTGACTGAATGTCTGTCTGTCTGTCTGTCTGTCCGTCTGTCTGTCTTGACTGACTGTCTGTCTGTCTTGACTGAATGTCTGTCTGTCTTGACTGACTGTCTGTCTGTCTTGACTGACTGTCTGGCTGTCTTGACTGACTGTCTGTCTGTCTTGACTGACTGTCTGTCTGTCTTGACTGACTGTCTGTCTGTCTTAACTGACTGTTTGTCTGTCTTGACTGACTGTATGTCTGTCTTGACTGACTGTCTATCTGTCTGTGTGTCTTGACTGTCTGTCTGTCTGTCTGTCTTTACTGAATGTCTGTCTGGGTGTCTGTCTGTCTGTCTTGACTGACTATCTGTCTGTCTGTCTGTCTTGACTGACTGTTATCTGTCTGTGTGTCTTGACTGTCTGTCTGTCTGTCTGTCTTTACTGAATGTCTGTCTGGGTGTCTGTCTGTCTGTCTGTCTTGACTGACTGTCTGTCTGTCTGTCTTGACTGACTGTCTGTCTGTCTGTCTATCTTGACTTTCCTTCTGTCTGTCTGTCTTGACTGACTGTCTGTCTGTGTGTCTTGACTGACTGTCTGTCTTGACTGACTGTCTTGACTGACTGTCTGTCTATCTGTCTTGGCTGAATGTCTGTCTGTCTGTCTTGACTGACTGTCTGTCTGTCTGTCTTTACTGACTTTCTGTCTGTGTGTCTTGATTGACTGCCTGTCTGTCTGTCTTGACTGACTGTCTGTCTATCTGTCTTGGCTGAATGTCTGTCTGTCTGTCTGTCTTGACTGACTTCTCTGTCTGTGTCTTGACTGACTGTCTGTCTGTCTATCTTGACTGACTGTCTGTCTGTCTGTCTGTCTTGACTCACTGTCTGTCTTTCTGTATTTCTATCTGTCTGTCTTGACTGTCTGTCTGTCCGTCTGTCTGTCTTGATTGTCTGTCTTTCCGTCTGTCTGTTTTGACCAACTGTCTGTCTGTCTTGACTGAATGTCTGTCTGTATTGAATGACTGTCTGTCTGTCTGTCTGTCTGACTATCTGTCTTTCTTGACTGACTGTCTGTTTGTCTGTCTGTCTTGACTAACTGTCTGTTTGTCTGCCTGTCTTGACTGACTGTCTGTCTGTCTGTCTTGACTGACTGTCTCTTTGTCTTGACTGACTGTCTATCTGTCTGTCTGTCTTGACTGACTGTCTGTCTGTCTGTCTTGACTGACTGTCTGTCAGTGTGTCTTGACTGACTGTCTTTCTGTCTGTCTTGACTGACTGTCTGTCTGTCTGTCTTGACTGACTATCTGCCTGTCTGTCTGTCTTGACTGACTGTCTATCTGTCTGTGTGCCTTGACTGACTGTCTGTCTGTCTGTCTGTCTGTCTGTCTGTCTTGACTGTCTGTCTGTCTGTCTTGACTGACTGTCTGTTTGTCTGTCTGTCTGTCTGTCTTGACTGTCTGTCTGTCCGTCTGTCTGTCTTGACTGACTATCTGTCTGTCTTGACTGAATGTCTCTTTGTCTTGACTGACTGTCTGTCTGTCTTGACTGACTGTTTGCCTGTCTTGACTGACTGCCTGTCTGTCTTGACTGACTGCCTGTCTGTCTTGACTGACTGTCTGTCTGTCTGTCTTGACTGACTGTCTATCTGTCTGTGTTTCTTGACTGACTGTCTCTCTTTTTGTCTGTCTGTCTGTCTATCTGTCTGTGTGTCTTGACTGTCTGTCTGGGTGTCTGTCTTTCTGTCTAGACTGACTATCTGTCTGTGTGTCTGTCTTGACTGACTGTCTGTCTGTCTGTTTTGACTGACTGTCTGTCTGTGTGTCTTGACTGACTGTCTGTCTATCTGTCTTGGCTGAATGTCTGTCTGTCTGTCTGTCTTGACTGACTGTCTATCTGTCTGTGTATCTTGAATGACTGTCTGTCTGTTTGTTTTGACTGACTGTCTGTCTGTCTTGACTGTCTGTCTGTCCGTCTGTCTGTCTTGACTGACTGTCTGTCTGTCTTGACTGAATGTCTGTCTGTCTTGACTGACTGTCTGTCTGTCTTGACTGACTGTCTGTCTGTCTTGACTGACTGTCTGTCTGTCTTGACTGACTGTCTGTCTGTCTTGACTGACTGTATGTCTGTCTTGACTGACTGTATGTCTGCCTTGACTGACTGTCTATCTGTCTGTGTGACTTGACTGTCTGTCTGTCTGTCTGTCTTTACTGAATGTCTGTCTGGGTGTCTGTCTGTCTGTCTTGACTGACTATCTGTCTGTCTGTCTGTCTTGACTGACTGTTATCTGTCTGTGTGTCTTGACTGTCTGTCTGTCTGTCTGTCTTTACTGAATGTCTGTCTGGGTGTCTGTCTGTCTGTCTGTCTTGACTGACTGTCTGTCTGTGTGTCTTGACTGACTGTTTGTCTGTCTGTCTTAACTGACTGTCTGTCTATCTGTCTTGGCTGAATGTCTGTCTGTTTGTTTTGACTGACTGTCTGTCTGTCTGTCTGTCTGTCTTGACTGTCTGTCTGTCCGTCTGTCTGTCTTGACTGACTGTCTGTCTGTCTTGACTGAATGTCTGTCTGTCTTGACTGACTGTCTGTCTGTCTTGACTGACTGTCTGTCTGTCTTGACTGACTGTCTGTCTGTCTTGACTGACTGTCTGTCTGTCTTGACTGACTGTATGTCTGTCTTGACTGACTGTATGTCTGTCTTGACTGACTGTCTATCTGTCTGTGTGTCTTGACTGTCTGTCTGTCTGTCTGTCTTTACTGAATGTCTGTCTGGGTGTCTGTCTGTCTGTCTTGACTGACTATCTGTCTGTCTGTCTGTCTTGACTGACTGTTATCTGTCTGTGTGTCTTGACTGTCTGTCTGTCTGTCTGTCTTTACTGAATGTCTGTCTGGGTGTCTGTCTGTCTGTCTGTCTTGACTGACTGTCTGTCTGTCTGTCTATCTTGACTTTCCTTCTGTCTGTCTGTCTTGACTGACTGTCTGTCTGTGTGTCTTGACTGACTGTCTGTCTGTCTGTCTTGACTGACTGTCTGTCTATCTGTCTTGGCTGAATGTCTGTCTGTCTGTCTTGACTGACTGTCTGTCTGTCTGTCTTGACTGACTTTCTGTCTGTGTGTCTTGACTGACTGCCTGTCTGTCTGTCTCGACTGATTGTCTGTCTATCTGTCTTGGCTGAATGTCTGTCTGTCTGTCTGTCTTGACTGACTTCTCTGTCTGTGTCTTGACTGACTGTCTGTCTGTCTGTCTTGACTGACTGTCTGTCTTTCTGTATTTCTATCTGTCTGTCTTGACTGTCTGTCTGTCCGTCTGTCTGTCTTGATTGTCTGTCTGTCCGTCTGTCTGTCTTGACCAACTGTCTGTCTGTCTTGACTGAATGTCTGTCTGTATTGAATGACTGACTATCTGTCTTTCTTGACTGACTGTCTGTTTGTCTGTCTATCTTGACTAACTGTCTGTTTGTTTGTCTGTCTTGACTAACTGTCTGTTTGTCTGTCTTTCTTGACTGACTGTCTGTCTGTCTGTCTTGACTGACTGTCTCTCTGTCTGAACTGACTGTCTATCTGTCTGTCTGTCTTGACTGACTGTCTGTCTGTCTGTCTTGACTGACTGTCTGTCAGTGTGTCTTGACTGACTGTCTGTCTGTCTGTCTTGACTGACTTTCTGTCTGTCTGTCTTTACTGACTATCTGCCTGTCTTTCTGTCTTGACTGACTGTCTATCTGTCTGTGTGTCTTGACTGACTGTCTGTCTGTCTGTCTGTCTGTCTGTCTTGACTGTCCTTCTGTTTGTCTGTCTTGACTGACTGTCTGTCTGTGTGTCTTGACTGACTGTCTGTCTGTCTGTCTTGACTGACTGTCTGTCTATCTGTCTTGGCTGAATATCTGTCTGTCTGTCTTGACTGACTGTTTGTCTGTCTGTCTTGACTGACTTTCTGTCTGTCTGTCTTGACTGACTGTCTGTCTATCTGTCTTGACTGACTGTCTGTCTGTGTTTCTTGACTGACTGTCTGTCTGTGTTTCTTGACTGACTGTCTGTCTGTCTGTCTTGACTGACTGTCTGTCTATCTGTCTTGGCTGAATGTCTGTCTGTCTGTCTGTCTTGACTGACTGTCTATCTGTCTGTGTGTCTTGAATGACTGTCTGTCTGTTTGTCTTGACTGACTGTCTGTCTGTCTGTCTGTCTGTCTGTCTTGACTGTCTGTCTGTCCGTCTGTCTGTCTTGACTGACTGTCTGTCTGTTTTGACTGAATGTCTGTCTGTCTTGACTGACTGTCTGTCTGTCTTGACTGACTGTCTGTCTGTCTTGACTCACTGTTTGTCTGTCTTGACTGACTGTCTGTCTTGACTGACTGTCTGTCTGTCTTGACTGACTGTTTGCCGGTCTTGACTGACTGCCTGTCTGTCTTGACTGACTGTCTGTCTGTCTGTCTGTCTGTCTGTCTGTCTTGACTGTCTTTCTGTTCATCTGTCTGTCTTGACTCACTGTTTGTCTGTCTTGACTGACTGTCTGTCTTGACTGACTGTCTGTCTGTCTTGACTGACTGTCTGTCTGTCTTGACTGACTGTATGTCTGTCTTAACTGACTGTCTGTCTGTTTTGACTGACTGTCTATCTGTCTGTGTGTCTTGACTGTCTGTCTGTCTGTCTGTCTTGACTGACTGTCTGTTTGTCTGTCTGTCTGTCTTGACTGTCTGTCTGTCCGTCTTTCTGTCTTGACTGACTATCTGTCTGTCATGACTGAATGTCTGTTTGTCTTGACTGACTGTCTGTCTGTCTTGACTGACTGTTTGCCTGTCTTGACTGACTGCCTGTCTGTCTTGACTGACTGTCTGTCTGTCTTGACTGACCGTCTATCTGTCTGTGTGTCTTTACTGACTGTATGTCTGTCTGTCTTGACTGATTGTCTGTCTGTCTGTCTGTCTGTCTGTCTGTCTGTCTTGACTGTCTTTCTGTTCGTCTGTCTGTCTTGACTGGCTGTCTGTCTATCTTGACTGAATGTCTGTCTGTCTTGACTGACTGTCTGTCTGTCTTGACTGACTGTTTGTCTGTCTTGACTGACTGTATTTCTGTCTTAACTGACTGTCTGTCTGTCTTGACGCACTGTCTATCTGTCTGTGTGTCTTGACTGTCTGTCTGTCTGTCTGTCTTGACTGAATGTCTGTCTGGGTGTCTGTTTTTCTGTCTAGACTGAGTGTCTGTCTGTCTGTCTGTCTTGACTGTCTGTCTGTCCGCCTGTCTGTCTTGACTGACTGTCTGTCTGTCTTGACTGACTGTCTGTCGATCTTGACTGACTGTTTGTCTGTCTTGACTACTGTATGTCTGTCTTGACAGACTGTATGTCTGTCTTGACTGACTGTCTATCTGTCTGTGTATCTTGACTGTCTGTCTGTCTGTCTGTCTTTACTGAAGGTCTGTCTGGGTGTCTGTCTGTCTGTCTTGACTGACTATTTGTCTGTCTGTCTGTCTTGACTGACTGTCGGTCTGTCTGTCTTGACTTACTGTCTGTCTGTCTGTCTGTCTTGACTGTCCTTCTGTCTGTCTGTCTTGACTGACTGTCTGTCTGTGTGTCTTGACTGACTGTCTTTCTGTCTGTCTTGACTGACTGTCTGTCTATCTGTCTTGGCTGAATGTCTGTCTGTCTGTCTTGACTGACTGTCTGTCTGTCTGTCTTGACTGACTGTCTGTCTGTCTGTCTTGACTGACTGTCTGTTTGTCTGTCTTGACTGACTGTCTGTCTGTCTGTCTTGACTGACTGTCTGTCTGTGATTCTTGACTGACTGTCTGTCTTGACTGACTGTCTGTCAATCTGTCTTGGCTGAATGTCTGTCTGTCTGTCTGTCTTGACTGACTGTCTATCTGTCTGTGTGTCTTGAATGACTGTCTGTCTTTCTGTCTTGACTGACTAGCTGTCTGTCTGTCTGTCTGTCTATCTGTCTGTCTTGACTGTCTGTCTGTCCGTCTTTCTGTTTTGACTGAATGTCTGTCTGTCTTGACTGACTGTCTGTCTGTCTTGACTGACTGTTTGTCTGTCTTGACTGACTGTATGTCTGTCTTGACTGACTGTCTGTCTTGACTGACTGTCTGTCTGTCTTGACTGATTGTTTGCCGGTCTTGACTGACTGTCTGTCTGTCTTGACTGACTGTCTGTCTGTCTGTCTGTCTGTCTTGACTGTCTTTCTGTTCGTCTGCCTGTCTTGACTGGCTGTCTGTCTGTCTTGACTGAATGTCTGTCTGAATTGACTGACTATCTGTCTGTCTTGACTGAATGTCTGTTTGTCTTGACTGACTGTCTGTCTGTCTTGACTGACTGTCTGTCTGTCTTGACTGACTGTATGTCTGTCTTGACTGACTGTATGTCTGTCTTGACTGACTGTCTATCTGTCTGTGTGACTTGACTGTCTGTCTGTCTGTCTGTCTTTACTGAATGTCTGTCTGGGTGTCTGTCTGTCTGTCTTGACTGACTATCTGTCTGTCTGTCTGTCTTGACTGACTGTTATCTGTCTGTGTGTCTTGACTGTCTGTCTGTCTGTCTGTCTTTACTGAATGTCTGTCTGGGTGTCTGTCTGTCTGTCTGTCTTGACTGACTGTCTGTCTGTGTGTCTTGACTGACTGTTTGTCTGTCTGTCTTAACTGACTGTCTGTCTATCTGTCTTGGCTGAATGTCTGTCTGTTTGTTTTGACTGACTGTCTGTCTGTCTGTCTGTCTGTCTTGACTGTCTGTCTGTCCGTCTGTCTGTCTTGACTGACTGTCTGTCTGTCTTGACTGAATGTCTGTCTGTCTTGACTGACTGTCTGTCTGTCTTGACTGACTGTCTGTCTGTCTTGACTGACTGTCTGTCTGTCTTGACTGACTGTCTGTCTGTCTTGACTGACTGTATGTCTGTCTTGACTGACTGTATGTCTGTCTTGACTGACTGTCTATCTGTCTGTGTGTCTTGACTGTCTGTCTGTCTGTCTGTCTTTACTGAATGTCTGTCTGGGTGTCTGTCTGTCTGTCTTGACTGACTATCTGTCTGTCTGTCTGTCTTGACTGAATGTTATCTGTCTGTGTGTCTTGACTGTCTGTCTGTCTGTCTGTCTTTACTGAATGTCTGTCTGGGTGTCTGTCTGTCTGTCTGTCTTGACTGACTGTCTGTCTGTCTGTCTATCTTGACTTTCCTTCTGTCTGTCTGTCTTGACTGACTGTCTGTCTGTGTGTCTTGACTGACTGTCTGTCTGTCTGTCTTGACTGACTGTCTGTCTATCTGTCTTGGCTGAATGTCTGTCTGTCTGTCTTGACTGACTGTCTGTCTGTCTGTCTTGACTGACTTTCTGTCTGTGTGTCTTGACTGACTGCCTGTCTGTCTGTCTCGACTGATTGTCTGTCTATCTGTCTTGGCTGAATGTCTGTCTGTCTGTCTGTCTTGACTGACTTCTCTGTCTGTGTCTTGACTGACTGTCTGTCTGTCTGTCTTGACTGACTGTCTGTCTTTCTGTATTTCTATCTGTCTGTCTTGACTGTCTGTCTGTCCGTCTGTCTGTCTTGATTGTCTGTCTGTCCGTCTGTCTGTCTTGACCAACTGTCTGTCTGTCTTGACTGAATGTCTGTCTGTATTGAATGACTGACTATCTGTCTTTCTTGACTGACTGTCTGTTTGTCTGTCTATCTTGACTAACTGTCTGTTTGTTTGTCTGTCTTGACTAACTGTCTGTTTGTCTGTCTTTCTTGACTGACTGTCTGTCTGTCTGTCTTGACTGACTGTCTCTCTGTCTGAACTGACTGTCTATCTGTCTGTCTGTCTTGACTGACTGTCTGTCTGTCTGTCTTGACTGACTGTCTGTCAGTGTGTCTTGACTGACTGTCTGTCTGTCTGTCTTGACTGACTTTCTGTCTGTCTGTCTTTACTGACTATCTGCCTGTCTGTCTGTCTTGACTGACTGTCTATCTGTCTGTGTGTCTTGACTGACTGTCTGTCTGTCTGTCTGTCTTGACTGTCCTTCTGTTTGTCTGTCTTGACTGACTGTCTGTCTGTGTGTCTTGACTGACTGTCTGTCTGTCTGTCTTGACTGACTGTCTGTCTATCTGTCTTGGCTGAATATCTGTCTGTCTGTCTTGACTGACTGTTTGTCTGTCTGTCTTGACTGACTTTCTGTCTGTCTGTCTTGACTGACTGTCTGTCTATCTGTCTTGACTGACTGTCTGTCTGTGTTTCTTGACTGACTGTCTGTCTGTGTTTCTTGACTGACTGTCTGTCTGTCTGTCTTGACTGACTGTCTGTCTATCTGTCTTGGCTGAATGTCTGTCTGTCTGTCTGTCTTGACTGACTGTCTATCTGTCTGTGTGTCCTGAATGACTGTCTGTCTGTTTGTCTTGACTGACTGTCTGTCTGTCTGTCTGTCTGTCTGTCTTGACTGTCTGTCTGTCCGTCTGTCTGTCTTGACTGACTGTCTGTCTGTTTTGACTGAATGTCTGTCTGTCTTGACTGACTGTCTGTCTGTCTTGACTGACTGTCTGTCTGTCTTGACTCACTGTTTGTCTGTCTTGACTGACTGTCTGTCTTGACTGACTGTCTGTCTGTCTTGACTGACTGTTTGTCAGTCAGACTGACATTCAGTCAGACATTCAGTCAGTCAGACTGAATGTCTGTCTGTCTTGACTGACTGTCTGTCTGTCTTGACTGACTGTCTGTCTGTCTTGACTGACTGTCTGTCTGTCTTGACTGACTGTCTGTCTGTCTTGACTGACTGTATGTCTGTCTTGACTGACTGTCTGTCTGTCTTGACTGACTGACTGTATGTCTGTCTTGACTGACTGTCTTGACTGACTTGACTGACTGACTGACTGACTGACTGTATGTCTGTCTTGACTGACTGTCTATCTGTCTGTGTGACTTGACTGTCTGTCTGTCTGTCTGTCTTTACTGAATGTCTGTCTGGGTGTCTGTCTGTCTGTCTTGACTGACTATCTGTCTGTCTGTCTGTCTTGACTGACTGTTATCTGTCTGTGTGTCTTGACTGTCTGTCTGTCTGTCTGTCTTTACTGAATGTCTGTCTGGGTGTCTGTCTGTCTGTCTGTCTTGACTGACTGTCTGTCTGTGTGTCTTGACTGACTGTTTGTCTGTCTGTCTTAACTGACTGTCTGTCTATCTGTCTTGGCTGAATGTCTGTCTGTTTGTTTTGACTGACTGTCTGTCTGTCTGTCTGTCTGTCTTGACTGTCTGTCTGTCCGTCTGTCTGTCTTGACTGACTGTCTGTCTGTCTTGACTGAATGTCTGTCTGTCTTGACTGACTGTCTGTCTGTCTTGACTGACTGTCTGTCTGTCTTGACTGACTGTCTGTCTGTCTTGACTGACTGTCTGTCTGTCTTGACTGACTGTATGTCTGTCTTGACTGACTGTATGTCTGTCTTGACTGACTGTCTATCTGTCTGTGTGTCTTGACTGTCTGTCTGTCTGTCTGTCTTTACTGAATGTCTGTCTGGGTGTCTGTCTGTCTGTCTTGACTGACTATCTGTCTGTCTGTCTGTCTTGACTGACTGTTATCTGTCTGTGTGTCTTGACTGTCTGTCTGTCTGTCTGTCTTTACTGAATGTCTGTCTGGGTGTCTGTCTGTCTGTCTGTCTTGACTGACTGTCTGTCTGTCTGTCTATCTTGACTTTCCTTCTGTCTGTCTGTCTTGACTGACTGTCTGTCTGTGTGTCTTGACTGACTGTCTGTCTGTCTGTCTTGACTGACTGTCTGTCTATCTGTCTTGGCTGAATGTCTGTCTGTCTGTCTTGACTGACTGTCTGTCTGTCTGTCTTGACTGACTTTCTGTCTGTGTGTCTTGACTGACTGCCTGTCTGTCTGTCTCGACTGATTGTCTGTCTATCTGTCTTGGCTGAATGTCTGTCTGTCTGTCTGTCTTGACTGACTTCTCTGTCTGTGTCTTGACTGACTGTCTGTCTGTCTGTCTTGACTGACTGTCTGTCTTTCTGTATTTCTATCTGTCTGTCTTGACTGTCTGTCTGTCCGTCTGTCTGTCTTGATTGTCTGTCTGTCCGTCTGTCTGTCTTGACCAACTGTCTGTCTGTCTTGACTGAATGTCTGTCTGTATTGAATGACTGACTATCTGTCTTTCTTGACTGACTGTCTGTTTGTCTGTCTATCTTGACTAACTGTCTGTTTGTTTGTCTGTCTTGACTAACTGTCTGTTTGTCTGTCTTTCTTGACTGACTGTCTGTCTGTCTGTCTTGACTGACTGTCTCTCTGTCTGAACTGACTGTCTATCTGTCTGTCTGTCTTGACTGACTGTCTGTCTGTCTGTCTTGACTGACTGTCTGTCAGTGTGTCTTGACTGACTGTCTGTCTGTCTGTCTTGACTGACTTTCTGTCTGTCTGTCTTTACTGACTATCTGCCTGTCTTTCTGTCTTGACTGACTGTCTATCTGTCTGTGTGTCTTGACTGACTGTCTGTCTGTCTGTCTGTCTGTCTGTCTTGACTGTCCTTCTGTTTGTCTGTCTTGACTGACTGTCTGTCTGTGTGTCTTGACTGACTGTCTGTCTGTCTGTCTTGACTGACTGTCTGTCTATCTGTCTTGGCTGAATATCTGTCTGTCTGTCTTGACTGACTGTTTGTCTGTCTGTCTTGACTGACTTTCTGTCTGTCTGTCTTGACTGACTGTCTGTCTATCTGTCTTGACTGACTGTCTGTCTGTGTTTCTTGACTGACTGTCTGTCTGTGTTTCTTGACTGACTGTCTGTCTGTCTGTCTTGACTGACTGTCTGTCTATCTGTCTTGGCTGAATGTCTGTCTGTCTGTCTGTCTTGACTGACTGTCTATCTGTCTGTGTGTCTTGAATGACTGTCTGTCTGTTTGTCTTGACTGACTGTCTGTCTGTCTGTCTGTCTGTCTGTCTTGACTGTCTGTCTGTCCGTCTGTCTGTCTTGACTGACTGTCTGTCTGTTTTGACTGAATGTCTGTCTGTCTTGACTGACTGTCTGTCTGTCTTGACTGACTGTCTGTCTGTCTTGACTCACTGTTTGTCTGTCTTGACTGACTGTCTGTCTTGACTGACTGTCTGTCTGTCTTGACTGACTGTTTGCCGGTCTTGACTGACTGCCTGTCTGTCTTGACTGACTGTCTGTCTGTCTGTCTGTCTGTCTGTCTGTCTTGACTGTCTTTCTGTTCATCTGTCTGTCTTGACTCACTGTTTGTCTGTCTTGACTGACTGTCTGTCTTGACTGACTGTCTGTCTGTCTTGACTGACTGTCTGTCTGTCTTGACTGACTGTATGTCTGTCTTAACTGACTGTCTGTCTGTTTTGACTGACTGTCTATCTGTCTGTGTGTCTTGACTGTCTGTCTGTCTGTCTGTCTTGACTGACTGTCTGTTTGTCTGTCTGTCTGTCTTGACTGTCTGTCTGTCCGTCTTTCTGTCTTGACTGACTATCTGTCTGTCATGACTGAATCTCTGTTTGTCTTGACTGACTGTCTGTCTGTCTTGACTGACTGTTTGCCTGTCTTGACTGACTGCCTGTCTGTCTTGACTGACTGTCTGTCTGTCTTGACTGACCGTCTATCTGTCTGTGTGTCTTTACTGACTGTATGTCTGTCTGTCTTGACTGATTGTCTGTCTGTCTGTCTGTCTGTCTGTCTGTCTGTCTTGACTGTCTTTCTGTTCGTCTGTCTGTCTTGACTGGCTGTCTGTCTATCTTGACTGAATGTCTGTCTGTCTTGACTGACTGTCTGTCTGTCTTGACTGACTGTTTGTCTGTCTTGACTGACTGTATTTCTGTCTTAACTGACTGTCTGTCTGTCTTGACGCACTGTCTATCTGTCTGTGTGTCTTGACTGTCTGTCTGTCTGTCTGTCCTGACTGAATGTCTGTCTGGGTGTCTGTTTTTCTGTCTAGACTGAGTGTCTGTCTGTCTGTCTGTCTTGACTGTCTGTCTGTCCGCCTGTCTGTCTTGACTGACTGTCTGTCTGTCTTGACTGACTGTCTGTCGATCTTGACTGACTGTTTGTCTGTCTTGACTACTGTATGTCTGTCTTGACAGACTGTATGTCTGTCTTGACTGACTGTCTATCTGTCTGTGTATCTTGACTGTCTGTCTGTCTGTCTGTCTTTACTGAAGGTCTGTCTGGGTGTCTGTCTGTCTGTCTTGACTGACTATTTGTCTGTCTGTCTGTCTTGACTGACTGTCGGTCTGTCTGTCTTGACTTACTGTCTGTCTGTCTGTCTGTCTTGACTGTCCTTCTGTCTGTCTGTCTTGACTGACTGTCTGTCTGTGTGTCTTGACTGACTGTCTTTCTGTCTGTCTTGACTGACTGTCTGTCTATCTGTCTTGGCTGAATGTCTGTCTGTCTGTCTTGACTGACTGTCTGTCTGTCTGTCTTGACTGACTGTCTGTCTGTCTGTCTTGACTGACTGTCTGTTTGTCTGTCTTGACTGACTGTCTGTCTGTCTGTCTTGACTGACTGTCTGTCTGTGATTCTTGACTGACTGTCTGTCTTGACTGACTGTCTGTCAATCTGTCTTGGCTGAATGTCTGTCTGTCTGTCTGTCTTGACTGACTGTCTATCTGTCTGTGTGTCTTGAATGACTGTCTGTCTTTCTGTCTTGACTGACTAGCTGTCTGTCTGTCTGTCTGTCTATCTGTCTGTCTTGACTGTCTGTCTGTCCGTCTTTCTGTTTTGACTGAATGTCTGTCTGTCTTGACTGACTGTCTGTCTGTCTTGACTGACTGTTTGTCTGTCTTGACTGACTGTCTGTCTGTCTTGACTGACTGTCTGTCTGTCTTGACTGACTGTTTGCCGGTCTTGACTGACTGCCTGTCTGTCTTGACTGACTGTCTGTCTGTCTGTCTGTCTGTCTGTCTGTCTTGACTGTCTTTCTGTTCGTCTGTCTGTCTTGACTGGCTGTCTGTCTGTCTTGACTGAATGTCTGTCTGTCTTGACTGACTGTCTCTCTGTCTTGACTGACTGTCTGTCTGTCTTGACTGACTGTTTGTCTGTCTTGACTGACTGTATGTCTGTCTTGACTGACTGTCTGTCTTGACTGACTGTCTGTCTGTCTTGACTGATTGTTTGCCGGTCTTGACTGACTGTCTGTCTGTCTTGACTGACTGTCTGTCTGTCTGTCTGTCTGTCTGTCTGTCTTGACTGTCTTTCTGTTCGTCTGCCTGTCTTGACTGGCTGTCTGTCTGTCTTGACTGAATGTCTGTCTGAATTGACTGACTATCTGTCTGTCTTGACTGAATGTCTGTTTGTCTTGACTGACTGTCTGTCTGTCTTGACTGACTGTCTGTCTGTCTTGACTGACTGTATGTCTGTCTTGACTGACTGTATGTCTGTCTTGACTGACTGTCTATCTGTCTGTGTGACTTGACTGTCTGTCTGTCTGTCTGTCTTTACTGAATGTCTGTCTGGGTGTCTGTCTGTCTGTCTTGACTGACTATCTGTCTGTCTGTCTGTCTTGACTGACTGTTATCTGTCTGTGTGTCTTGACTGTCTGTCTGTCTGTCTGTCTTTACTGAATGTCTGTCTGGGTGTCTGTCTGTCTGTCTGTCTTGACTGACTGTCTGTCTGTGTGTCTTGACTGACTGTTTGTCTGTCTGTCTTAACTGACTGTCTGTCTATCTGTCTTGGCTGAATGTCTGTCTGTTTGTTTTGACTGACTGTCTGTCTGTCTGTCTGTCTGTCTTGACTGTCTGTCTGTCCGTCTGTCTGTCTTGACTGACTGTCTGTCTGTCTTGACTGAATGTCTGTCTGTCTTGACTGACTGTCTGTCTGTCTTGACTGACTGTCTGTCTGTCTTGACTGACTGTCTGTCTGTCTTGACTGACTGTCTGTCTGTCTTGACTGACTGTATGTCTGTCTTGACTGACTGTATGTCTGTCTTGACTGACTGTCTATCTGTCTGTGTGTCTTGACTGTCTGTCTGTCTGTCTGTCTTTACTGAATGTCTGTCTGGGTGTCTGTCTGTCTGTCTTGACTGACTATCTGTCTGTCTGTCTTTCTTGACTGAATGTTATCTGTCTGTGTGTCTTGACTGTCTGTCTGTCTTTACTGAATGTCTGTCTGGGTGTCTGTCTGTCTGTCTGTCTTGACTGACTGTCTGTCTGTCTGTCTATCTTGACTTTCCTTCTGTCTGTCTGTCTTGACTGACTGTCTGTCTGTGTGTCTTGACTGACTGTCTGTCTGTCTGTCTTGACTGACTGTCTGTCTATCTGTCTTGGCTGAATGTCTGTCTGTCTGTCTTGACTGACTGTCTGTCTGTCTGTCTTGACTGACTTTCTGTCTGTGTGTCTTGACTGACTGCCTGTCTGTCTGTCTCGACTGATTGTCTGTCTATCTGTCTTGGCTGAATGTCTGTCTGTCTGTCTGTCTTGACTGACTTCTCTGTCTGTGTCTTGACTGACTGTCTGTCTGTCTGTCTTGACTGACTGTCTGTCTTTCTGTATTTCTATCTGTCTGTCTTGACTGTCTGTCTGTCCGTCTGTCTGTCTTGATTGTCTGTCTGTCCGTCTGTCTGTCTTGACCAACTGTCTGTCTGTCTTGACTGAATGTCTGTCTGTATTGAATGACTGACTATCTGTCTTTCTTGACTGACTGTCTGTTTGTCTGTCTATCTTGACTAACTGTCTGTTTGTTTGTCTGTCTTGACTAACTGTCTGTTTGTCTGTCTTTCTTGACTGACTGTCTGTCTGTCTGTCTTGACTGACTGTCTCTCTGTCTGAACTGACTGTCTATCTGTCTGTCTGTCTTGACTGACTGTCTGTCTGTCTGTCTTGACTGACTGTCTGTCAGTGTGTCTTGACTGACTGTCTGTCTGTCTGTCTTGACTGACTTTCTGTCTGTCTGTCTTTACTGACTATCTGCCTGTCTGTCTGTCTTGACTGACTGTCTATCTGTCTGTGTGTCTTGACTGACTGTCTGTCTGTCTGTCTGTCTGTCTGTCTTGACTGTCCTTCTGTTTGTCTGTCTTGACTGACTGTCTGTCTGTGTGTCTTGACTGACTGTCTGTCTGTCTGTCTTGACTGACTGTCTGTCTATCTGTCTTGGCTGAATATCTGTCTGTCTGTCTTGACTGACTGTTTGTCTGTCTGTCTTGACTGACTTTCTGTCTGTCTGTCTTGACTGACTGTCTGTCTATCTGTCTTGACTGACTGTCTGTCTGTGTTTCTTGACTGACTGTCTGTCTGTGTTTCTTGACTGACTGTCTGTCTGTCTGTCTTGACTGACTGTCTGTCTATCTGTCTTGGCTGAATGTCTGTCTGTCTGTCTGTCTTGACTGACTGTCTATCTGTCTGTGTGTCCTGAATGACTGTCTGTCTGTTTGTCTTGACTGACTGTCTGTCTGTCTGTCTGTCTGTCTGTCTTGACTGTCTGTCTGTCCGTCTGTCTGTCTTGACTGACTGTCTGTCTGTTTTGACTGAATGTCTGTCTGTCTTGACTGACTGTCTGTCTGTCTTGACTGACTGTCTGTCTGTCTTGACTCACTGTTTGTCGGTCTTGACTGACTGTCTGTCTTGACTGACTGTCTGTCTGTCTTGACTGACTGTTTGCCGGTCTTGACTGACTGCCTGTCTGTCTTGACTGACTGTCTGTCTGTCTGTCTGTCTGTCTGTCTGTCTTGACTGTCTTTCTGTTCATCTGTCTGTCTTGACTCACTGTTTGTCTGTCTTGACTGACTGTCTGTCTTGACTGACTGTCTGTCTGTCTTGACTGACTGTCTGTCTGTCTTGACTGACTGTATGTCTGTCTTAACTGACTGTCTGTCTGTTTTGACTGACTGTCTATCTGTCTGTGTGTCTTGACTGTCTGTCTGTCTGTCTGTCTTGACTGACTGTCTGTTTGTCTGTCTGTCTGTCTTGACTGTCTGTCTGTCCGTCTTTCTGTCTTGACTGACTATCTGTCTGTCATGACTGAATGTCTGTTTGTCTTGACTGACTGTCTGTCTGTCTTGACTGACTGTTTGCCTGTCTTGACTGACTGCCTGTCTGTCTTGACTGACTGTCTGTCTGTCTTGACTGACCGTCTATCTGTCTGTGTGTCTTTACTGACTGTATGTCTGTCTGTCTTGACTGATTGTCTGTCTGTCTGTCTGTCTGTCTGTCTGTCTGTCTTGACTGTCTTTCTGTTCGTCTGTCTGTCTTGACTGGCTGTCTGTCTATCTTGACTGAATGTCTGTCTGTCTTGACTGACTGTCTGTCTGTCTTGACTGACTGTTTGTCTGTCTTGACTGACTGTATTTCTGTCTTAACTGACTGTCTGTCTGTCTTGACGCACTGTCTATCTGTCTGTGTGTCTTGACTGTCTGTCTGTCTGTCTGTCTTGACTGAATGTCTGTCTGGGTGTCTGTTTTTCTGTCTAGACTGAGTGTCTGTCTGTCTGTCTGTCTTGACTGTCTGTCTGTCCGCCTGTCTGTCTTGACTGACTGTCTGTCTGTCTTGACTGACTGTCTGTCGATCTTGACTGACTGTTTGTCTGTCTTGACTACTGTATGTCTGTCTTGACAGACTGTATGTCTGTCTTGACTGACTGTCTATCTGTCTGTGTATCTTGACTGTCTGTCTGTCTGTCTGTCTTTACTGAAGGTCTGTCTGGGTGTCTGTCTGTCTGTCTTGACTGACTATTTGTCTGTCTGTCTGTCTTGACTGACTGTCGGTCTGTCTGTCTTGACTTACTGTCTGTCTGTCTGTCTGTCTTGACTGTCCTTCTGTCTGTCTGTCTTGACTGACTGTCTGTCTGTGTGTCTTGACTGACTGTCTTTCTGTCTGTCTTGACTGACTGTCTGTCTATCTGTCTTGGCTGAATGTCTGTCTGTCTGTCTTGACTGACTGTCTGTCTGTCTGTCTTGACTGACTGTCTGTCTGTCTGTCTTGACTGACTGTCTGTTTGTCTGTCTTGACTGACTGTCTGTCTGTCTGTCTTGACTGACTGTCTGTCTGTGATTCTTGACTGACTGTCTGTCTTGACTGACTGTCTGTCAATCTGTCTTGGCTGAATGTCTGTCTGTCTGTCTGTCTTGACTGACTGTCTATCTGTCTGTGTGTCTTGAATGACTGTCTGTCTTTCTGTCTTGACTGAATAGCTGTCTGTCTGTCTGTCTGTCTATCTGTCTGTCTTGACTGTCTGTCTGTCCGTCTTTCTGTTTTGACTGAATGTCTGTCTGTCTTGACTGACTGTCTGTCTGTCTTGACTGACTGTTTGTCTGTCTTGACTGACTGTCTGTCTGTCTTGACTGACTGTCTGTCTGTCTTGACTGACTGTTTGCCGGTCTTGACTGACTGCCTGTCTGTCTTGACTGACTGTCTGTCTGTCTGTCTGTCTGTCTGTCTGTCTTGACTGTCTTTCTGTTCGTCTGTCTGTCTTGACTGGCTGTCTGTCTGTCTTGACTGAATGTCTGTCTGTCTTGACTGACTGTCTCTCTGTCTTGACTGACTGTCTGTCTGTCTTGACTGACTGTTTGTCTGTCTTGACTGACTGTATGTCTGTCTTGACTGACTGTCTGTCTTGACTGACTGTCTGTCTGTCTTGACTGATTGTTTGCCGGTCTTGACTGACTGTCTGTCTGTCTTGACTGACTGTCTGTCTGTCTGTCTGTCTGTCTGTCTGTCTTGACTGTCTTTCTGTTCGTCTGCCTGTCTTGACTGGCTGTCTGTCTGTCTTGACTGAATGTCTGTCTGAATTGACTGACTATCTGTCTGTCTTGACTGAATGTCTGTTTGTCTTGACTGACTGTCTGTCTGTCTTGACTGACTGTATGTCTGTCTTGACTGACAGTATGTCTGTCCTGACTGACTGTCTGTCTGTCTTGACTGACTGTTTGTCTGTCTCGACTGACTGTATGTCTGTCTTGACTTACTGTCTGTCTGTCTTGACTGACTGTCTATCTTTCTGTGTGTCTTGACTGACTGTCTGTCTGTGTGTCTTGACTGACTGTCTGTCTGTCTGTCTGTCTTGACTGTCTGTCTGTCCGTCTGTCTGTCTTGACTGACTGTCTGTCTGTCTTGACTGACTATCTGTCTGTTTTGACTGTCTGTCTGTCTGTCTTGACTGACTGTCTGTCTGTCTTGGCTGAAGTTTGTCTGTCTTGACTGACTGTCTGTCTGTCTTGACTGACTGTTTGTCTGTCTCGACTAACTGGATGTCTGTCTTGACTGACTGTCTGTCTGTCTTAACTGACTGTCTATCTGTCTGTGTGTCTTGACTGACTGTCTGTCTGTCTATCTTGACTGAATGTCTGTCTGGGTGTCTGTCTGTCTGTCTTGACTGACTATAGTCTGTCTGTCTGTCTTGACTGACTATAGTCTGTCTGTCTGTCTTGACTGACTGTCTATCTGTCTGTCTTGACTGACTGTCTGTCTGTCTGTCTTGACTGACTGTCTGTCTGTATGTCTGTCTGTCTTGACTGACTGTCTGTCTGTCTGTCTTGACTGACTGTCTGTCTCTCTTGACTGACTGTCTGTCTGTCTTGACTGACTGTCTGTCTGTCTTGGCTGACTGTTTGTCTGTCTTGACTGACAGTATGTCTGTCTTGACTGACTGTCTGTCTGTCTTGACTGACTGTCTATCTGTCTGTGTGTCTTGACTGACTGTCTGTCTGTCTGTCTTGACTGACTATCTGTCTGTCTGTCTTGACTGACTGTCTGTCTGTCTTGACTGACTGTCTGTCCGTCTGTCTGTCTATCTGTCTGTCTCAACTGTCTGTCTGTTCGTCTGTATGTCTTGACTGACTGTCTGTCTCTCTTGACTGACTGTCTGTCTGTCTTGTCTGACTGTCTATCTGTCTGTGTGTCTTGACTGACTGTCTGTCTGTCTGTCTTGACTGACTGTCTGTCTGTCTGTCTGTCTGTCAGTCGGTCTTGACTGTCTGTCTGTCCGTCTGTCTGTCTTGACTGACTGTCTGTCTGTCTTGACTGACTGTCTGTCTGTCTTGACTGACTGTCTGTCTGTCTTGACTGACTGTCTGTCTGTCTTGACTGACTGTCTGTCTGTCTTGGCTGACTGTTTGTCTGTCTTGACTGACAGTATGTCTGTTTTGACTGACTGTCTGTCTGTCTTGACTGACTGTTTGTCTGTCTCGACTGAATGTATGTCTGTCTTGACTGACTGTCTATCTGTCTGTGTGTCTTGACTGACTGTCTGTTTGTCTGTCTTGACTGACTGTCTGTCTGTCTTGACTGACTGTCTGTCTGTCTTGACTGACTGTCTATCTGTCTTTGTGTCTTGACTGACTGTCTGTCTGTCTATCTTGACTGAATGTCTGTCTGGGTGTCTGTCTGTCTGTCTTGACTGACTACAGTCTGACTGTCTGTCTGTCTTGACTGAATGTCTGTCTGTTTGTCTGTCTTGACTGACAATCTGTCTGTCTGTGTGTCTTGACTGTCTGTCTTGACTGACTGTCTGTCTATCTATCTTGACTGAATGTCTGTCAGTCTGTCTGTCTGTCTGTCTTGACTGATTGTCCAACTGTCTGTGTGACTTGATTGACTGTCTGTCTGTCTGTCTTGAATGACTCTCTGTCTGTCTGTCTGTCTTGACTGTCTGTCTGTCCGTCTGTCTGTCTTGACTGACTGTCTGTCTGTCTTAACTGACTGTCTATCTGTCTGTGTGTCTTGACTGACTGTCTGTCTGTCTATCTTGACTGAATGTCTGTCTGGGTGTCTGTCTGTCTGTCTTGACTGACTATAGTCTGTCTGTCTGTCTTGACTGACTATAGTCTGTCTGTTGTCTTGACTGTCTGTCTGTCTGTCTGTCTTTACTGAATGTCTGTCTGGGTGTCTGTCTGTCTGTCTGTCTTGACTGACTGTCTGTCTGTCTGTCTATCTTGACTTTCCTTCTGTCTGTCTGTCTTGACTGACTGTCTGTCTGTGTGTCTTGACTGACTGTCTGTCTGTCTGTCTTGACTGACTGTCTGTCTATCTGTCTTGGCTGAATGTCTGTCTGTCTGTCTTGACTGACTGTCTGTCTGTCTGTCTTGACTGACTTTCTGTCTGTGTGTCTTGACTGACTGCCTGTCTGTCTGTCTCGACTGATTGTCTGTCTATCTGTCTTGGCTGAATGTCTGTCTGTCTGTCTGTCTTGACTGACTTCTCTGTCTGTGTCTTGACTGACTGTCTGTCTGTCTGTCTTGACTGACTGTCTGTCTTTCTGTATTTCTATCTGTCTGTCTTGACTGTCTGTCTGTCCGTCTGTCTGTCTTGATTGTATGTCTGTCCGTCTGTCTGTCTTGACCAACTGTCTGTCTGTCTTGACTGAATGTCTGTCTGTATTGAATGACTGACTATCTGTCTTTCTTGACTGACTGTCTGTTTGTCTGTCTATCTTGACTAACTGTCTGTTTGTTTGTCTGTCTTGACTAACTGTCTGTTTGTCTGTCTTTCTTGACTGACTGTCTGTCTGTCTGTCTTGACTGACTGTCTCTCTGTCTTAACTGACTGTCTATCTGTCTGTCTGTCTTGACTGACTGTCTGTCTGTCTGTCTTGACTGACTGTCTGTCAGTGTGTCTTGACTGACTGTCTGTCTGTCTGTCTTGACTGACTTTCTGTCTGTCTGTCTTTACTGACTATCTGCCTGTCTGTCTGTCTTGACTGACAGTCTATCTGTCTGTGTGTCTTGACTGACTGTCTGTCTGTCTGTCTGTCTGTCTGTCTTGACTGTCCTTCTGTTTGTCTGTCTTGACTGACTGTCTGTCTGTGTGTCTTGACTGACTGTCTGTCTGTCTGTCTTGACTGACTGTCTGTCTATCTGTCTTGGCTGAATATCTGTCTGTCTGTCTTGACTGACTGTTTGTCTGTCTGTCTTGACTGACTTTCTGTCTGTCTGTCTTGACTGACTGTCTGTCTATCTGTCTTGACTGACTGTCTGTCTGTGTTTCTTGACTGACTGTCTGTCTGTGTTTCTTGACTGACTGTCTGTCTGTCTGTCTTGACTGACTGTCTGTCTGTCTTGACTGACTGTCTGTCTATCTGTCTTGGCTGAATGTCTGTCTGTCTGTCTGTCTTGACTGACTGTCTATCTGTCTGTGTGTCTTGAATGACTGTCTGTCTGTTTGTCTTGACTGACTGTCTGTCTGTCTGTCTGTCTGTCTGTCTTGACTGTCTGTCTGTCCGTCTGTCTGTCTTGACTGACTGTCTGTCTGTTTTGACTGAATGTCTGTCTGTCTTGACTGACTGTCTGTCTGTCTTGACTGACTGTCTGTCTGTCTTGACTGACTGTTTGCCGGTCTTGACTGACTGCCTGTCTGTCTTGACTGACTCTCTGTCTGTCTGTCTGTCTGTCTGTCTGTCTGTCTTGACTGTCTTTCTGTTCATCTGTCTGTCTTGACTCACTGTTTGTCTGTCTTGACTGACTGTCTGTCTTGACTGACTGTCTGTCTGTCTTGACTGACTGTTTGTCTGTCTTAACTGACTGTCTGTCTGTTTTGACTGACTGTCTATCTGTCTGTGTGTCTTGACTGTCTGTCTGTCTGTCTGTCTTGACTGACTGTCTGTTCGTCTGTCTGTCTGTCGTGACTGTCTGTCTGTCCGTCTGTCTGTCTTGACTGACTATCTGTCTGTCATGACTGAATGTCTGTTTGTCTTGACTGACTGTCTGTCTGTCTTGACTGACTGTTTGCCTGTCTTGACTGACTGCCTGTCTGTCTTGACTGACTGTCTGTCTGTCTTGACTGACCGTCTATCTGTCTGTGTGTCTTTACTGACTGTATGTCTGTCTGTCTTGACTGATTGTCTGTCTGTCTGTCTGTCTGTCTGTCTGTCTGTCTTGACTGTCTTTCTGTTCGTCTGTCTGTCTTGACTGGCTGTCTGTCTATCTTGACTGAATGTCTGTCTGTCTTGACTGACTGTCTGTCTGTCTTGACTGACTGTTTGTCTGTCTTGACTGACTGTATTTCTGTCTTAACTGACTGTCTGTCTGTCTTGACGCACTGTCTATCTGTCTGTGTGTCTTGACTGTCTGTCTGTCTGTCTGTCTTGACTGAATGTCTGTCTGGGTGTCTGTTTTTCTGTCTAGACTGAGTGTCTGTCTGTCTGTCTGTCTTGACTGTCTGTCTGTCCGCCTGTCTGTCTTGACTGACTGTCTGTCTGTCTTGACTGACTGTCTGTCGATCTTGACTGACTGTTTGTCTGTCTTGACTACTGTATGTCTGTCTTGACAGACTGTATGTCTGTCTTGACTGACTGTCTATCTGTCTGTGTATCTTGACTGTCTGTCTGTCTGTCTGTCTTTACTGAAGGTCTGTCTGGGTGTCTGTCTGTCTGTCTTGACTGACTATTTGTCTGTCTGTCTGTCTTGACTGACTGTCGGTCTGTCTGTCTTGACTTACTGTCTGTCTGTCTGTCTGTCTTGACTGTCCTTCTGTCTGTCTGTCTTGACTGACTGTCTGTCTGTGTGTCTTGACTGACTGTCTTTCTGTCTGTCTTGACTGACTGTCTGTCTATCTGTCTTGGCTGAATGTCTGTCTGTCTGTCTTGACTGACTGTCTGTCTGTCTGTCTTGACTGACTGTCTGTCTGTCTGTCTTGACTGACTGTCTGTTTGTCTGTCTTGACTGACTGTCTGTCTGTCTGTCTTGACTGACTGTCTGTCTGTGATTCTTGACTGACTGTCTGTCTTGACTGACTGTCTGTCTTGACTGACTGTCTGTCAATCTGTCTTGGCTGAATGTCTGTCTGTCTGTCTGTCTTGACTGACTGTCTATCTGTCTGTGTGTCTTGAATGACTGTCTGTCTTTCTGTCTTGACTGACTAGCTGTCTGTCTGTCTGTCTGTCTGTCTGTCTATCTGTCTGTCTTGACTGTCTGTCTGTCCGTCTTTCTGTCTTGACTGACTGTCTGTCTGTTTTGACTGAATGTCTGTCTGTCTTGACTGACTGTCTGTCTGTCTTGACTGACTGTTTGTCTGTCTTGACTGACTGTCTGTCTGTCTTGACTGACTGTCTGTCTGTCTTGACTGACTGTTTGCCGGTCTTGACTGACTGCCTGTCTGTCTTGACTGACTGTCTGTCTGTCTGTCTGTCTGTCTGTCTGTCTTGACTGTCTTTCTGTTCGTCTGTCTGTCTTGACTGGCTGTCTGTCTGTCTTGACTGAATGTCTGTCTGTCTTGACTGAATGTCTGTCTGTCTTGACTGACTGTCTCTCTATCTTGACTGACTGTCTGTCTGTCTTGACTGACTGTTTGTCTGTCTTGACTGACTGTATGTCTGTCTTGACTGACTGTCTGTCTTGACTGACTGTCTGTCTGTCTTGACTGATTGTTTGCCGGTCTTGACTGACTGTCTGTCTGTCTTGACTGACTGTCTGTCTGTCTGTCTGTCTGTCTGTCTGTCTTGACTGTCTTTCTGTTCGTCTGCCTGTCTTGACTGGCTGTCTGTCTGTCTTGACTGAATGTCTGTCTGAATTGACTGACTATCTGTCTGTCTTGACTGAATGTCTGTTTGTCTTGACTGACTGTCTGTCTGTCTTGACTGACTGTTTGCTTTGACTGACTGCCTGTCTGTCTTGACTGACTGTCTGTCTGTCTTGACTGACTGTCTATCTGTCTGTGTGTCTTGACTGATTGTCTGTCTGTCTGTATTGACTGATTGTCTGTCTGTCTGTCTGTCTGTCTGTCTGTCTGTCTGTGTTGACTGTCTTTCTGTTCGTCTGTCTGTCTTGACTGGCTGTCTGTCTGTCTTGACTGAATGTCTGTCTGTCTTGACTGACTGTCTGTCTGTCTTGATTGACTGTTTGTCTGTCTTGACTGACTGTATGTCTGTCTTAACTGACTGCCTGTCTGTCTTGACTGACTGTCTATCTGTCTGTGTGTCTTGACTGTCGGTCTGTATGTCTGTCTTGACTGAATGTCTGTCTGGGTGTCTGTCTAGACTGACTATCTGTCTGTCTGTCTGTCTTGACTGTCTGTCTGTCCGTCTGTCTGTCTTGACTGACTGTCTGTCTGTCTTGACTGACTGTCTGTCTATCTGTCTTGGCTGAATGTCTGTCTTTCTGTCTGTCTTGACTGACTGTCTATCAGTCTGTGTGTCTTGAATGACTGTCTGTCTGTCTGTCTTGACTGAATGTCTGTCTGTCTGTCTGTCTGTCTGTCTGTCTGTCTTGACTGTCTGTCTGTCCTGTCTGTCTTGACTGACTGTCTGTCTGTCTTGACTGAATGTCTGTCTGTCTTAACTGACTGTCTCTCTGTCTTGACTGACTGTCTATCTGTCTGTCTGTCTTGACTGACTGTCTGTCTGTCTGTCTTGACTGACTGTCTGTCAGTGTGTCTTGACTGACTCTCTGTCTGTCTGTCTTGACTGACTGTCTGTCTGTCTGTCTTTACTGACTATCTGCCTGTCTGTCTGTCTTGACTGACTGTCTATCTGTCTGTGTGTCTTGACTGACTGTCTGTCTGTCTGTCTGTCTGTCTGTCTTGACTGTCTGTCTGTCCGTCTGTCTGTCTTGACTGATTGTCTGTCTGTCTTGACTGACTGTCTGTCTGTCTTGACTGACTGTTTGTCTGTCTTGACTACTGTATGTCTGTCTTGACTGACTGTATGTCGGTCTTGACTGATTGTCTATCTGTCTGTGTGTCTTGACTGTCTGTCTGTCTGTCTGTCTTTACTGAATGTCTGTCTGGGTGTCTGTCTGTCTGTCTTGACTGACTATCTGTCTGTCTGTCTTTCTTGACTGACTGCCTGCCTGTCTGTCTTGACTGACTGTCTATCTGTCTGTGTGTCCTGAATGACTGTCTGTCTGTTTGTCTTGACTGACTGTCTGTCTGTCTGTCTGTCTGTCTGTCTTGACTGTCTGTCTGTCCGTCTGTCTGTCTTGACTGACTGTCTGTCTGTTTTGACTGAATGTCTGTCTGTCTTGACTGACTGTCTGTCTGTCTTGACTGACTGTCTGTCTGTCTTGACTCACTGTTTGTCTGTCTTGACTGACTGTCTGTCTTGACTGACTGTCTGTCTGTCTTGACTGACTGTTTGCCGGTCTTGACTGACTGCCTGTCTGTCTTGACTGACTGTCTGTCTGTCTGTCTGTCTGTCTGTCTGTCTTGACTGTCTTTCTGTTCATCTGTCTGTCTTGACTCACTGTTTGTCTGTCTTGACTGACTGTCTGTCTTGACTGACTGTCTGTCTGTCTTGACTGACTGTCTGTCTGTCTTGACTGACTGTCTGTCTGTCTTGACTGACTGTATGTCTGTCTTAACTGACTGTCTGTCTGTTTTGACTGACTGTCTATCTGTCTGTGTGTCTTGACTGTCTGTCTGTCTGTCTGTCTTGACTGACTGTCTGTTTGTCTGTCTGTCTGTCTTGACTGTCTGTCTGTCCGTCTTTCTGTCTTGACTGACTATCTGTCTGTCATGACTGAATGTCTGTTTGTCTTGACTGACTGTCTGTCTGTCTTGACTGACTGTTTGCCTGTCTTGACTGACTGCCTGTCTGTCTTGACTGACTGTCTGTCTGTCTTGACTGACCGTCTATCTGTCTGTGTGTCTTTACTGACTGTATGTCTGTCTGTCTTGACTGATTGTCTGTCTGTCTGTCTGTCTGTCTGTCTGTCTGTCTTGACTGTCTTTCTGTTCGTCTGTCTGTCTTGACTGGCTGTCTGTCTATCTTGACTGAATGTCTGTCTGTCTTGACTGACTGTCTGTCTGTCTTGACTGACTGTTTGTCTGTCTTGACTGACTGTATTTCTGTCTTAACTGACTGTCTGTCTGTCTTGACGCACTGTCTATCTGTCTGTGTGTCTTGACTGTCTGTCTGTCTGTCTGTCTTGACTGAATGTCTGTCTGGGTGTCTGTTTTTCTGTCTAGACTGAGTGTCTGTCTGTCTGTCTGTCTTGACTGTCTGTCTGTCCGCCTGTCTGTCTTGACTGACTGTCTGTCTGTCTTGACTGACTGTCTGTCGATCTTGACTGACTGTTTGTCTGTCTTGACTACTGTATGTCTGTCTTGACAGACTGTATGTCTGTCTTGACTGACTGTCTATCTGTCTGTGTATCTTGACTGTCTGTCTGTCTGTCTGTCTTTACTGAAGGTCTGTCTGGGTGTCTGTCTGTCTGTCTTGACTGACTATTTGTCTGTCTGTCTGTCTTGACTGACTGTCGGTCTGTCTGTCTTGACTTACTGTCTGTCTGTCTGTCTGTCTTGACTGTCCTTCTGTCTGTCTGTCTTGACTGACTGTCTGTCTGTGTGTCTTGACTGACTGTCTTTCTGTCTGTCTTGACTGACTGTCTGTCTATCTGTCTTGGCTGAATGTCTGTCTGTCTGTCTTGACTGACTGTCTGTCTGTCTGTCTTGACTGACTGTCTGTCTGTCTGTCTTGACTGACTGTCTGTTTGTCTGTCTTGACTGACTGTCTGTCTGTCTGTCTTGACTGACTGTCTGTCTGTGATTCTTGACTGACTGTCTGTCTTGACTGACTGTCTGTCAATCTGTCTTGGCTGAATGTCTGTCTGTCTGTCTGTCTTGACTGACTGTCTATCTGTCTGTGTGTCTTGAATGACTGTCTGTCTTTCTGTCTTGACTGAATAGCTGTCTGTCTGTCTGTCTGTCTATCTGTCTGTCTTGACTGTCTGTCTGTCCGTCTTTCTGTTTTGACTGAATGTCTGTCTGTCTTGACTGACTGTCTGTCTGTCTTGACTGACTGTTTGTCTGTCTTGACTGACTGTCTGTCTGTCTTGACTGACTGTCTGTCTGTCTTGACTGACTGTTTGCCGGTCTTGACTGACTGCCTGTCTGTCTTGACTGACTGTCTGTCTGTCTGTCTGTCTGTCTGTCTGTCTTGACTGTCTTTCTGTTCGTCTGTCTGTCTTGACTGGCTGTCTGTCTGTCTTGACTGAATGTCTGTCTGTCTTGACTGACTGTCTCTCTGTCTTGACTGACTGTCTGTCTGTCTTGACTGACTGTTTGTCTGTCTTGACTGACTGTATGTCTGTCTTGACTGACTGTCTGTCTTGACTGACTGTCTGTCTGTCTTGACTGATTGTTTGCCGGTCTTGACTGACTGTCTGTCTGTCTTGACTGACTGTCTGTCTGTCTGTCTGTCTGTCTGTCTGTCTTGACTGTCTTTCTGTTCGTCTGCCTGTCTTGACTGGCTGTCTGTCTGTCTTGACTGAATGTCTGTCTGAATTGACTGACTATCTGTCTGTCTTGACTGAATGTCTGTTTGTCTTGACTGACTGTCTGTCTGTCTTGACTGACTGTATGTCTGTCTTGACTGACAGTATGTCTGTCCTGACTGACTGTCTGTCTGTCTTGACTGACTGTTTGTCTGTCTCGACTGACTGTATGTCTGTCTTGACTTACTGTCTGTCTGTCTTGACTGACTGTCTATCTTTCTGTGTGTCTTGACTGACTGTCTGTCTGTGTGTCTTGACTGACTGTCTGTCTGTCTGTCTGTCTTGACTGTCTGTCTGTCCGTCTGTCTGTCTTGACTGACTGTCTGTCTGTCTTGACTGACTATCTGTCTGTTTTGACTGTCTGTCTGTCTGTCTTGACTGACTGTCTGTCTGTCTTGGCTGAAGGTTGTCTGTCTTGACTGACTGTCTGTCTGTCTTGACTGACTGTTTGTCTGTCTCGACTAACTGGATGTCTGTCTTGACTGACTGTCTGTCTGTCTTAACTGACTGTCTATCTGTCTGTGTGTCTTGACTGACTGTCTGTCTGTCTATCTTGACTGAATGTCTGTCTGGGTGTCTGTCTGTCTGTCTTGACTGACTATAGTCTGTCTGTCTGTCTTGACTGACTATAGTCTGTCTGTCTGTCTTGACTGACTGTCTATCTGTCTGTCTTGACTGACTGTCTGTCTGTCTGTCTTGACTGACTGTCTGTCTGTATGTCTGTCTGTCTTGACTGACTGTCTGTCTGTCTGTCTTGACTGACTGTCTGTCTCTCTTGACTGACTGTCTGTCTGTCTTGACTGACTGTCTGTCTGTCTTGGCTGACTGTTTGTCTGTCTTGACTGACAGTATGTCTGTCTTGACTGACTGTCTGTCTGTCTTGACTGACTGTCTATCTGTCTGTGTGTCTTGACTGACTGTCTGTCTGTCTGTCTTGACTGACTATCTGTCTGTCTGTCTTGACTGACTGTCTGTCTGTCTTGACTGACTGTCTGTCCGTCTGTCTGTCTATCTGTCTGTCTCAACTGTCTGTCTGTTCGTCTGTATGTCTTGACTGACTGTCTGTCTCTCTTGACTGACTGTCTGTCTGTCTTGTCTGACTGTCTATCTGTCTGTGTGTCTTGACTGACTGTCTGTCTGTCTGTCTTGACTGACTGTCTGTCTGTCTGTCTGTCTGTCAGTCGGTCTTGACTGTCTGTCTGTCCGTCTGTCTGTCTTGACTGACTGTCTGTCTGTCTTGACTGACTGTCTGTCTGTCTTGACTGACTGTCTGTCTGTCTTGACTGACTGTCTGTCTGTCTTGACTGACTGTCTGTCTGTCTTGGCTGACTGTTTGTCTGTCTTGACTGACAGTATGTCTGTTTTGACTGACTGTCTGTCTGTCTTGACTGACTGTTTGTCTGTCTCGACTGAATGTATGTCTGTCTTGACTGACTGTCTATCTGTCTGTGTGTCTTGACTGACTGTCTGTTTGTCTGTCTTGACTGACTGTCTGTCTGTCTTGACTGACTGTCTGTCTGTCTTGACTGACTGTCTATCTGTCTTTGTGTCTTGACTGACTGTCTGTCTGTCTATCTTGACTGAATGTCTGTCTGGGTGTCTGTCTGTCTGTCTTGACTGACTACAGTCTGACTGTCTGTCTGTCTTGACTGAATGTCTGTCTGTTTGTCTGTCTTGACTGACAATCTGTCTGTCTGTGTGTCTTGACTGTCTGTCTTGACTGACTGTCTGTCTATCTATCTTGACTGAATGTCTGTCAGTCTGTCTGTCTGTCTGTCTTGACTGATTGTCCAACTGTCTGTGTGACTTGATTGACTGTCTGTCTGTCTGTCTTGAATGACTCTCTGTCTGTCTGTCTGTCTTGACTGTCTGTCTGTCCGTCTGTCTGTCTTGACTGACTGTCTGTCTGTCTTAACTGACTGTCTATCTGTCTGTGTGTCTTGACTGACTGTCTGTCTGTCTATCTTGACTGAATGTCTGTCTGGGTGTCTGTCTGTCTGTCTTGACTGACTATAGTCTGTCTGTCTGTCTTGACTGACTATAGTCTGTCTGTGTGTCTTGACTGTCTGTCTGTCTGTCTGTCTTTACTGAATGTCTGTCTGGGTGTCTGTCTGTCTGTCTGTCTTGACTGACTGTCTGTCTGTCTGTCTATCTTGACTTTCCTTCTGTCTGTCTGTCTTGACTGACTGTCTGTCTGTGTGTCTTGACTGACTGTCTGTCTGTCTGTCTTGACTGACTGTCTGTCTATCTGTCTTGGCTGAATGTCTGTCTGTCTGTCTTGACTGACTGTCTGTCTGTCTGTCTTGACTGACTTTCTGTCTGTGTGTCTTGACTGACTGCCTGTCTGTCTGTCTCGACTGATTGTCTGTCTATCTGTCTTGGCTGAATGTCTGTCTGTCTGTCTGTCTTGACTGACTTCTCTGTCTGTGTCTTGACTGACTGTCTGTCTGTCTGTCTTGACTGACTGTCTGTCTTTCTGTATTTCTATCTGTCTGTCTTGACTGTCTGTCTGTCCGTCTGTCTGTCTTGATTGTATGTCTGTCCGTCTGTCTGTCTTGACCAACTGTCTGTCTGTCTTGACTGAATGTCTGTCTGTATTGAATGACTGACTATCTGTCTTTCTTGACTGACTGTCTGTTTGTCTGTCTATCTTGACTAACTGTCTGTTTGTTTGTCTGTCTTGACTAACTGTCTGTTTGTCTGTCTTTCTTGACTGACTGTCTGTCTGTCTGTCTTGACTGACTGTCTCTCTGTCTTAACTGACTGTCTATCTGTCTGTCTGTCTTGACTGACTGTCTGTCTGTCTGTCTTGACTGACTGTCTGTCAGTGTGTCTTGACTGACTGTCTGTCTGTCTGTCTTGACTGACTTTCTGTCTGTCTGTCTTTACTGACTATCTGCCTGTCTGTCTGTCTTGACTGACTGTCTATCTGTCTGTGTGTCTTGACTGACTGTCTGTCTGTCTGTCTGTCTGTCTGTCTTGACTGTCCTTCTGTTTGTCTGTCTTGACTGACTGTCTGTCTGTGTGTCTTGACTGACTGTCTGTCTGTCTGTCTTGACTGACTGTCTGTCTATCTGTCTTGGCTGAATATCTGTCTGTCTGTCTTGACTGACTGTTTGTCTGTCTGTCTTGACTGACTTTCTGTCTGTCTGTCTTGACTGACTGTCTGTCTATCTGTCTTGACTGACTGTCTGTCTGTGTTTCTTGACTGACTGTCTGTCTGTGTTTCTTGACTGACTGTCTGTCTGTCTGTCTTGACTGACTGTCTGTCTATCTGTCTTGGCTGAATGTCTGTCTGTCTGTCTGTCTTGACTGACTGTCTATCTGTCTGTGTGTCTTGAATGACTGTCTGTCTGTTTGTCTTGACTGACTGTCTGTCTGTCTGTCTGTCTGTCTGTCTTGACTGTCTGTCTGTCCGTCTGTCTGTCTTGACTGACTGTCTGTCTGTTTTGACTGAATGTCTGTCTGTCTTGACTGACTGTCTGTCTGTCTTGACTGACTGTCTGTCTGTCTTGACTGACTGTTTGCCGGTCTTGACTGACTGCCTGTCTGTCTTGACTGACTCTCTGTCTGTCTGTCTGTCTGTCTGTCTGTCTGTCTTGACTGTCTTTCTGTTCATCTGTCTGTCTTGACTCACTGTTTGTCTGTCTTGACTGACTGTCTGTCTTGACTGACTGTCTGTCTGTCTTGACTGACTGTTTGTCTGTCTTAACTGACTGTCTGTCTGTTTTGACTGACTGTCTATCTGTCTGTGTGTCTTGACTGTCTGTCTGTCTGTCTGTCTTGACTGACTGTCTGTTCGTCTGTCTGTCTGTCGTGACTGTCTGTCTGTCCGTCTGTCTGTCTTGACTGACTATCTGTCTGTCATGACTGAATGTCTGTTTGTCTTGACTGACTGTCTGTCTGTCTTGACTGACTGTTTGCCTGTCTTGACTGACTGCCTGTCTGTCTTGACTGACTGTCTGTCTGTCTTGACTGACCGTCTATCTGTCTGTGTGTCTTTACTGACTGTATGTCTGTCTGTCTTGACTGATTGTCTGTCTGTCTGTCTGTCTGTCTGTCTGTCTGTCTTGACTGTCTTTCTGTTCGTCTGTCTGTCTTGACTGGCTGTCTGTCTATCTTGACTGAATGTCTGTCTGTCTTGACTGACTGTCTGTCTGTCTTGACTGACTGTTTGTCTGTCTTGACTGACTGTATTTCTGTCTTAACTGACTGTCTGTCTGTCTTGACGCACTGTCTATCTGTCTGTGTGTCTTGACTGTCTGTCTGTCTGTCTGTCTTGACTGAATGTCTGTCTGGGTGTCTGTTTTTCTGTCTAGACTGAGTGTCTGTCTGTCTGTCTGTCTTGACTGTCTGTCTGTCCGCCTGTCTGTCTTGACTGACTGTCTGTCTGTCTTGACTGACTGTCTGTCGATCTTGACTGACTGTTTGTCTGTCTTGACTACTGTATGTCTGTCTTGACAGACTGTATGTCTGTCTTGACTGACTGTCTATCTGTCTGTGTATCTTGACTGTCTGTCTGTCTGTCTGTCTTTACTGAAGGTCTGTCTGGGTGTCTGTCTGTCTGTCTTGACTGACTATTTGTCTGTCTGTCTGTCTTGACTGACTGTCGGTCTGTCTGTCTTGACTTACTGTCTGTCTGTCTGTCTGTCTTGACTGTCCTTCTGTCTGTCTGTCTTGACTGACTGTCTGTCTGTGTGTCTTGACTGACTGTCTTTCTGTCTGTCTTGACTGACTGTCTGTCTATCTGTCTTGGCTGAATGTCTGTCTGTCTGTCTTGACTGACTGTCTGTCTGTCTGTCTTGACTGACTGTCTGTCTGTCTGTCTTGACTGACTGTCTGTTTGTCTGTCTTGACTGACTGTCTGTCTGTCTGTCTTGACTGACTGTCTGTCTGTGATTCTTGACTGACTGTCTGTCTTGACTGACTGTCTGTCTTGACTGACTGTCTGTCAATCTGTCTTGGCTGAATGTCTGTCTGTCTGTCTGTCTTGACTGACTGTCTATCTGTCTGTGTGTCTGTCTGTCTGTCTATCTGTCTGTCTTGACTGTCTGTCTGTCCGTCTTTCTGTCTTGACTGACTGTCTGTCTGTTTTGACTGAATGTCTGTCTGTCTTGACTGACTGTCTGTCTGTCTTGACTGACTGTTTGTCTGTCTTGACTGACTGTCTGTCTGTCTTGACTGACTGTCTGTCTGTCTTGACTGACTGTTTGCCGGTCTTGACTGACTGCCTGTCTGTCTTGACTGACTGTCTGTCTGTCTGTCTGTCTGTCTGTCTGTCTTGACTCTCTTTCTGTTCGTCTGTCTGTCTTGACTGGCTGTCTGTCTGTCTTGACTGAATGTCTGTCTGTCTTGACTGAATGTCTGTCTGTCTTGACTGACTGTCTCTCTATCTTGACTGACTGTCTGTCTGTCTTGACTGACTGTTTGTCTGTCTTGACTGACTGTATGTCTGTCTTGACTGACTGTCTGTCTTGACTGACTGTCTGTCTGTCTTGACTGATTGTTTGCCGGTCTTGACTGACTGTCTGTCTGTCTTGACTGACTGTCTGTCTGTCTGTCTGTCTGTCTGTCTGTCTTGACTGTCTTTCTGTTCGTCTGCCTGTCTTGACTGGCTGTCTGTCTGTCTTGACTGAATGTCTGTCTGAATTGACTGACTATCTGTCTGTCTTGACTGAATGTCTGTTTGTCTTGACTGACTGTCTGTCTGTCTTGACTGACTGTTTGCTTTGACTGACTGCCTGTCTGTCTTGACTGACTGTCTGTCTGTCTTGACTGACTGTCTATCTGTCTGTGTGTCTTGACTGATTGTCTGTCTGTCTGTATTGACTGATTGTCTGTCTGTCTGTCTGTCTGTCTGTCTGTCTGTCTGTGTTGACTGTCTTTCTGTTCGTCTGTCTGTCTTGACTGGCTGTCTGTCTGTCTTGACTGAATGTCTGTCTGTCTTGACTGACTGTCTGTCTGTCTTGATTGACTGTTTGTCTGTCTTGACTGACTGTATGTCTGTCTTAACTGACTGCCTGTCTGTCTTGACTGACTGTCTATCTGTCTGTGTGTCTTGACTGTCGGTCTGTATGTCTGTCTTGACTGAATGTCTGTCTGGGTGTCTGTCTAGACTGACTATCTGTCTGTCTGTCTGTCTTGACTGTCTGTCTGTCCGTCTGTCTGTCTTGACTGACTGTCTGTCTGTCTTGACTGACTGTCTGTCTATCTGTCTTGGCTGAATGTCTGTCTTTCTGTCTGTCTTGACTGACTGTCTATCAGTCTGTGTGTCTTGAATGACTGTCTGTCTGTCTGTCTTGACTGAATGTCTGTCTGTCTGTCTGTCTGTCTGTCTGTCTGTCTTGACTGTCTGTCTGTCCTGTCTGTCTTGACTGACTGTCTGTCTGTCTTGACTGAATGTCTGTCTGTCTTAACTGACTGTCTCTCTGTCTTGACTGACTGTCTATCTGTCTGTCTGTCTTGACTGACTGTCTGTCTGTCTGTCTTGATTGACTGTCTGTCAGTGTGTCTTGACTGACTCTCTGTCTGTCTGTCTTGACTGACTGTCTGTCTGTCTGTCTTTACTGACTATCTGCCTGTCTGTCTGTCTTGACTGACTGTCTATCTGTCTGTGTGTCTTGACTGACTGTCTGTCTGTCTGTCTGTCTGTCTGTCTTGACTGTCTGTCTGTCCGTCTGTCTGTCTTGACTGATTGTCTGTCTGTCTTGACTGACTGTCTGTCTGTCTTGACTGACTGTTTGTCTGTCTTGACTACTGTATGTCTGTCTTGACTGACTGTATGTCGGTCTTGACTGATTGTCTATCTGTCTGTGTGTCTTGACTGTCTGTCTGTCTGTCTGTCTTTACTGAATGTCTGTCTGGGTGTCTGTCTGTCTGTCTTGACTGACTATCTGTCTGTCTGTCTTTCTTGACTGACTGCCTGCCTGTCTGTCTTGACTGACTGTCTGTCTGTCTGTCTGTCTTGACTGTCCTTCTGTTTGTCTGTCTTGACTGACTGTCTGTCTGTGTGTCTTGACTGACTGTCTGTCTGTCTGTATTGACTGACTGTCTGTATATCTGTCTTGGCGAATGTCTGTCTGTCTGTCTTGACTGACTGTTTGTCAGTGGTCTTGACTGACTTTCTGTCTGTCTGTCTTGACTGACTGTCTGTCTATCTGTCTTGACTGACTGTCTGTCTGTGTTTCTTGACTGACTGTCTGTCTGTGTTTCTTGACTGACTGTCTGTCTGTCTGTCTTGACTGACTGTCTGTCTATCTGTCTTGGCTGAATTTCTGTCTGTCTGTCTGTCTTGACTGACTGTCTATCTGTCTGTGTGTCTTGAATGACTGTCTGTCTGTTTGTCTTGACTGACTGTCTGTCTGTCTGTCTGTCTGTCTGTCTGTCTGTCTTGACTGTCGGTCTGTCCGTCTGTCTGTCTTGACTGACTGTCTGTCTGTTTTGACTGAATGTCTGTCTGTCTTGACTGACTGTCTGTCTGTCTTGACTGACTGTCTGTCTGTCTTGACTCACTGTTTGTCTGTCTTGACTGACTGTCTGTCTTGACTGACTGTCTGTCTGTCTTGACTGACTGTTTGCCGGTCTTGACTGACTGCCTGTCTGTCTTGACTGACTGTCTGTCTGTCTGTCTTGACTGTCCTTCTGTCTGTCTGTCTTGACTGACTGTCTGTCTGTGTGTCTTGACTGACTGTCTGTCTGTCTGTCTTGACTGACTGTCTGTCTATCTGTCTTGGCTGAATGTCTGTCTGTCTGTCTTGACTGACTGTCTGTCTGTCTGTCTTGACTGACTGTCTGTCTGTCTGTCTTGACTGACTGTCTGTTTGTCTGTCTTGACTGACTGTCTGTCTGGGTGTCTTGACTGACTGTCTGTCTGTGATTCTTGACTGACTGTCTGTCTTGACTGACTGTCTGTCAATCTGTCTTGGCTGAATGTCTGTCTGTCTGTCTGTCTTGACTGACTGTCTATCTGTCTGTGTGTCTTGAATGACTGTCTGTCTGTCTGTCTTGACTGACTAGCTGTCTGTCTGTCTGTCTGTCTATCTGTCTGTCTTGACTGTCTGTCTGTCCGTCTTTCTGTCTTGACTGACTGTCTGTCTGTTTTGACTGAATGTCTGTCTGTCTTGACTGACTGTCTGTCTGTCTTGACTGACTGTCTGTCTGTCTTGACTGACTGTTTGTCTGTCTTGACTGACTGTCTGTCTGTCTTGACTGACTGTCTGTCTGTCTTGACTGACTGTTTGCCGGTCTTGACTGACTGCCTGTCTGTCTTGACTGACTGTCTGTCTGTCTGTCTGTCTGTCTGTCTGTCTTGACTGTCTTTCTGTTCGTCTGTCTGTCTTGACTGGCTGTCTGTCTGTCTTGACTGAATGTCTGTCTGTCTTGACTGACTGTCTCTCTGTCTTGACTGACTGTCTGTCTGTCTTGACTGACTGTTTGTCTGTCTTGACTGACTGTCTGTCTTGACTGACTGTCTGTCTTGACTGACTGTCTGTCTGTCTTGACTGATTGTTTGCCGGTCTTGACTGACTGCCTGTCTGTCTTGACTGACTGTCTGTCTGTCTGTCTGTCTGTCTGTCTGTCTTGACTGTCTTTCTGTTCGTCTGCCTGTCTTGACTGGCTGTCTGTCTGTCTTGACTGAATGTCTGTCTGAATTGACTGACTATCTGTCTGTCCTGTCTGTCTTGACTGACTGTCTGTCTGTCTTGACTGAATGTCTGTCTGTCTTAACTGACTGTCTCTCTGTCTTGACTGACTGTCTATCTGTCTGTCTGTCTTGACTGACTGTCTGTCTGTCTGTCTTGACTGACTGTCTGTCAGTGTGTCTTGACTGACTGTCTGTCTGTCTGTCTTGACTGACTGTCTGTCTGTCTGTCTTTACTGACTATCTGCCTGTCTGTCTGTCTTGACTGACTGTCTATCTATCTGTGTGTCTTGACTGACTGTCTGTCTGTCTGTCTGTCTGTCTGTCTTGACTGTCTGTCTGTCCGTCTGTCTGTCTTGACTGATTGTCTGTCTGTCTTGACTGACTGTCTGTCTGTCTTGACTGACTGTTTGTCTGTCTTGACTACTGTATGTCTGTCTTGACTGACTGTATGTCTGTCTTGACTGATTGTCTATCTGTCTGTGTGTCTTGACTGTCTGTCTGTCTGTCTGTCTTTACTGAATGTCTGTCTGGGTGTCTGTCTGTCTGTCTTGACTGACTATCTGTCTGTCTGTCTTTCTTGACTGACTGCCTGCCTGTCTGTCTTGACTGACTGTCTGTCTGTCTGTCTGTCTTGACTGTCCTTCTGTTTGTCTGTCTTGACTGACTGTCTGTCTGTGTGTCTTGACTGACTGTCTGTCTGTCTGTCTTGACTGACTGTCTGTCTATCTGTCTTGGCTGAATGTCTGTCTGTCTGTCTTGACTGACTGTTTGTCTGTCTGTCTTGACTGACTTTCTGTCTGTCTGTCTTGACTGACTGTCTGTCTATCTGTCTTGACTGACTGTCTGTCTGTGTTTCTTGACTGACTGTCTGTCTGTGATTCTTGACTGACTGTCTGTTTGTCTGTCTTGACTGACTGTCTGTCTATCTGTCTTGGCTGAATGTCTGTCTGTCTGTCTGTCTTGACTGACTGTCTATCTGTCTGTGTGTCTTGAATGACTGTCTGTCTGTTTGTCTTGACTGACTGTCTGTCTGTCTGTCTGTCTGTCTGTCTGTCTGTCTTGACTGTCGGTCTGTCCGTCTGTCTGTCTTGACTGACTGTCTGTCTGTTTTGACTGAATGTCTGTCTGTCTTGACTGACTGTCTGTCTGTCTTGACTGACTGTCTGTCTGTCTTGACTCACTGTTTGTCTGTCTTGACTGACTGTCTGTCTTGACTGACTGTCTGTCTGTCTTGACTGACTGTTTGTCTGTCTTGACTGACTGTATGTCTGTCTTAACTGACTGTCTGTCTGTCTTGACTGACTGTCTATCTGTCTGTGTGTCTTGACTGTCTGTCTGTCTGTCTGTCTTGACTGACTGTCTGTCTGTGTGTCTTGACTGACTATCTGTCTGTCTGTCTGGACTGACTGTCTGTTTGTCTGTCTGTCTGTCTTGACTGTCTGTCTGTCCGTCTGTCTGTCTTGACTGACTATCTGTCTGTCATGACTGAATGTCTGTTTGTCTTGACTGACTGTCTGTCTGTCTTGACTGACTGTTTGCCTGTCTTGACTGACTGCCTGTCTGTCTTTACTGACTGTCTGTCTGTCTGTCTTGACTGATTGTCTGTCTGTCTGTCTGTCTGTCTGTCTGTCTGTCTGTCTGTCTTGACTGTCTTTCTGTTCGTCTGTCTGTCTTGACTGGCTGTCTGTTTATCTTTACTGAATGTCTGTCTGACTTGACTGACTGTCTGTCTGTCTTAACTGACTGTTTGTCTGTCTTGACTGACTGTATTTCTGTCTTAACTGACTGTCTGTCTGTCTTGACGCACTGTCTATCTGTCTGTGTGTCTTGACTGTCTGTCTGTCTGTCTGTCTTGACTGAATGTCTGTCTGGGTGTCTGTTTTTCTGTCTAGACTGACTATCTGTCTGTCTGTCTGTCTTGACTGTCTGTCTGTCCGTCTGTCTGTCTTGACTGACTGTCTGTCTGTCTTGACTGACTGTCTGTCTATCTTGACTGACTGTTTGTCTGTCTTGACTACTGTATGTCTGTCTTGACTGACTGTATGTCTGTCTTGACTGACTGTCTATCTGTCTGTGTATCTTGACTGTCTGTCTGTCTGTCTGTCTGTCTGTCTTTACTGAAGGTCTGTCTGGGTGTCTTTCTGTCTGTCTTGACTGACTATTTGTCTGTCTGTCTGTCTTGACTGACTGTCGGTCTGTCTGTCTTGACTGACTGTCTGTCTGTCTGTCTGTCTTGACTGTCCTTCTGTCTGTCTGTCTTGACTGACTGTCTGTCTGTCTGTCTTGACTGACTGTCTGTCTATCTGTCTTGGCTGAATGTCTGTCTGTCTGTCTGTCTTGACTGACTGTCTATCTGTCTGTGTGTCTTGAATGACTGTCTGTCTGTTTTTCTTGACTGACTGTCTGTCTGTCTGTCTGTCTGTCTGTCTGTCTGTCTGTCTGTCTTGACTGTCGGTCTGTCCGTCTGTCTGTCTTAACTGACTGTCTGTCTGTTTTGACTGAATGTCTGTCTGTCTTGACTGACTGTCTGTCTGTCTTGACTGACTGTCTGTCTGTCTTGACTCACTGTTTGTCTGTCTTGACTGACTGTCTGTCTTGACTGACTGTCTGTCTGTCTTGACTGACTGTCTGTCTTGACTGACTGTTTGTCTGTCTTGACTGACTGTTTGTCTGTCTTGACTGACTGTATGTCTGTCTTAACTGACTGTCTGTCTGTCTTGACTGACTGTCTATCTGTCTGTGTGTCTTGACTGTCTGTCTGTCTGTCTGTCTTGACTGACTGTCTGTCTGTTTGTCTTGACTGACTATCTGTCTGTCTGTCTTGACTGACTGTCTGTTTGTCTGTCTGTCTGTCTTGACTGTCTGTCTGTCCGTCTGTCTGTCTTGACTGACTATCTGTCTGTCATGACTGAATGTCTGTTTGTCTTGACTGACTGTCTGTCTGTCTTGACTGACTGTTTGCCTGTCTTGACTGACTGCCTGTTTGTCTTGACTGACTGTCTGTCTGTCTTGACTGACTGTCTATCTGTCTGTGTGTCTTTACTGACTGTCTGTCTGTCTGTCTTGACTGATTGTCTGTCTGTCTGTCTTTCTGTCTGTCTGTCTGTCTGTCTGTCTGTCTGTCTGTCTTGACTGTCTTTCTGTTCGTCTGTCTGTCTTGACTGGCTGTCTGTCTATCTTGACTGAATGTCTGTCTGACTTGACTGACTGTCTGTCTGTCTTGACTGACTGTTTGTCTGTCTTGACTGACTGTATTTCTGTCTTAACTGACTGTCTGTCTGTCTTGACGCACTCTCTATCTGTCTGTGTGTCTTGACTGTCTGTCTGTCTGTCTGTCTTGACTGAATGTCTGTCTGGGTGTCTGTTTTTCTGTCTAGACTGACTATCTGTCTGTCTGTCTGTCTTGACTGTCTGTCTGTCCGTCTGTCTGTCTTGACTGACTGTCTGTCTGTCTTGACTGACTGTCTGTCTATCTTGACTGACTGTTTGTCTGTCTTGTCTATCTGTCTGTGTATCTTGACTGTCTGTCTGTCTGTCTGTCTGTCTTTACTGAAGTTCTGTCTGGGTGTCTTTCTGTCTGTCTTGACTGACTATTTGTCTGTCTGTCTGTCTTGACTGACTGTCGGTCTGTCTGTCTTGACTGACTGTCTGTCTGTCTGTCTGTCTTGACTGTCCTTCTGTCTGTCTGTCTGGACTGACTGTCTGTCTGTGTGTCTTGACTGACTGTCTGTCTGTCTGTCTTGACTGACTGTCTGTCTATCTGTCTTGGCTGAATGTCTGTCTGTCTGTCTTGACTGACTGTCTGTCTGTCTGTCTTGACTGACTGTCTGTCTGTCTGTCTTGACTGACTGTCTGTTTGTCTGTCTTGACTGACTGTCTGTCTGTCTGTCTTGACTGACTGTCTGTCTGTGATTCTTGACTGACTGTCTGTCTCGACTGACTGTCTGTCAATCTGTCTTGGCTGAATGTCTGTCTGTCTGTCTGTCTTGACTGACTCTCTATCTGTCTGTGTGTCTTGAATGACTGTCTGTCTGTCTGTCTTGATTGACTAGCTGTCTGTCTGTCTGTCTGTCTATCTGTCTGTCTTGACTGTCTGTCTGTCCGTCTTTCTGTCTTGACTGACTGTCTGTCTGTTTTGACTGAATGTCTGTCTGTCTTGACTGACTGTCTGTCTGTCTTGACTGACTGTTTGTCTGTCTTGACTGACTGTCTGTCTGTCTTGACTGACTGTCTGTCTGTCTTGACTGACTGTTTGCCGGTCTTGACTGACTGCCTGTCTGTCTTGACTGACTGTCTGTCTGTCTGTCTGTCTGTCTGTCTGTCTGTCTGTATTGACTGTCTTTCTGTTCGTCTGTCTGTCTTGACTGGCTGTCTGTCTGTCTTGACTGAATGTCTGTCTGTCTTGACTGACTGTCTGTCTGTCTTGACTGACTGTCTGTCTGTCTTGACTGACTGTTTGTCTGTCTTGACTGACTGTATATCTGTCTTGACTGACTGTCTGTCTTGACTGACTGTCTGTCTGTCTTGACTGATTGTTTGCCGGTCTTGACTGACTGCCTGTCTGTCTTTACTGACTGTCTGTCTGTCTGTCTGTCTGTCTGTCTGTCTTGACTGTCTTTCTGTTCGTCTGCCTGTCTTGACTGGCTGTCTGTCTGTCTTGACTGAATGTCTGTCTGAATTGACTGACTATCTGTCTGTCTTGACTGAATGTCTGTTTGTCTTGACTGACTGTCTGTCTGTCTTGACTGACTGTTTGCTTTGACTGACTGCCTGTCTGTCTTGACTGACTGTCTGTCTGTCTTGACTGACTGTCTATATGTCTGTGTGTCTTGACTGATTGTCTGTCTGTCTGTCTTGACTGATTGTCTGTCTGTCTGTCTGTCTGTCTGTCTGTGTTGACTGTCTTTCTGTTCGTCTGTCTGTCTTGACTGGCTGTCTGTCTGTCTTGACCGAATGTCTGTCTGTCTTGACTGACTGTCTGTCTGTCTTGATTGACTGTTTGTCTGTCTTGATTGACTGTTTGTCTGTCTTGACTGACTGTCTGTCTGTCTTGACTGACTGTTTGCTTTGACTGACTGCCTGTCTGTCTTGACTGACTGTCTGTCTGTCTTGACTGATTGTCTGTCTGTCTGTCTGTCTGTCTGTCTGTGTTGACTGTCTTTCTGTTCGTCTGTCTGTCTTGACTGGCTGTCTGTCTGTCTTGACTGACTGTCTGTCTGTCTTGATTGACTGTTTGTCTGTCTTGACTGACTGTCTGTCTGTCTTGACTGACTGTTTGCTTTGACTGACTGCCTGTCTGTCTTGACTGACTGTCTGTCTGTCTTGACTGACTGTCTATCTGTCTGTGTGTCTTGACTGATTGTCTGTCTGTCTGTCTTGACTGATTGTCTGTCTGTCTGTCTGTCTGTCTGTCTGTCTGTCTGTCTGTCTGTCTGTGTTGACTGTCTATCTGTCTGTGTGTCTTGACTGATTGTCTGTCTGTCTTGACTGACTGTCTGTCTATCTTGACTGTCTGTCTGTCTGTCTGTCTTTACTGAAGGTCTGTCTGGGTTTCTGTCTGTCTGTCTTGACTGACTATTTGTCTGTCTGTCTGTCTTGACTGACTGTCGGTCTGTCTGTCTTGACTGACTGTCTGTCTGTCTGTCTGTCTTGACTGTCCTTCTGTCTGTCTGTCTTGACTGACTGTCTGTCTGTGTGTCTTGACTGACTGTCTGTCTGTCTGTCTTGACTGACTGTCTGTCTATCTGTCTTGGCTGAATGTCTGTCTGTCTGTCTTGACTGACTGTCTGTCTGTCTGTCTTGACTTACTGTCTGTCTGTCTGTCTTGACTGACTGTGAGTTTGTCTGTCTTGACTGACTGTCTGTCTGTCTGTCTTGACTGACTGTCTGTCTGTGATTCTTGACTGACTGTCTGTCTTGACTGACTGTCTGTCAATCTGTCTTGGCTGAATGTCTGTCTGTCTGTCTGTCTTGACTGACTGTCTATCTGTCTGTGTGTCTTGAATGACTGTCTGTCTGTCTGTCTTGACTGACTAGCTGTCTGTCTGTCTGTCTGTCTATCTGTCTGTCTTGACTGTCTGTCTGTCCGTCTTTCTGTCTTGACTGACTGTCTGTCTGTTTTGACTGAATGTCTGTCTGTCTTGACTGACTGTCTGTCTGTCTTGACTGACTGTTTGTCTGTCTTGACTGACTGTCTGTCTGTCTTGACTGACTGTCTGTCTGTCTTGACTGACTGTTTGCCGGTCTTGACTGACTGCCTGTCTGTCTTGACTGACTGTCTGTCTGTCTGTCTGTCTGTCTGTCTGTCTGTCTGTCTTGACTGTCTTTCTGTTCGTCTGTCTGTCTTGACTGGCTGTCTGTCTATCTTGACTGAATGTCTGTCTGTCTTGACTGACTGTCTGTCTGTCTTGACTGACTGTCTGTCTGTCTTGACTGACTGTTTGTCTGTCTTGACTGACTGTATGTCTGTCTTGACTGAATGTCTGTTTGTCTTGACTGACTGTCTGTCTGTCTTGACTGACTGTTTGCTTTGACTGACTGCCTGTCTGTCTTGACTGACTGTCTGTCTGTCTTGACTGACTGTCTATCTGTCTGTGTGTCTTGACTGATTGTCTGTCTGTCTGTCTTGACTGATTGTCTGTCTGTCTGTCTGTCTGTCTGTCTGTCTGTCTGTCTGTCTGTGTTGACTGTCTTTCTGTTCGTCTGTCTGTCTTGACTGGCTGTCTGTCTGTCTTGACTGAATGTCTGTCTGTCTTGACTGACTGTCTGTCTGTCTTGATTGACTGTTTGTCTGTCTTGACTGACTGTATGTCTGTCTTAACTGACTGTCTGTCTGTCTTGACTGACTGTCTATCTGTCTGTGTGTCTTGACTGTCGGTCTGTCTGTCTGTCTTGACTGAATGTCTGTCTGGGTGTCTGTCTAGACTGACTATCTGTCTGTCTGTCTGTCTTGACTGTCTGTCTGTCCGTCTGTCTGTCTTGGCTGAATGTCTGTCTTTCTGTCTGTCTTGACTGACTGTCTATCAGTCTGTGTGTCTTGAATGACTGTCTGTCTGTCTGTCTTGACTGACTGTCTGTCTGTCTGTCTGTCTGTCTTGACTGTCTGTCTGTCCTGTCTGTCTTGACTGACTGTCTGTCTGTCTTGACTGAATGTCTGTCTGTCTTAACTGACTGTCTGTCTGTCTTGACTGACTGTCTGTCTGTCTTGACTGACTGTTTGTCTATCTGTCTTGGCTGAATGTCTGTCTGTCTGTCTGTCTTGACTGATTGTCTATCTGTCTGGGTGTCTTGAATGACTGTCTGTCTGTCTGTCTTGACTGACTGTCTGTCAGTGTGTCTTGACTGACTGTCTGTCTGTCTGTCTTGACTGACTGTCTGTCTGTCTTGACTGACTGTCTGTCTGTCTTGACTGACTGTCTGTCTGTCTTGACTGACTGTCTGTCTGTCTTGACTGACTGTCTGTTTGTCTGTCTGTCTGTCTTGACTGTCTGTCTGTCTGTCTTGACTGACTATCTGTCTGTCTTGACTGAATGTCTGTTTGTCTTGACTGACTGTCTGTCTGTCTTGACTGACTGTTTGCCTGTCTTGACTGACTGCCTGTCTGTCTTGACTGACTGTCTGTCTGTCTTGACTGACTGTCTATCTGTCTGTGTGTCTTGACTGACTGTCTGTCTGTTTGTCTTGACTGACTGTCTGTCTGTCTTGACTGACTGTTTGCCTGTCTTGACTGACTGTCTGTCTGTCTTGACCGACTGTCTATCTGTCTGTGTGTCTTGACTGACTGTCTCTCTGTCTGTCTGTCTGTATGTCTATCTGTCTGTGTGTCTTGACTGTCTGTCTGTCTTGACTGAATGTCTCTCTGGGTGTCTGTCTTTCTGTCTAGACTGACTATCTGTCTGTGTGTCTGTCTTGACTGACTGTCTGTCTGTCTTGACTGACTGTCTGTCTGTCTTGACTGACTGTCTGTCTGTCTTGACTGACTGTCTGTCTGTCTTGACTGACTGTTTGTCTGTCTTGACTGACTGTATGTCTGTCTTGACTGACTGTCTATCTGTCTGTGTGTCCTGACTGTCTGTCTGTCTGTCTGTCTTTACTGAATGTCTGTCTGGGTGTCTGTCTGTCTGTCTTGACTGACTATCTGTCTGTCTGTCTGTCTTGACTGACTATCTGTCTGTCTGTCTGTCTTGACTGACTGTTATCTGTCTGTGTGTCTTGACTGTATGTCTGTCTGTCTATCTTTACTGAATGTCTGTCTGGGTGTCTGTCAGTCTGTCTGTCTGTCTGTCTTGACTGACTGTCTGTCTGTCTGTCTATCTTGACTTTCCTTCTGTCTGTCTGTCTTGACTGACTGTTTGTCTGTGTGTCTTGACTGACTGTCTGTCTGTCTGTCTTGACTGACTTTCTGTCTATCTATCTTGGCTGACTGTCTGTCTATCTATCTTGGCTGAATGTCTGTCTGTCTTTTTGTCTTGACTGACTTCTCTGTCTGTGTCTTGACTGACTGTCTGTCTGTCTGTCTTGACTGACTGTCTGTCTGTCTGTCTGTCTTGACTCACTGTCTGTCTTTCTGTATTTCTATCTGTCTGTCTTGACTGTCTGTCTGTCCGTCTGTCTGTCTTGACCAACTGTCTGTCTGTCTTGACTGAATGTCTGTCTGTATTGAATGACTGTCTGTCTGTCTGACTATCTGTCTTTCTTGACTGACTGTCTGTTTGTCTGTCTATCTTGACTAACTGTCTGTTTGTCTGTCTGTCTTGGCTGACTGTCTGTCTGTCTGTCTTGACTTGTAATAAAAATGCCTAGACACTTAAGACTTTAATCCCGTTACTTGGCAAAGAGAAATTGCATTGCAAAAAAGGCATCTGCGCAATAGCTAAATTGCGAAGTCGTGCAGACAGTAAATTCCTATATGGCGCGAAGAAGCAAGCAGTGCCAGAATATGAATACTTAGTCAGTACAATGTGCCAAGGAGGAAGGAACCATGACCCGAGAAGAACCGAAACCTGTTCCCCAGCAAAAGAGATGAGAAAGGCGATTGGCGAAGTTCCAGAGGCGACGTCCCACGTATGCCACCATCCAGGACGAAGAGTGCCTATTTAATCCGATTTCACTTGTGAACCGAGGTTCAGAACATTTGCGATACTGCTAGTGAGAACAGATATATATTACTGGACTTACTAATTTACCATATTCATCATGTAAGCTACGTTACGAATACAACCTTTTTCACCGATCGATCTTCATCTGTTTGCCTACCCTTACAAGCTCTTATACGGCTCACGCTCCCCAACTCGCGGCAATACTTCAAGCTCGCCCTTGCTCGGCGTAAGGCTTGGAAGTATCGGTCTCCGGTATCGTGGGTTCGATTCCCATCACTCGACGGTCGGCCCGTATCTGATTTATCAGGAGCCCGTCGTTCTGTTGCGTGTTGCCCTATAGTTGAGGTAACCATCCCACGATGCAAACTCGACTATAAACGACCTTACCCCACCTTACAGACTGACTGTCTCTCCGTCTTGACTGACTGTCTATCTGTCTGTCTGTATTGACTGACTGTCTGTCTGTCTGTCTTGACTGACTGTCTGTCAGTGTGTCTTGACTGACTGTCTGTCTGTCTGTCTTGACTGACTGTCTGTCTGTCTCTCTTGACTGACTATCTGCCTGTCTGTCTGTCTTGACTGATTGTCTGTCTGACTTGACTGACTGTCTGTCTGTCTTGACTGACTGTTTGTCTGTCTTGACTACTGTATGTCTGTCTTGACTGACTGTATGTCTGTCATGACTGATTGTCTATCTGTCTGTGTGTCTTGACTGTCTGTCTCTCTGTCTGTCTTTACTGAATGTCTGTCTGGGTGTCTGTCTGTCTGTCTTGACTGACTATCTGTCTGTCTGTCTGTCTTGACTGACTGCCTGTCTGTATGTCTTGACTGACTGTCTGTCTGTCTGTCTGTATTGACTGTCCTTCTGTTTGTCTGTCTTGACTGACTGTCTGTCTGTATTGACTGTCCTTCTGTTTGTCTGTCTTGACTGACTGTCTGTCTGTGTGTCTTGACTGACTGTCTGTCTGTCTGTCTTGACTGACTGTCTGTCTATCTGTCTTGGCTGAATGTCTGTCTGTCTGTCTTAACTGACTGTCTGTCTGTCTGTCTTGACTGACTTTCTGTCTGTCTGTCTTGACTGACTGTCTGTCTATCTGTCTTGACTGATTTCTGTCTGTCTGTCTTGACTGACTGTGTGTCTGTGTTTCTTGACTGACTGTCTGTCTGTCTGTCTTGACTGACTGTCTGTCTATCTGTCTTGGCTGAATGTCTGTCTGTCTGTCTGTCTTGACTGACTGTCTATCTGTCTGTGTGTCTTGAATGACTGTCTGTCTGTTTGTCTTGACTGACTGTCTGTCTGTCTGTCTGTCTGTCTGTCTGTCTTGACTGTCTGTCTGTCCGTCTGTCTGTCTTGACTGACTGTTTGTCTGTCTTGAGTGACTGTCTGTCTTGACTGACTGTCTGTCTGTCTTGACTGACTGTTTTCCGGTCTTGACTGACTGCCTGTCTGTCTTGACTGACTGTCTGTCTGTCTGTCTGTCTGTCTGTCTGTCTGTCTGTCTGTCTTGACTGTTTCTCTGTTCGTCTGTCTGTCTTTACTGGCTGTCTGTCTGTCTTGACTGAATGTCTGTCTGTCTTGACTGACTGTCTGTCTGTCTTGACTGACTGTTTGTCTGTCTTGACTGACTGTATGTCTGTCTTAACTGACTGTCTGTCTGTCTTGACTGACTGTCTATCTGTCTGTGTGTCTTGACTGTCTGTCTGTCTGTCTGTCTTGACTGACTGTCTGTCTGTGTGTCTTGACTGACTATCTGTCTGTCTGTCTTGACTGACTGTCTGTTTGTCTGTCTGTCTGTCTGTCTGTCTTGACTGTCTGTCTGTCCGTCTGTCTGTCTTGACTGACTATCTGTCTGTCATGACTGAATGTCTGTTTGTCTTTACTGACTGTCTGTCTGTCTTGACTGACTGTTTGCCTGTCTTGACTGACTGCCTGTCTGTCTTGACTGACTGTCTGTCTGTCTTGACTGACTGTCTATCTGTCTGTGTGTCTTGACTGACTGTCTGTCTGTCAGTCTTGACTGATTGTCTGTCTGTCTATCTGTCTGTCTGTCTGTCTTGACTGTCTTTCTGTTCGTCTGTCTGTCTTGACTGGCTGTCTGTCTATCTTGACTGAATGTCTGTCTGTCTTGACTGACTGTCTGTCTGTCTTGACTGACTGTTTGTCTGTCTTGACTGACTGTATTTCTGTCTTAACTGACTGTCTGTCTGTCTTGACGCACTGTCTATCTGTCTTTGTGTCTTGACTGTCTGTCTGTCTGTCTGTCTTGACTGAATGTCTGTCTGGGTGTCTGTCTTTCTGTCTAGACTGACTATCTGTCTGTCAGTCTGTCTTGACTGTCTGTCTGTCCGTCTGTCTGTCTTGACTGACTGTCTGTCTGTCTTGACTGACTGTCTGTCTATCTTGACTGACTGTTTGTCTGTCTTGACTACTGTATGTCTGTCTTGACTGACTGTATGTCTGTCTTGACTGACTGTATGTCTGTCTGTGTGTCTTGACTTTCTGTCTGTCTGTCTGTCTTTACTGAAGGTCTGTCTGGGTGTCTGTCTGTCTGTCTTGACTGACTATCTGTCTGTCTGTCTGTCTTGACTGACTGTCGGTCTGTCTGTCTTGACTGACTGTCTGTCTGTCTGTTTGTCTTGACTGTCCTTCTGTCTGTCTGTCTTGACTGACTGTCTGTCTGTGTGTCTTGACTGACTGTCTGTCTGTCTGTCTTGACTGACTGTCTGTCTATCTGTCTTGGCTGAATGTCTATCTGTCTGTCTTGACTGACTGTCTGTCTGTCTGTCTTGACTGACTGTCTGTCTGTCTGTCCTGACTGACTGTCGGTTTGTCTGTCTTGACTGACTGTCTGTCTGTCTGTCTTGACTGACTGTCTGTCTGTGATTCTTGACTGACTGTCTGTCTTGACTGACTGTCTGTCTTGACTGACTGTCTGTCTTGACTGACTGTCTGTCAATCTGTCTTGGCTGAATGTCTGTCTGTCTGTCTGTCTTGACTGACTGTCTATCTGTCTGTGTGTCTTGAATGACTGTCTGTCTGTCTGTCTTGACTGACTGTCTGTCTGTCTGTCTGTCTGTCTTGACTGTCTGTCTGTCCATCTTTCTGTCTTGACTGACTGTCTGTCTGTTTTGACTGAATGTCTGTCTGTCTTGACTGACTGTCTGTCTGTCTTGACTGACTGTTTGTCTGTCTTGACTGACTGTCTGTCTGTCTTGACTGACTGTCTGTCTGTCTTGACTGACTGTTTGCCGGTCTTGACTGACTGCCTGTCTTGACAGACATACACTCAAGTCTGTCTTGACTGACTGTCTGTCTGTCTTGACTGACTGTCTGTCTGTCTTGACTGACTGTCTGTCGGTCTGTCTTGACTGACTGTCTGTCTCTCTGTCTTGACTGACTATCTGTCTGTCTGTCTGTCTTGACTGACTGTCTATCTGTCTGTGTGTCTTGACTGACTGTCTGTCTGTCCGTCTGTCTGTCTTGACTACTGTATGTCTTGACTGACTGCCTGTCTGTCTTGACTGACTGTCTATCTGACTGTGTGTCTTGACTGACTGTCTATCTGACTGTGTGTCTTGACTGACTGTCTGTCTGTCTGTTTTGACTGAATGTCTGTCTGGGTGTCTGTCTGTCTGTCTTGACTGACTATCTGTCTGCCTGTCTGTCTTGACTGAATGTCTGTCTGTCTGTCTTGACTGAATGTCTGTCTGTCTGTCTATCTGTCTGTCTGTCTTGACTGGGTGTCTCTCTGTCTGTGTCTTGACTGACTGACTGTATGTCTGTCTCGACTGACTGTCTGTCTTTCTGTCTGTCTGTCTGACTGTCTTGACCGTATGTCTGTCCGTCTGTTTGTCTTGACTGTCTGTCTGTCCGTCTGCCTGCCTTGACTGACTGTCTGTCTGTCTTGACTGGGTGTCTTGACTGACTGTCTGTCTGTCTGACTATCTGTCTGTCTGTCTGTCTTGACTGACTGTCTGTCTGTCTGTCTTGACTGACCGTTTGTCTTTCTGTCTGTCTGTTTGTCTGTCTTGACCGTCTGTCTGTCCGTCTGTTTGTCTTGACTGTCTGTCTGTCCGTCTGTCTGTCTTGACTGACTGTCTGTATGTCTTGACCGACTGTCTGGCTGTCTGTCTTGACTGAATGTCTGTCTGTCTGTCTGTCTTGACTGACTATCTGTCTCTCTGTCTGTCTTGACTGACTTTCTGTTTGTCCGTCTTGACTGACTGTCTGTCTTGACTGACTCTCTGTTTGTCTGTCTTGACTGACTGTCTGTCTGTCTGTCTTGACTGACTGTCTGTTAGTCTTGACTGACTCTCTGTTTGTCTGTCTTGACTGACTGTCTGTCTGTCTGTCTTGACTGACTGTCTGTCAGTCTTGACTGACTGTCTATCTGTCTGTGTGTCTTGACTGACTGTTTGTCTGTCTATCTTGACTGAATGTCTGTCTGGTTGTCTTGACTGACTGTCTGTCTGTCTGCCTTGACTGACTGTCTGTCCGTCTGTCTTGACTGACTGTCTGTCTGTCTGTCTTGACTGACTGTCTGTCTGTCTGTCTTGACTGACTGTCTCTCTGTCTGTGTGTCTTGACTGACTGTCTGTCTGTCGATCTTGACTGAATGTCTGTCTGGGTGTCTGTCTGTCTGTCTTGACTGACTATCTGTCTGTCTGTCTGTCTTTACTGGCTGTCTGTCTGTCTTGACTGAATGTCTGTCTGTCTTGACTGACTGTCTGTCTGTCTTGACTGACTGTTTGTCTGTCTTGACTGACTGTATGTCTGTCTTAACTGACTGTCTGTCTGTCTTGACTGACTGTCTATCTGTCTGTGTGTCTTGACTGACTGTCTGTCTGTCTGTCTTGACTGTCTATCTGTCTGTTTGTCTTGACTGACTGTCTGTCTGTCTGTCTTGACTGACTGTCTGTCTGTCTGTCTTGACTGACTGTCTGTCTCTCTGTCTTGGCTGAATGTCTGTCTGTCTGTCTTAACTGACTGTCTGTCTGTCTGTCTTGACTGACTTTCTGTCTGTCTGTCTTGACTGACTGTCTGTCTATCTGTCTTGACTGATTTCTGTCTGTCTGTCTTGACTGACTGTCTGTCTGTGTTTCTTGACTGACTGTCTGTCTGTCTGTCTTGACTGACTGTCTGTCTATCTGTCTTGGCTGAATGTCTGTCTGTCTGTCTGTCTTGACTGACTGTCTATCTGTCTGTGTGTCTTGAATGACTGTCTGTCTGTTTGTCTTGACTGACTGTCTGTCTTTCTGTCTGTCTCGACTGTCTGTCTGTCCGTCTGTCTGTCTTGACTGACTGTCTGTCTGTTTTGACTGAATGTCTGTCTGTCTTGACTGACTGTCTGTCTGTCTTGACTGACTGTTTGTCTGTCTTGACTGACTGTCTGTCTTGCCTGACTGTCTGTCTTGACTGACTGTCTGTCTGTCTTGACTGACTGTTTTCCGGTCTTGACTGACTGCCTGTCTGTCTTGACTGACTGTCTGTCTGTCTGTCTGTCTGTCTGTCTGTCTTGACTGTCTTTCTGTTCGTCTGTCTGTCTTTACTGGCTGTCTGTCTGTCTCGACTGAATGTCTGTCTGTCTTGACTGACTGTCTGTCTGTCTTGACTGACTGTCTGTCTGTCTTGACTGACTGTCTGTCTGTCTTGACTGTCTGTCTGTCCGTCTTTCTGTCTTGACTGACTATCTGTCTGTCATGACTGAATGTCTGTTTGTCTTGACTGACTGTCTGTCTGTCTTGACTGACTGTTTGCCTGTCTTGACTGACTGCCTGTCTGTCTTGACTGACTGTCTGTCTGTCTTGACTGACTGTCTATCTGTCTGTGTGTCTTGACTGACTGTCTGTCTGTCAGTCTTGACTGATTGTCTGTCTGTCTATCTGTCTGTCTTGACTGTCTTTCTGTTCGTCTGTCTGTCTTGACTGGCTGTCTGTCTATCTTGACTGAATGTCTGTCTGTCTTGACTGACTGTCTGTCTGTCTTGACTGACTGTTTGTCCGTCTTGACTGACTGTATTTCTGTCTTAACTGACTGTCTGTCTGTCTTGACGCACTGTCTATCTGTCTGTGTGTCTTGACTGTCTGTCTGTCTTGACTGACTGTCTGTCTATCTGTCTTGACTGATTTCTGTCTGTCTGTCTTGACTGACTGTCTGTCTGTGTTTCTGTCTGTCTTGACTGACTGTCTCTCTGTCTGTGTGTCTTGACTGACTGTCTGTCTGTCGATCTTGACTGAATGTCTGTCTGGGTGTCTGTCTGTCTGTCTTGACTGACTATCTGTCTGTCTGTCTGTCTTTACTGGCTGTCTGTCTGTCTTGACTGAATGTCTGTCTGTCTTGACTGACTGTCTGTCTGTCTTGACTGACTGTTTGTCTGTCTTGACTGACTGTATGTCTGTCTTAACTGACTGTCTGTCTGTCTTGACTGACTGTCTATCTGTCTGTGTGTCTTGACTGACTGTCTGTCTGTCTGTCTTGACTGTCTATCTGTCTGTCTGTCTTGACTGACTGTCTGTCTGTCTGTCTTGACTGACTGTCTGTCTGTCTGTCTTGACTGACTGTCTCTCTGTCTGTGTGTCTTGACTGACTGTCTGTCTGTCGATCTTGACTGAATGTCTGTCTGGGTGTATGTCTGTCTGTCTTGACTGACTATCTGTCTGTCTGTCTGTCTTTACTGGCTGTCTGTCTGTCTTGACTGAATGTCTGTCTGTCTTGACTGACTGTCTGTCTGTCTTGACTGACTGTTTGTCTGTCTTGACTGACTGTATGTCTGTCTTAACTGACTGTCTGTCTGTCTTGACTGACTGTCTATCTGTCTGTGTGTCTTGACTGACTGTCTGTCTGTCTGTCTTGACTGTCTATCTGTCTGTTTGTCTTGACTGACTGTCTGTCTGTCTGTCTTGACTGACTGTCTGTCTGTCTGTCTTGACTGACTGTCTGTCTCTCTGTCTTGGCTGAATGTCTGTCTGTCTGTCTTAACTGACTGTCTGTCTGTCTGTCTTGACTGACTTTCTGTCTGTCTGTCTTGACTGACTGTCTGTCTATCTGTCTTGACTGATTTCTGTCTGTCTGTCTTGACTGACTGTCTGTCTGTGTTTCTTGACTGACTGTCTGTCTGTCTGTCTTGACTGACTGTCTGTCTATCTGTCTTGGCTGAATGTCTGTCTGTCTGTCTGTCTTGACTGACTGTCTATCTGTCTGTGTGTCTTGAATGACTGTCTGTCTGTTTGTCTTGACTGACTGTCTGTCTGTCTGTCTGTCTGTCTGTCTGTCTCGACTGTCTGTCTGTCCGTCTGTCTGTCTTGACTGACTGTCTGTCTGTTTTGACTGAATGTCTGTCTGTCTTGACTGACTGTCTGTCTGTCTTGACTGACTGTTTGTCTGTCTTGACTGACTGTCTGTCTTGACTGACTGTCTGTCTTGACTGACTGTCTGTCTGTCTTGACTGACTGTTTTCCGGTCTTGACTGACTGCCTGTCTGTCTTGACTGACTGTCTGTCTGTCTGTCTGTCTGTCTGTCTGTCTTGACTGTCTTTCTGTTCGTCTGTCTGTCTTTACTGGCTGTCTGTCTGTCTTGACTGAATGTCTGTCTGTCTTGACTGACTGTCTGTCTGTCTTGACTGACTGTCTGTCTGTCTTGACTGTCTGTCTGTCCGTCTGTCTGTCTTGACTGACTATCTGTCTGTCATGACTGAATGTCTGTTTGTCTTGACTGACTGTCTGTCTGTCTTGACTGACTGTTTGCCTGTCTTGACTGACTGCCTGTCTGTCTTGACTGACTGTCTGTCTGTCTTGACTGACTGTCTATCTGTCTGTGTGTCTTGACTGACTGTCTGTCTGTCAGTCTTGACTGATTGTCTGTCTGTCTATCTGTCTGTCTTGACTGTCTTTCTGTTCGTCTGTCTGTCTTGACTGGCTGTCTGTCTATCTTGACTGAATGTCTGTCTGTCTTGACTGACTGTCTGTCTGTCTTGACTGACTGTTTGTCCGTCTTGACTGACTGTATTTCTGTCTTAACTGACTGTCTGTCTGTCTTGACGCACTGTCTATCTGTCTGTGTGTCTTGACTGTCTGTCTGTCTGTCTGTCTTCACTGAATGTCTGTCTGGGTGTCTGTCTTTCTGTCTAGACTGACTATCTGTCTGTCTGTCTGTCTTGACTGTCTGTCTGTCCGTCTGTCTGTCTTGACTGACTGTCTGTCTATCTTGACTGACTGTTTGTCTGTCTTGACTACTGTATGTCTGTCTTGACTGACTGTATGTCTGTCTTGACTGACTGTCTATCTGTCTGTGTGTCTTGACTTTCTGTCTGTCTGTCTGTCTTTACTGAAGGTCTGTCTGGGTGTCTGTCTGTCTGTCTTGACTGACTATCTGTCTGTCTGTCTGTCTTGACTGACTGTCGGTCTGTCTGTCTTGACTGACTGTCTGCCTGTCTGTCTGTCTTGACTGTCCTTCTGTCTGTCTGTCTTGACTGACTGTCTGTCTGTGTGTCTTGACTGACTGTCTTTCTGTCTGTCATGACTGACTGTCTGTCTATCTGTCTTGGCTGAATGTCTGTCTGTCTGTCTTGACTGACTGTCTGTCTGTCTGTCTTGACTGACTGTCTGTCTGTCTGTCCTGACTGACTGTCTGTTTGTCTGTCTTGACTGACTGTCTGTCTGTCTGTCTTGACTGACTGTCTGTCTGTGATTCTTGACTGACTGTCTGTCTTTACTGACTGTCTGTCTTGACTGACTGTCTGTCAATCTGTCTTGGGTGAATGTCTGTCTGTCTGTCTGTCTTGACTGACTGTTTATCTGTCTGTGTGTCTTGAATGACTGTCTGTCTGTCTGTCTTGACTGACTGTTTGTCTGTCTGTCTGTCTGTCTTGACTGTCTGTCTGTCCGTCTTTCTGTCTTGACTGACTGTCTGTCTGTTTTGACTGAATGTCTGTCTGTCTTGACTGACTGTCTGTCTGTCTTGACTGACTGTTCTTCTGTCTTGACTGACTGTCTGTCTGTCTTGACTGACTGTCTGTCTGTCTTGACTGACTGTTTGCCGGTCTTGACTGACTGCCTGTCTTGACAGACATACACTCAAGTCTGTCTTGACTGACTGTCTGTCTGTCTTGACTGACTGTCTGTCTGTCTTGACTGACTGTCTGTCTGTCTTGACTGACTGTCTGTCGGTCTGTCTTGACTGACTGTCTGTCTCTCTGTCTTGACTGACTATCTGTCTGTCTGTCTGTCTTGACTGACTGTCTATCTGTCTGTGTGTCTTGACTGACTGTCTGTCTGTCCGTCTGTCTGTCTTGACTACTGTATGTCTTGACTGACTGCCTGTCTGTCTTGACTGACTGTCTATCTGACTGTGTGTCTTGACTGACTGTCTATCTGACTGTGTGTCTTGACTGACTGTCTGTCTGTCTGTTTTGACTGAATGTCTGTCTGGGTGTCTGTCTGTCTGTCTTGACTGACTATCTGTCTGCCTGTCTGTCTTGATTGACAGTCTGTCTGTCTGTCTTGACTGACTGTCTGTCTGTCTGTCTTGACTGACTGTCTGTCTGTCTGTCTTGACTGACTGTCTGTCTGTCTGTCTTGACTGACTGTCTGTCTGTCTGTCTTGACTGAATGTCTGTCTGTCTGTCTATCTGTCTGTCTGTCTTGAATGGGTGTCTCTCTGTCTGTGTCTTGACTGACTGACTGTCTGTCTGTCTCGACTGACTGTCTGCCTTTCTGTCTGTCTGTCTGTCTGTCTTGACCGTATGTCTGTCCGTCTGTTTGTCTTGACTGTCTGTCTGTCCGTCTGCCTGCCTTGACTGACTGTCTGTCTGTCTTGACCGACTGTCTGGCTGTCTTTCTTGACTTACTGTCTGTCTGTCTGTCTGTCTTGACTGACTATCTGTCTCTCTGTCTGTCTCGACTGACTGTCTGTTTGTCCGTCTTGACTGACTGTCTGTCTTTCTGTGTTGACTGACTGTCTGTCAGTGTGTCTTGACTGTCTGTCTGTCTGTCTGTCTTGACTGACTATCTGTCTGTCTGTCTGTCTTGACTGACTCTCTGTTTGTCTGTCTTGACTGACTGTCTGTCTGTCTGTCTTGACTGACTGTCTGTCTGTCTTGACTGACTGTCTGTTTGTCCGTCTTGACTGACTGTCTGTCTTTCTGTCTTGACTGACTGTCTGTCAGTGTGTCTTGACTGTCTGTCTGTCTTGACTGACTGTCTGTTTGTCTGTCTTGACTGACTATCTGTCTGTCTGTCTGTCTTGACTGACTCTCTGTTTGTCTTTCTTGACTGACTGTCTGTCTGTCTGTCTTGACTGACTGTCTGTCAGTCTTGACTGACTGTCTATCTGTCTGTGTGTCTTGACTGACTGTCTGTCTGTCTATCTTGACTGAATGTCTGTCTGGTTGTCTTGACTGACTGTCTGTCTGTCTGCCTTGACTGACTGTCTGTCCGTCTGTCTTGACTGACTGTCTGTCTGTCTGTCTTGACTGACTGTCTGTCTGTCTGTCTTGACTGAAAGTCTCTCTGTCTGTGTGTCTTGACTGACTGTCTGTCTGTCGATCTTGACTGAATGTCTGTCTGGGTGTCTGTCTGTCTGTCTTGACTGACTATTTGTCTGTCTGTCTGTCTTGACTGACTGTCTGTCTCTCTGTCTTGACTGACTGTCTGTCTGTCTGTCTTGACCGTCTGTCTGTCTGTCTTGACTGACTGTCTGTCTTATTGTCTGTCTGTTTGTCTGTCTTGACCGTCTGTCTGTCCGTCTGTTTGTCTTGACTGTCTGTCTATCTGACTGTGTGTCTAGACTGACTGTCTGTCTGTCTGTTTTGACTGAATGTCTGTCTGGGTGTCTGTCTGTCTGTCTTGACTGACTATCTGTCTGCCTGACTGTCTTGATTGACTGTCTGTCTGTCTGTCTTGACTGACTGTCTGTCTGTCTGTCTTGACTGAATGTCTGTCTGTCTGTCTATCTGTCTGTCTGTCTTGACTGGGTGTCTCTCTGTCTGTGTCTTGACTGACTGACTGTCTGTCTGTCTCGACTGACTGTCTATCTTTCTGTCTGTCTGTCTGTCTGTCTTGACCGTATGTCTGTCCGTCTGTTTGTCTTGACTGTCTGTCTGTCCGTCTGCCTGCCTTGACTGACTGTCTGTCTGTCTTGACTGAGTGTCTTGACTGACTGTCTGTCTGTCTGACTATCTGTCTGTCTGTCTGACTATCTGTCTGTCTGTCTGTCTGTCTTGACTGACTGTTTGTCTTTCTGTCTGTCTGTTTGTCTGTCTTGACCGTCTGTCTGTCCGTCTGTTTGTCTTGACTGTCTGTCTGTCCGTCTGTCTGTCTTGACTGACTGTCTGTATGTCTTGACCGACTGTCTGGCTGTCTGTCTTGACTGACTGTCTGTCTGTCTGTCTGTCTTGACTGACTATCTGTCTCTCTGTCTGTCTTGACTGACTGTCTGTTTGTCCGTCTTGACTGACTGTCTGTCTTTCTGTCTTGACTGACTGTCTGTCAGTGTGTCTTGACTGTCTGTCTGTCTGTCTGTCTTGACTGACTATCTTTCTGTCTGTCTGTCTTGACTGACTCTCTGTTTGTCTGTCTTGACTGACTGTCTGTCTGTCTGTCTTGACTGACTGTCTGTCTGACTGACTGTCTGTTTGTCCGTCTTGACTGACTGTCTGTCTTTCTGTCTTGACTGACTGTCTGTCAGTGTGTCTTGACTGTCTGTCTGTCTGTCTGTCTTGACTGACTGTCTGTTTGTCTGTCTTGACTGACTATCTGTCTGTCTGTCTGTCTTGACTGACTCTCTGTTTGTATGTCTTGACTGACTGTCTGTCTGTCTGTCTTGACTGACTGTCTGTCAGTCTTGACTGACTGTCTATCTGTCTGTGTGTCTTGACTGACTGTCTGTCTGTCTATCTTGACTGAATGTCTGTCTGGTTGTCTTGACTGACTGTCTGTCTGTCTGCCTTGACTGACTTTCTGTCCGTCTGTCTTGACTGACTGTCTGTCTGTCTGTCTTGACTGACTGTCTGTCTGTCTGTCTTGACTGACTGTCTCTCTGTCTGTGTGTCTTGACTGACTGTCTGTCTGTCGATCTTGACTGAATGTCTGTCTGGGTGTCTGTCTGTCTGTCTTGACTGACTATCTGTCTGTCTGTCTGTCTTGACTGACTGTCTGTCTCTCTGTCTTGACTGACTGTCTGTCTGTCTGTCTTGACAGTCTGTCTGTCTGTCTTGACTGACTGTCTGTCTTATTGTCTGTCTGTTTGTCTGTCTTGACCGTCTGTCTGTCCGTCTGTTTGTCTTGACTGTCTGTCTGTCCGTCTGTCTGTCTTGACTGACTGTCTGTCTGTATTGACTGACTGTCTGTCTGTCTTGATCGACTGTCTGTCTGTCTGTCTTGACTGACTGTCTGTCTGTCTGTCTTGACTGACTATCTGTCTCTCTGTCTGTCACAACTGACTGTCTGTTTGTCTGTCTTTCTGTCTTGACTGACTGTCTGTCAGTGTGTCTTGACTGTCTGTCTGTCTGTCTGTCTGTCTTGACTGACTGTCAGTTTGTCTGTCATGACTGACTATCTGTCTGTCTGTCTGTCTTGACTGACTCTCTGTTTGTCTGTCTTGACTGACTGTCTGTCTGTCTGTCTTGACTGACTGTCTGTCAGCCTTGACTGACTGTCTGTCAGTCTTGACTGACTGTCTATCTGTCTGTGTGTCTTGACTGACTGTCTGTCTGTGTATCTTTACTGAATGTCTGTCTGGGTGTCTGTCTGTCTGTCTTGACTGACTATCTGTCTGTCTGTCTGTCTTGACTGACTGTCTGTCTGTCTGTCTTGACTAACTGTCTGTCTGTCTGTCTTGACTGACTGTCTGTCTGTCTGTCTTGACTGACTGTCTGTCTGTCTGCCTTGACTGACTGTCTGTCCGTCTGTCTTGACTGACTGTCTGTCTGTCTGTCTTGACTGACTGTCTGTCTGTCTGTCTTGACTGACTGTCTGTCTGTCTTGACTGACTGTCTATCTGTCTGTGTGTCTTGACTGACTGTCTGTCTGTCTGTCTTGACTGTCTATCTGTCTGTTTGTCCTGACTGACTGTCTGTCTGTCTGTCTTGACTGACTGTCTGTCTGTCTGTCTTGACTGACTGTCTGTCTCTCTGTCTTGGCTGAATGTCTGTCTGTCTGTCTTAACTGACTCTCTGTCTGTCTGTCTTGACTGACTTTCTGTCTGTCTGTCTATCTGTCTTGACTGATTTCTGTCTGTCTGTCTTGACTGACTGTCTGTCTGTGTTTCTTGACTGACTGTCTGTCTGTCTGTCTTGACTGACTGTCTGTCTATCTGTCTTGGCTGAATGTCTGTCTGTCTGTCTGTCTTGACTGACTGTCTATCTGTCTGTGTGTCTTGAATGACTGTCTGTCTGTTTGTCTTGACTGACTGTCTGTCTGTCTGTCTGTCTGTCTGTCTGTCTTGACTGTCTGTCTGTCCGTCTGTCTGTCTTGACTGACTGTCTGTCTGTTTTGACTGAATGTCTGTCTGTCTTGACTGACTGTCTGTCTGTCTTGACTGACTGTTTGTCTGTCTTGACTGACTGTCTGTCTTGACTGACTGTCTGTCTGTCTTGACTGACTGTTTCCCGGTCTTGACTGACTGCCTGTCTGTCTTGACTGACTGTCTGTCTGTCTGTCTGTCTGTCTTGACTGTCTTTCTGTTCGTCTGTCTGTCTTTACTGGCTGTCTGTCTGTCTTGACTGACCGTCTGTCTGTCTTGACTGACTGTTTGTCTGTCTTGACTGACTGTATGTCTGTCTTAACTGACTGTCTGTCTGTCTTGACTGACTGTCTGTCTGTCTTGACTGACTGTCTGTCTGTGTGTCTTGACTGACTATCTGTCTGTCTGTCTTGACTGACTGTCTGTTTGTCTGTCTGTCTGTCTGTCTGTCTTGACTGTCTGTCTGTCCGTCTGTCTGTCTTGACTGACTATCTGTCTGTCATGACTGAATGTCTGTTTGTCTTGACTGACTGTCTGTCTGTCTTGACTGATTGTTTGCCTGTCTTGACTGACTGCCTGTCTGTCTTGACTGACTGTCTGTCTGTCTTGACTGTCTGTCTATCTGTCTGTGTGTCTTGACTGACTGTCTGTCTGTCAGTCTTGACTGATTGTCTGTCTGTCTATCTGTCTCTCTGTCTGTCTTGACTGTCTTTCTGTTCGTCTGTCTGTCTTGACTGGCTGTCTGTCTATCTTGACTGAATGTCTGTCTGTCTTGACTGACTGTCTGTCTGTCTTGACTGACTGTTTGTTTGTCTTGACTGACTGTATTTCTGTCTTAACTGACTGTCTATCTGTCTTGACGCACTGTCTATCTGTCTGTGTGTCTTGACTGTCTGTCTGTCTGTCTGTCTTGACTGAATGTCTGTCTGGGTGTCTGTCTTTCTGTCTAGACTGACTATCTGTCTGTCTGTCTGTCTTGACTGTCTGTCTGTCCGTCTGTCTGTCTTGACTGACTGTCTGTCTATCTTGACTGACTGTCTGTCTGTCTTGACTACTGTATGTCTGTCTTGACTGACTGTATGTCTGTCTTGACTGACTGTCTATCTGTCTGTGTGTCTTGACTTTCTGTCTGTCTGTCTGTCTTTACTGAAGGTCTGTCTGGGTGTCTGTCTGTCTGTCTTGACTGACTATCTGTCTGTCTGTCTGTCTTGACTGACTGTCGGTCTGTCTGTCTTGACTGACTGTCTGTCTGTCTGTCTGTCTTGACTGTCATTCTGTCTGTCTGTCTTAACTGACTGTCTGTCTGTGTGTCTTGACTGACTGTCTGTCTGTCTGTCTTGACTGACTGTCTGTCTATCTGTCTTGGCTGAATGTCTGTCTGTCTGTCTTGACTGACTGTCTGTCTGTCTGTCTTGACTTACTGTCTGTCTGTCTGTCCTGACTGACTGTCTGTTTTTCTGTCTTGACTGACTGTCTGTCTGTCTGTCTTGACTGACTGTCTGTCTGTGATTCTTGACTGACTGTCTGTCAATCTGTCTTGGCTGTATGTCTGTCTGTCTGTCTGTCTTGACTGACTGTCTATCTGTCTGTGTGCTTTGAATGACTGTCTGTCTGTCTGTCTTGACTGACTGTCTGTCTGTCTGTCTGTCTTGACTGTCTGTCTGTCCGTCTTTCTGTCTTGACTGACTGTCTGTCTGTTTTGACTGAATGTCTGTCTGTCTTGACTGACTGTCTGTCTGTCTTGACTGACTGTTTGTCTGTCTTGACTGACTGTCTGTCTGTCTTGACTGACTGTCTGTCTGTCTTGACTGACTGTTTGTCTGTCTTGACTGACTGTCTGTCTGTCTTGACTGACTGTCTGTCTGTCTTGACTGACTGTCTGTCAGTCTTGACTGACTGTCTATCTGTCTGTGTGTCTTGACTGACTGTCTGTCTGTCTATCTTGACTGAATGTCTGTCTGGTTGTCTTGACTGACTGTCTGTCTGTCTGCCTTGACTGACTGTCTGTCCGTCTGTCTTGACTGACTGTCTGTCTGTCTGTCTTGACTGACTGTCTGTCTGTCTGTCTTGACTGACTGTCTCTCTCTGTCTGTGTGTCTTGACTGACTGTCTGTCTTTCGATCTTGACTGAATGTCTGTCTGGGTGTCTGTCTGTCTGTCTCGACTGACTATCTGTCTGTCTGTCTGTCTTGACTGACTGTCTGTCTTTCTGTCTTGACTGACTGTCTGTTTGTCTGTCTTGACTGACTATCTGTCTGTCTGTCTGTCTTGACTGACTCTCTGTTTGTCTGTCTTGACTGACTGTCTGTCTGTCTGTCTTGACTGACTGTCTGTCAGTCTTGACTGACTGTCTATCTGTCTGTGTGTCTTGACTGACTGTCTGTCTGTCTATCTTGACTGAATGTCTGTCTGGTTGATTTGACTGACTGTCTGTCTGTCTGCCTTGACTGACTGTCTGTCCGTCTGTCTTGACTGACTGTCTGTCTGTCTGTCTTGACTGACTGTCTGTCTGTCTGTCTTGACTGACTGTCTCTCTGTCTGTGTATCTTGACTGACTGTCTGTCTTTCGATCTTGACTGAATGTCTGTCTGGGTGTCTGTCTGTCTGTCTCGACTGACTATCTGTCTGTCTGTCTGTCTTGACTGACTGTCTGTCTCTCTGTCTTGACTGACTGTCTGTCTGTCTGTCTTGACCGTCTGTCTGTCTGTCTTGACTGACTGTCTGTCTTTTTGTCTGTCTGTTTGTCTGTCTTGACCGTCTGTCTGTCCGTCTGTTTGTCTTGACTGTCTGTCTATCTGACTGTGTGTCTAGACTGACTGTCTGTCTGTCTGTTTTGACTGAATGTCTGTCTGGGTGTCTGTCTGTATGTCTTGACTGACTATCTGTCTGCCTGTCTGTCTTGATTGACTGTCTGTCTGTCTGTCTTGACTGACTGTCTGTCTGTCTGTCTTGACTGAATGTCTGTCTGTCTGTCTATCTGTCTGTCTGTCTTGACTGGGTGTCTCTCTGTCTGTGTCTTGACTGACTGACCGTCTGTCTGTCTCGACTGACTGTCTGTCTTTCTGTCTGTCTGTCTGTCTGTCTTGACCGTATGTCTGTCCGTCTGTTTGTCTTGACTGTCTGTCTGTCCGTCTGCCTGCCTTGACTGACTGTCTGTCTGTCTTGACTGAGTGTCTTGACTGACTGTCTGTCTGTCTGACTATCTGTCTGTCTGTCTGTCTTGACTGACTGTCTGTCTGTCTGTCTTGACTGACTGTCTGTCTGTCTGTCTTGACTGACTGTCTGTCTGTCTGTCTTGACTGAATGTCTGTCTGTCTGTCTATCTGTCTGTCTGTCTTGACTGGGTGTCTCTCTGTCTGTGTCTTGACTGACTGACTGTCTGTCTGTCTCGACTGACTGTCTGTCTTTCTGTCTGTCTGTCTGCCTGCCTTGACCGTCTGTCTGTCCGTCTGTTTGTCTTGACTGTCTGTCTGTCCGTCTGTCTGTCTTGACTGACTGTCTGTATGTCTTGACCGACTGTCTGTCTGTCTGTCTTGACTGACTATCTGTCTCTCTGTCTGTCTTGACTGACTGTCTGTTTGTCCGTCTTGACTGACTCTCTGTTTGTCTGTCTTGACTGACTGTCTGTCTGTCTGTCTTGACTGACTGTCTGTCAGTCTTGACTGACTGTCTGTCAGTCTTGACTGACTGTCTATCTGTCTGTGTGTCTTGACTGACTGTCTGTCTGTGTATCTTGACTGAACGTCTGTCTGGGTGTCTGTCTGTCTGTCTTGACTGACTATCTGTCTGTCTGTCTGTCTTGACTGACTGTCTGTCTGTCTGTCTTGACTAACTGTCTGTCTGTCTGTCTTGACTGACTGTCTGTCTGTCTGTCTTGACTGACTGTCTGTCTGTCTGCCTTGACTGACTGTCTGTCCGTCTGTCTTGACTGACTGTCTGTCTGTCTGTCTTGACTGACTGTCTGTCTGTCTGTCTTGACTGACTGTCTCTCTGTCTGTGTGTCTTGACTGACTGTCTGTCTGTCTATCTTGACTGAATGTCTGTCTGGGTGTTTGTCTGTCTGTCTTGACAGACTATCTGTCTGTCTGTCTGTCTTGACTGACTGTCTGTCTCTCTGTCTTGACTGACTGTCTGTCTGTCTGTCTTGACTGACTGTCTGTCTGTCTGCCTTGACTGACTGTCTGTCTGTCTGTCTTAACTGACTGTCTGTCTGTCTGTCGTGACTGACTGTCTGTCTGTCTTGACTGACTGTCTATCTGTCTGTGTGTCTTGACTGACTGTCTGTCTGTCTGTCTTGACTGTCTATCTGTCTGTTTGTCTTTACTGACTGTCTGTCTGTCTGTCTTGACTGACTGTCTGTCTGTCTGTCTTGACTGACTGTCTGTCTCTCTGTCTTGGCTGAATGTCTGTCTGTCTGTCTTAACTGACTCTCTGTCTGTCTGTCTTGACTGACTTTCTGTCTGTCTGTCTTGACTGACTGTCTGTCTGTGTTTCTTGACTGACTGTCTGTCTTGACTGACTGTCTGTCTATCTGTCTTGGCTGAATGTCTGTCTGTCTGTCTGTCTTGACTGACTGTCTATCTGTCTGTGTGTCTTGAATGACTGTCTGTCTGTTTGTCTTGACTGACTGTCTGTCTGTCTGTCCGTCTGTCTGTCTGTCTTGACTGTCTGTCTGTCCGTCTGTCTGTCTTGACTGACTGTCTGTCTGTTTTGACTGAATGTCTGTCTGTCTTGACTGACTGTCTGTCTGTCTTGACTGACTGTTTGTCTGTCTTGACTGACTGTCTGTCTTGACTGACTGTCTGTCTGTCCGTCTGTCTGTCTTGACTACTGTATGTCTTGACTGACTGCCTGTCTGTCTTGACTGACTGTCTATCTGACTGTGTGTCTTGACTGACTGTCTATGTGACTGTGTGTCTTGATTGACTGTCTGCCTGTCTGTTTTGACTGAATGTCTGTCTGTCTGTCTTGACTGACTGTCTGTCTTTCTGTCTTGACTGACTGTCTGTCTGTCTGTCTTGACTGACTATCTGTCTGTCTGTCTTGACTGAATGTCTGTCTGTCTGTCTATCTGTCTGTCTGTCTTGACTGGGTGTCTCTCTGTCTGTGTCTTGACTGACTGACTGTCTGTTTGTCTCGACTGACTGTCTGTCTTTCTGTCTGTCTGTCTGTCTGTCTTGACCGTATGTCTGTCCGTCTGTTTGTCTTGACTGTCTGTCTGTCCGTCTGCCTGCCTTGACTGACTGTCTGTCTGTCTTGACTGAGTGTCTTGACTGACTGTCTGTCTGTCTGACTATCTGTCTGTCTGTCTGTCTTGACTGACTGTCTGTCTGTCTGTCTTGACTGACTGTTTGTCTTTCTGTCTGTCTGTTTTTCTGTCTTGACCGTCTGTCTGTCCGTCTGTTTGTCTTGACTGTCTGTCTGTCCGTCTGTCTGTCTTGACTGACTGTCTGTATGTCTTGACCGACTGTCTGGCTGTCTGTCTTGACTGACTGTCTGTCTGTCTGTCTGTCTTGACTGACTATCTGTCTCTCTGTCTGTCTTGACTGACTGTCTGTTTGTCCGTCTTGACTGACTGTCTGTCTTTCTGTCTTGACTGACTGTCTGTCAGTGTGTCTTGACTGTCTGTCTGTCTGTCTGTCTTGACTGACTGTCTGTTTGTCTGTCTTGACTGACTATCTGTCTGTCTGTCTGTCTTGACTGACTCTCTGTTTGTCTGTCTTGACTGACTGTCTGTCTGTCTGTCTTGACTGACTGTCTGTCAGTCTTGACTGACTGTCTATCTGTCTGTGTGTCTTGACTGACTGTCTGTCTGTCTATCTTGACTGAATGTCTGTCTGGTTGTCTTGACTGACTGTCTGTCCGTCTGCCTTGACTGACTGTCTGTCCGTCTGTCTTGACTGACTGTCTGTCTGTCTGTCTTGACTGACTGTCTGTCTGTCTGTCTTGACTGACTGTCTCTCTGTCTGTGTGTCTTGACTGACTGTCTGTCTTTCGATCTTGACTGAATGTCTGTCTGGGTGTCTGTCTGTCTGTCTCGACTGACTATCTGTCTGTCTGTCTGTCTTGACTGACTGTCTGTCTCTCTGTCTTGACTGACTGTCTGTCTGTCTGTCTTGACAGTCTGTCTGTCTGTCTTGACTGACTGTCTGTCTTATTGTCTGTCTGTTTGTCTGTCTTGACCGTCTGTCTGTCCGTCTGTTTGTCTTGACTGTCTGTCTGTCCGTCTGTCTGTCTTGACTGACTGTCTGTCTGTACTGACTGACTGTTTGTCTGTCTTGACCAACTGTCTGTCTGTCTGTCTTGACTGACTGTCTGTCTGTCTGTCTTGACTGACTATCTGTCTCTCTGTCTGTCTCAACTGACGGTCTGTTTGTCTGTCTTTCTGTCTTGACTGACTGTCTGTCAGTGTGTCTTGACTGTCTGTCTGTCTGTCTGTCTGTCTTGACTGACTGTCTGTTTGTCTGTCTTGACTGACTATCTGTCTGTCTGTCTGTCTTGACTGACTCTCTGTTTGTCTGTCTTGACTGACTGTCTGTCTGTCTGTCTTGACTGACTGTCTGTCAGTCTTGACTGACTGTCTATCTGTCTGTGTGTCTTGACTGACTGTCTGTCTGTGTATCTTGACTGAATGTCTGTCTGGGTGTCTGTCTGTCTGTCTTGACTGACTATCTGTCTGTCTGTCTGTCTTGACTGACTGTCTGTCTGTCTGTCTTGACTAACTGTCTGTCTGTCTGTCTTGACTGACTGTCTGTCTGTCTGTCTTGACTGACTGTCTGTCTGTCTGCCTTGACTGACTGTCTATCCGTCTGTCTTGACTGACTGTCTGTCTGTCTGTCTTGACTGACTGTCTGTCTGTCTGTCTTGACTGACTGTCTCTCTGTCTGTGTGTCTTGACTGACTGTCTGTCTATCTATCTTGACTGAATTTCTGTCTGGGTGTTTGTCTGTCTGTCTTGACAGACTATCTGTCTGTCTGTCTGTCTTGACTAACTGTTTGTCTCTCTGTCTTGACTGACTGTCTGTCTGTCTGTCTTGACTGACTGTCTGTCTGTCTGCCTTGACTGACTGTCTGTCTGTCTGTCTTAACTGACTGTCTGTCTGTCTGTCTTGACTGACTGTCTGTCTGTCTTGACTGACTGTCTATCTGTCTGTGTGTCTTGACTGACTGTCTGTCTGTGTGTCTTGACTGTCTATCTGTCTGTTTGTCTCGACTGACTGTCTGTCTGTCTGTCTTGACTGACTGTCTGTCTGTCTGTCTTGACTGACTGTCTGTCTCTCTGTCTTGACTAACTATCTGCCTGTCTGTCTGTCTTGACTGACTGTCTTCTGTCTGTGTGTCTTGACTGACTGTATGTCTGTCCGTCTGTCTGTCTTGACTGTCTGTTTGTCTGTCTTGACTACTGTATGTCTGTCTTGACTGACTGTCTGTCTGTCTTGACTGACTGTCTATCTGACTGTGTGTCTTGACTGACTGTCTGTCTGTCTGTCTTGATTGAATGTCTGTCTGGTTGTCTGTCTGTCTGTCTTGACTGACTATCTGTCTGCCTGTCTGTCTAGACTGACTGTCTGTCTGTCTGTCTTGACTGACTGTCTGTCTGTCTTGACTGACTATCTGTCTGTCTGTCTGTCTTGACTGACTGTCTGTTTGTATTTCTTGACTGACTTTCTGTCTGTCTGTCTTGACTAAATGTCTGTCTGTCTGTCTGTCTTGACTGACTATCTGTCTGTCTGTGTGTCTTGACTGACTGTCTGTCTGTCTGTCTTGACTGACTGTCTATCTGTCTGTGTGTCTCGAATGACTGTCTGTCTGTCTGTCTTGACTGTCTTTCTGTCCGTCTGTCTGTCTTGACTGACTGTCTGTCTGTCTTGACTGACTGTCTGTGTGTCTTGACTGACTGTCTTTCTGTCTTGACTGACTGTCTGTCTGTCTTGACTGACTGTCTGTCTGTCTTTAATGACTGTTTGTCTGTCTTGACTGACTGTATGTCTGTCTTGACTGACTGTATGTCTGTCTTGACTGACTGGTTGTCAGTCTTGACTTACTGTCTATCTGTCTCTGTGTCTTGACTGACTGTATGTCTGTCTATCTTGCCTGAATGTCTGTCTGTCTGTCTTGACTGACTATCTGTCTGTCTGTCTGTCTCGAATGACTGTCTATCTGTCTGTCTTGACTGACTGTCTATATGTCTGTCTTGACTGACTGTCTGTCTTTCTGTCTGTCTGTCTGTCTGTCTGTCTTGACTGTCTGTCTGTCCGTCTGTCTGTCTGTCTGTCCGTCTGTCTGTCTTGACTGTCTGTCTGTCTGTCTTGACTGACTGTCTGTCTGTCTTGACTGACTGTCTGTCTGTCTTAACTGACACTCTGTCTGTCTTGACTGACTGTTTGTCTGTCTTGACTGACTGTCTGTCTATATTGACTGACTGTCTGTCTGTCTTGACTGACTTTCTGTCTGTCTGTCTGACTATCTGCCTGTCCTGTCTTTCTTGACTGACCGTCTGTCTGTCTGTCTGACTATCTGTCTGTCTGTCTTTCTTGACTGACTGTCTTTCTGTCTTTCTTGACTGACTGTCTGTCTGTCTTGACTGACTGTCTGTCTATATTGACTGACTGTCTGTCTGTCTTGACTGACTTTCTGTCTGTCTGTCTGACTATCTGTCTGTCCTGTCTTTCTTGACTGACCGTCTGTCTGTCTGTGTTGACTGTCTGTCTGTCTGTCTTGACTGACTGTCTGTCTATCTGTCTTGACTGAATGTCTGTCTTTCTGTCTGTCTGTTGTGACTGACTGTCTATCTGTCTTCTTGTCTTGACTGACTGTCTGTCTGTCTGTCTTGACTGACTGTCTGTCTGTCTGTCTTGACTGACTGTCTGTCTGTCTCTCTTGGCTGACTGTCTCTCTGTCTGTGTCTTGACTGACTGTCTGTCTGTCTGTCTTGGCTGACTGTCTGTCTGTCTGTCCGTCTGTCTTGACTGTCTGTCTGTCCGTCTGTCTGTCTTGACTGACTGTCTGTCTGTCTTGACTGACTGTCTGTCTGTCTTGACTGACTTTCTGTCTGTCTTGACTGACTGTCTATCTGTCTGTGTGTCTTGACTGACTGTCTGTCTGTCTGTCTCGACTGTCTATTTGTCTGTTTGTCTTGACTGACTGTCTGTCTGTCTGTCTTGACTGACTGTCAGTCTGTCTGTCTTGACTGACTGTCTGTCTGTCTGTGTTGACTGACTTCTGTCTGTCTCTCTTGACTGACTGTCTCTCTGTCTGTGTCTTGACTGACTGTCTGTCTGTCTGTCTTGACTGACTGTCTGTTTTTCTGTCTGTCTGTCTGTCTGTCTTGACCGTCTCTCTGTCCATCTGTTTGTCTTGACTGTCTGTCTGTCCGTCTGTCTGTCTTGACTGACTGTCTGTATGTCTTGACTGACTGTCTGTCTATCTGTCTTGACTGAATGTCTGTCTATCTGTCTTGACTGAATGTCTGTCTGTCTGTCTGTCTGTCTTGACAGTCTGTCTGTCTGTCTTGACTGACCGTCTGTCTTTCTGTCCTGACTGACTTTCTGTCTGTCTGTCTGACTATCTGTCTGTCCTGTCTTTCTTGACTGACCGTCTGTCTGTCTGTGTTGACTGTCTGTCTGCCTGTCTTGACTGACTGTCTGTCTATCTGTCTTGACTGAATGTCTGTCTTTCTGTCTGTCTGTCGTGACTGACTGTCTATCTGTCTTCTTGTCTTGACTGACTGTCTGTCTGTCTGTCTTGACTGACTGTCTGTCTGTCTGTCTTGACTGACAGTCTGTCTGTCTGTCTTGACTGACTGTCTGTCTGTCTGTGTTGACTGACTTCTGTCTGTCTCTCTTGACTGACTGTCTCTCTGTCTGTGTCTTGACTGACTGTCTGTCTGTCTGTCTTGACTGACTGTCTGTCTGTCTGTCCGTCTGTCTTGACTGTCTGTCTGTCCGTCTGTCTGTCTTGACTGACTGTCTGTCTGTCTTGACTGACTGTCTGTCTGTCTTGACTGACTTTCTGTCTGTCTTGACCGACTGTCTGTCTGTCTGTCTTGACTGACTGTCTGTCTGTCTGTCTTGACTGACTATCTGTCTCTCCGTCTGTCTCAACTGACTGTCTGTTTGTCTGTCTTTCTGTCTTGACTGACTGTCTGTCAGTGTGTCTTGACTGTCTGTCTGTCTGTCTGTCTGTCTAGACTGACTGTCTGTTTGTCTGTCATGACTGACTATCTGTCTGTCTGTCTGTCTTGACTGACTCTCTGTTTGTCTGTCTTGACTGACTGTCTGTCTGTCTGTCTTGACTGACTGTCTGTCAGTCTTGACTGACTGTCTGTCAGTCTTGACTGACTGTCTGTCAGTCTTGACTGACTGTCTATCTGTCTGTGTGTCTTGACTGACTGTCTGTCTGTGTATCTTGACTGAATGTCTGTCTGGGTGTCTGTCTGTCTGTCTTGACTGACTATCTGTCTGTCTGTCTGTCTTGACTGACTGTCTGTCTGTCTGTCTTGACTAACTGTCTGTCTGTCTGTCTTGACTGACTGTCTGTCTGTCTGTCTTGACTGACTGTCTGTCTGTCTGTCTTGACTGACTGTCTGTCTGTCTGCCTTGACTGACTGTCTGTCCGTCTGTCTTGACTGACTGTCTGTCTGTCTGTCTTGACTGACTGTCTGTCTGTCTGTCTTGACTGACTGTCTCTCTGTCTGTGTGTCTTGACTGACTGTCTGTCTGTCTATCTTGACTGAATGTCTGTCTGGGTGTTTGTCTGTCTGTCTTGACAGACTATCTGTCTGTCTGTCTGTCTTGACTGACTGTCTGTCTCTCTGTCTTGACTGACTGTCTGTCTGTCTGTCTTGACTGACTGTCTGTCTGTCTGCCTTTACTGACTGTCTGTCTGTCTGTCTTAACTGACTGTCTGTCTGTCTGTCTTGACTGACTGTCTGTCTGTCTTGACTGACTGTCTATCTGTCTGTGTGTCTTGACTGACTGTCTGTCTGTCTGTCTTGACTGTCTATCTGTCTGTTTGTCTTTACTGACTGTCTGTCTGTCTGTCTTGACTGAATGTCTGTCTGTCTGTCTTGACTGACTGTCTGTCTCTCTGTCTTGGCTGAATGTCTGTCTGTCTGTCTTAACTGACTCTCTGTCTGTCTGTCTTGACTGACTTTCTGTCTGTCTGTCTTGACTGACTGTCTGTCTATCTGTCTTGACTGATTTCTGTCTGTCTGTCTTGACTGACTGTCTGTCTGTGTTTCTTGACTGACTGTCTGTCTGTCTGTCTTGACTGACTGTCTGTCTATCTGTCTTGGCTGAATGTCTGTCTGTCTGTCTGTCTTGACTGACTGTCTATCTGTCTGTGTGTCTTGAATGACTGTCTGTCTGTTTGTCTTGACTGACTGTCTGTCTGTCTGCCTGTCTGTCTGTCTGTCTTGACTGTCTGTCTGTCCGTCTGTCTGTCTTGACTGACTGTCTGTCTGTTTTGACTGAATTTCTGTCTGTCTTGACTGACTGTCTGTCTGTCTTGACTGACTGTTTGTCTGTCTTGACTGACTGTCTGTCTTGACTGACTGTCTGTCTGTCCGTCTGTCTGTCTTGACTACTGTATGTCTTGACTGACTGCCTGTCTGTCTTGACTGACTGTCTATCTGACTGTGTGTCTTGACTGACTATCTATGTGACTGTGTGTCTTGACTGACTGTCTGCCTGTCTGTTTTGACTGAATGTCTGTCTGTCTGTCTTGACTGACTGTCTGTCTTTCTGTCTTGACTGACTGTCTGTCTGTCTGTCTTGACTGACTATCTGTCTGTCTGTCTTGACTGAATGTCTGTCTGTCTGTCTATCTGTCTGTCTGTCTTGACTGGGTGTCTCTCTGTCTGTGTCTTGACTGACTGACTGTCTGTTTGTCTCGACTGACTGTCTGTCTTTCTGTCTGTCTGTCTGTCTGTCTTGACCGTATGTCTGTCCGTCTGTTTGTCTTGACTGTCTGTCTGTCCGTCTGCCTGCCTTGACTGACTGTCTGTCTGTCTTGACTGAGTGTCTTGACTGACTGTCTGTCTGTCTGACTATCTGTCTGTCTGTCTGTCTTGACTGACTGTCTGTCTGTCTGTCTTGACTGACTGTTTGTCTTTCTGTCTGTCTGTTTTTCTGTCTTGACCGTCTGTCTGTCCGTCTGTTTGTCTTGACTGTCTGTCTGTCCGTCTGTCTGTCTTGACTGACTGTCTGTATGTCTTGACCGACTGTCTGGCTGTCTGTCTTGACTGACTGTCTGTCTGTCTGTCTGTCTTGACTGACTATCTGTCTCTCTGTCTGTCTTGACTGACTGTCTGTTTGTCCGTCTTGACTGACTGTCTGTTTGTCTGTCTTGACTGACTATCTGTCTGTCTGTCTGTCTTGACTGACTCTCTGTTTGTCTGTCTTGACTGACTGTCTGTCTGTCTGTCTTGACTGACTGTCTGTCAGTCTTGACTGACTGTCTATCTGTCTGTGTGTCTTGACTGACTGTCTGTCTGTCTATCTTGACTGAATGTCTGTCTGGTTGTCTTGACTGACTGTCTGTCTGTCTGCCTTGACTGACTGTCTGTCCGTCTGTCTTGACTGACTGTCTGTCTGTCTGTCTTGACTGACTGTCTGTCTGTCTGTCTTGACTGACTGTCTCTCTGTCTGTGTGTCTTGACTGACTGTCTGTCTTTCGATCTTGACTGAATGTCTGTCTGGGTGTCTGTCTGTCTGTCTCGACTGACTATCTGTCTGTCTGTCTGTCTTGACTGACTGTCTGTCTCTCTGTCTTGACTGACTGTCTGTCTGTCTGTCTTGACAGTCTGTCTGTCTGTCTTGACTGACTGTCTGTCTTATTGTCTGTCTGTTTGTCTGTCTTGACCGTCTGTCTGTCCGTCTGTTTGTCTTGACTGTCTGTCTGTCCGTCTGTCTGTCTTGACTGACTGTCTGTCTGTACTGACTGACTGTCTGTCTGTCTTGACCGACTGTCTGTCTCTCTGTCTTGACTGACTGTCTGTCTGTCTGTCTTGACTGACTGTCTGTCTGTCTGCCTTGACTGACTGTCTGTCTTATTGTCTGTCTGTTTGTCTGTCTTGACCGTCTGTCTGTCCGTCTGTTTGTCTTGACTGTCTGTCTGTCCGTCTGTCTGTCTTGACTGACTGTCTGTCTGTACTGACTGACTGTCTGTCTGTCTTGACCGACTGTCTGTCTCTCTGCCTTGACTGACTGTCTGTCTGTCTGCCTTGACTGACTGTCTGTCCGTCTGTCTTGACTGAGTGTCTGTCTCTCTGTCTTGACTGACTGTCTGTCTGTCTGTCTTGACTGACTGTCTGTCTGTCTGCCTTGACTGACTGTCTGTCTGTCTGTCTTAACTGACTGTCTGTCTGTCTGTCTTGACTGACTGTCTGTCTGTCTTGACTGACTGTCTATCTGTCTGTGTGTCTTGACTGACTGTCTGTCTGTGTGTCTTGACTGTCTATCTGTCTGTTTGTCTCGACTGACTGTCTGTCTGTCTGTCTTGACTGACTGTCTGTCTGTCTGTCTTGACTGACTGTCTGTCTCTCTGTCTTGACTAACTATCTGCCTGTCTGTCTGTCTTGACTGACTGTCTTCTGTCTGTGTGTCTTGACTGACTGTCTGTCTGTCCGTCTGTCTGTCTTGACTGTCTGTTTGTCTGTCTTGACTACTGTATGTCTGTCTTGACTGACTGTCTGTCTGTCTTGACTGACTGTCTATCTGACTGTGTGTCTTGACTGACTGTCTGTCTGTCTGTCTTGATTGAATGTCTGTCTGGTTGTCTGTCTGTCTGTCTTGACTGACTATCTGTCTGTCTTGACTGACTATCTGTCTGTCTGTCTGTCTTGACTGACTGTCTGTTTGTCTTTCTTGACTGACTTTCTGTCTGTCTGTCTTGACTAAATGTCTGTCTGTCTTGACTGACTATCTGTCTGTCTGTGTGTCTTGACTGTCTGTCTGTCTGTCTGTCTTGACTGACTATCTGTCTGTCTGTGTGTCTTGACTGACTGTCTGTCTGTCTGTCTTGACTGACTGTCTATCTGTCTGTGTGTCTCGACTGACTGTCTGTCTGTCTGTCTTGACTGTCTTTCTGTCCGTCTGTCTGTCTTGACTGACTGTCTGTCTGTCTTGACTGACTGTCTGTCTGTCTTTAATGACTGTTTGTCTGTCTTGACTGACTGTATGTCTGTCTTGACTGACTGTATGTCTGTCTTGACTGACTGTATGTCTGTCTTGACTGACTGGTTGTCAGTCTTGACTTACTGTCTATCTGTCTGTGTGTCTTGACTGACTGTATGTCTGTCTATCTTGCCTGAATGTCTGTCTGTCTGTCTTGACTGACTATCTGTCTGTCTGTCTGTCTCGAATGACTGTCTATCTGTCTGTCTTGACTGACTGTCTATATGTCTGTCTTGACTGACTGTCTGTCTTTCTGTCTGTCTGTCTGTCTGTCTGTCTTGACTGTCTGTCTGTCCGTCTGTCTGTCTGTCTGTCCGTCTGTCTGTCTTGACTGTCTGTCTGTCTGTCTTGACTGACTGTCTGTCTGTCTTGACTGACTGTCTGTCTGTCTTGACTGACACTCTGTCTGTCTTGACTGACTGTTTGTCTGTCTTGACTGACTGTCTGTCTATATTGACTGACTGTCTGTCTGTCTTGAGTGAATTTCTGTCTGTCTGTCTGACTATCTGTCTGTCTGTCTTTCTTGACTGACTGTCTTTCTGTCTTTCTTGACTGACTGTCTGTCTGTCTTGACTGACTGTCTGTCTATATTGACTGACTGTCTGTCTGTCTTGACTGACTTTCTGTCTGTCTGTCTGACTATCTGTCTGTCCTGTCTTTCTTGACTGACCGTCTGTCTGTCTGTGTTGACTGTCTGTCTGTCTGTCTTGACTGACTGTCTGTCTATCTGTCTTGACTGAATGTCTGTCTTTCTGTCTGTCTGTCGTGACTGACTGTCTATCTGTCTTCTTCTCTTGACTGACTGTCTGTCTGTCTGTCTTGACTGACTGTCTGTCTGTCTGTCTTGACTGACTGTCTGTCTGTCTGTCTTGACTGACTGTCTGTCTGTCTGTGTTGACTGACTTCTGTCTGTCTCTCTTGACTGACTGTCTCTCTGTCTGTGTCTTGACTGACTGTCTGTCTGTCTGTCTTGACTGACTGTCTGTCTGTCTGTCCGTCTGTCTTGACTGTCTGTCTGTCCGTCTGTCTGTCTTGACTGACTGTCTGTCTGTCTTGACTGACTGTCTGTCTGTCTTGACTGACTTTCTGTCTGTCTTGACTGACTGTCTATCTGTCTGTGTGTCTTGACTGACTGTCTGTCTGTCTGTCTCGACTGTCTATTTGTCTGTTTGTCTTGACTGACTGTCTGTCTGTCTGTCTTGACTGACTGTCAGTCTGTCTGTCTTGACTGACTATCTGTCTGTCTGTGTTGACTGACTTCTGTCTGTCTCTCTTGACTGACTGTCTCTCTGTCTGTGTCTTGACTGACTGTCTGTCTGTCTGTCTTGACTGACTGTCTGTTTTTCTGTCTGTCTGTCTGTCTGTCTTGACCGTCTCTCTGTCCGTCTGTTTGTCTTGACCGTCTCTCTGTCCGTCTGTATGTCTTGACTGACTGTCTGTCTATCTGTCTTGACTGAATGTCTGTCTATCTGTCTTGACTGAATGTCTGTCTGTCTGTCTGTCTGTCTTGACAGTCTGTCTGTCTGTCTTGACTGACCGTCTGTCTTTCTGTCCTGACTGACTTTCTGTCTGTCTGTCTGACTATCTGTCTGTCCTGTCTTTCTTGACTGACCGTCTGTCTGTCTGTGTTGACTGTCTGTCTGTCTGTCTTGACTGACTGTCTGTCTATCTGTCTTGACTGAATGTCTGTCTTTCTGTCTGTCTGTCGTGACTGACTGTCTATCTGTCTTCTTGTCTTGACTGACTGTCTGTCTGTCTGTCTTGAGTGACTGTCTGTCTGTCTGTCTTGACTGACTGTCTGTCTGTCTGTCTTGACTGACTGTCTGTCTGTCTGTGTTGACTGACTTCTGTCTGTCTCTCTTGACTGACTGTCTCTCTGTCTGTGTCTTGACTGACTGTCTGTCTGTCTGTCTTGACCGACTGTCTGTTTGTCTGTCTTGACTGACTGTCTGTCTTTCTGTCTTGACTGACTGTCTGTCAGTGTGTCTTGACTGTCTGTCTGTCTGTCTCTCTTGACTGACTGTCTGTTTGTCTGTCTTGACTGACTATCTGTCTGTTTGTCTGTCTTGACTGACTGTCTGTTTGTCTGTCTTGACTGACTGTCTGTCTGTCTGTCTTGACTGACTGTCTGTCAGTCTTGACTGACTGTCTATCTATCTGTGTGTCTTGACTGACTGTCTGTCTGTCTATCTTGACTGAATGTCTGTCTGGGTGTCTGTCTGTCTGTCTTGACTGACTATCTGTCTGTCTGTCTGTCTGTCTTGACTTACTGTCTGTCTATCTGTCTTGACTGACTGTCTGTCTGTCTGTCTTGACTGACTGTCTGTCTGTCTGCCTTGACTGACTGTCTGTCTGTCTGTCATGACTGACTGTCTGTCTGTCTGTCTTGACTGACTGTCTGTCTGTCTGTCTTGACTGACTGTCTCTCTGTCTGTGTCTTGACTGACTGTCTGTCTGTCTGTCTTGACTGACTGTCTGTCTTTCTGTCTGTCTGTCTGTCTGCCTTGACTGACTGTCTGTCTGTCTTGACTGACTGTCTGTCTGTATTCACTGACTGTCTGTATGTCTTGACTGACTGTCTCGACTGACTGTCTGTCTGTCTGTCTGTCTGTCTTGACAGTCTGTCTGTCTGTCTTGACTGACCGTCTGTCTTTCTGTCCTGACTGACTGTCTGTCAGTGTGTCTTGACTGTCTGTCTGGCTGTTTGTCTGTCTTGACTGACTGTCTGTCTGTCTGTCTTGACTGACTATCTGTCTATCTGTTTGTCTTGACCGACTGTCTGTCTGTCTGTCTTGACCGACTGTCTGTTTGTCTGTCTTGACTGACTGTCTGTCTTTCTGTCTTGACTGACTGTCTGTCAGTGTGTCTTGACTGTCTGTCTGTCTGTCTCTCTTGACTGACTGTCTGTTTGTCTGTCTTGACTGACTATCTGTCTGTTTGTCTGTCTTGACTGACTGTCTGTTTGTCTGTCTTGACTGACTGTCTGTCTGTCTGTCTTGACTGACTGTCTGTCAGTCTTGACTGACTGTCTATCTATCTGTGTGTCTTGACTGACTGTCTGTCTGTCTATCTTGACTGAATGTCTGTCTGGGTGTCTGTCTGTCTGTCTTGACTGACTATCTGTCTGTCTGTCTGTCTGTCTTGACTTACTGTCTGTCTATCTGTCTTGACTGACTGTCTGTCTGTCTGTCTTGACTGACTGTCTGTCTGTCTGCCTTGACTGACTGTCTGTCTGTCTGTCATGACTGACTGTCTGTCTGTCTGTCTTGACTGACTGTCTGTCTGTCTGTCTTGACTGACTGTCTCTCTGTCTGTGTCTTGACTGACTGTCTGTCTGTCTGTCTTGACTGACTGTCTGTCTTTCTGTCTGTCTGTCTGTCTGCCTTGACTGACTGTCTGTCTGTCTTGACTGACTGTCTGTCTGTATTCACTGACTGTCTGTATGTCTTGACTGACTGTCTCGACTGACTGTCTGTCTGTCTGTCTGACTATCTGTCTGTCTGTCTTTCGTGACTGACTGTCTGTCTGTCTGTCTTGACTGTCTGTCTGTCTGTCTTGACTGTCTGTCTGTCCGTCTGTCTGTCAATATTCTTGTCTTGACTGAATGTCTGAATGTCTAAAGTGGACAGAGAATAGTGGAAAGACTAAAGTGGAAAGACTAAAGTGGGCAGACTATAGTGGAAAGACTGTAGTGGGCAGAATAAAGTGGAGACTATAGTGGAAAGACTAAAGTGGACAGAGAATAGTGGAAAGACTAAAGTCTCCACTTTATTCAGACCACTACAGTCTTTCCACAATAGTCTTTCCACTTTATTCTGTCCACTACAGTTTTTCCACTATAGTCTTTCCACTATAGTCTGTCCACTTTAGTCTTTCCACTATTCTCTGTATACTTTAGTCTTTCTACTATAGTCTCCACTTTATTCTGTCCACTACAGTCTTTCCACTATAGTCTGTCCACTTTAGTCTTTCCACTTTATTCTGTCCACTTTAGTCTTTCCACTATAGTCTCTCCATTTTAGTCTTTCTGTCTGTCTTGACTGACTTTCTGTCTGTCTGTCTGACTATCTGTCTGTCTGTCTTTCTTGACTGACCGTCTGTCTGTCTGTCTTGACTGTCTGTCTGTCTGTCTTGACTGACTGTTTGTCTGTCTTGACTGACTGTCTGTCTATATTGACTGACTGTCTGTCTGTCTTGAGTGACTTTCTGTCTGTCTGTCTGACTATCTGTCTGTCTGTCTTTCTTGACTGACTGTCTTTCTGTCTGTCTTGACTGACTGTCTGTCTGTCTTGACTGACTGTCTGTCTGTCTTGACTGACTGTCTGTCTATATTGACTGACTGGCTGTCTGTCTTGACTGACTGGCTGTCTGTCTTGACTGACTTTCTGTCTGTCTGTCTGACTATATGTCTGTCTGTCTTTCTTGACTGACCGTCTGTCTGTCTGTCTTGACTGTCTGTCTGTCTGTCTTGACTGACTGTCTATCTATCTGTCTTGACTGAATGTCTGTCTTTCTGTCTGTCTGTCGTGACTGACTGTCTATCTGTCTTCTTGTCTTGACTGACTGTCTGTCTGTCTGTCTTGACTGTCTGTCTGTCCGTCCGTCTGTCCGTCTGTCTGTCACTGACTGTCTGTTTGTCTTGACTGACTGTCTCGACTGACTGTCTGTCTGTCTGTCTGACTATCTGTCTGTCTGTCTGTCTTTCGTGACTGACTGTCTGTCTGTCTGTCTTGACTGTCTGTCTGTCTGTCTTGACTGACTATCTGTCTGTCTGTCTTGACTGACTGTCTGTCTGTCTTGACTGACTGTCTGTCTGTCTTGACTGACTGTCTGTCTGTCTTGACTGACTGTCTGTCTGTCTTGACTGAATGTCTTGACTGACAGTCTGTCTGACTATCTGTCTGTCTGTCTTTCTTGACTGACTGTCTGTCTGCCTGTCTTGACTGTCTGTCTGTCTGTCTTGACTGACTGTATGTCTGTCTTGACTGACTGGTTGTCAGTCTTGACTTACTGTCTATCTGTCTGTGTGTCTTGACTGACTGTATGTCTGTCTATCTTGCCTGAATGTCTGTCTGTCTGTCTTGACTGACTATCTGTCTGTCTGTCTGTCTCGAATGACTGTCTATCTGTCTGTCTTGACTGACTGTCTATATGTCTGTCTTGACTGACTGTCTGTCTTTCTGTCTGTCTGTCTGTCTGTCTGTCTTGACTGTCTATCTGTCCGTCTGTCTGTCTGTCTGTCCGTCTGTCTGTCTTGACTGTCTGTCTGTCTGTCTTGACTGACTGTCTGTCTGTCTTGACTGACACTCTGTCTGTCTTGACTGACTGTTTGTCTGTCTTGACTGACTGTCTGTCTATATTGACTGACTGTCTGTCTGTCTTGAGTGACTTTCTGTCTGTCTGTCTGACTATCTGTCTGTCTGTCTTTCTTGACTGACTGTCTTTCTGTCTTTCTTGACTGACTGTCTGTCTGTCTTGACTGACTGTCTGTCTGTCTTGACTGACTGTCTGTCTATATTGACTGACTGTCTGTCTGTCTTGACTGACTTTCTGTCTGTCTGTCTGACTATCTGTCTGTCTGTCTTTCTTGACTGACCGTCTGTCTGTCTGTCTGTCTTGACTGTCTGTCTGTCCGTCTGTCTGTCTGTCTGTCCGTCTGTCTGTCTTAACTGTCTGTCTGTCTGTCTTGACTGACTGTCTGTCTGTCTTGACTGACTGTCTGTCTGTCTTGACTGACACTCTGTCTGTCTTGACTGACTGTTTGTCTGTCTTGACTGACTGTCTGTCTATATTGACTGACTGTCTGTCTGTCTTGAGTGACTTTCTGTCTGTCTGTCTGACTATCTGTCTGTCTGTCTTTCTTGACTGACTGTCTTTCTGTCTTTCTTGACTGACTGTCTGTCTGTCTTCACTGACTGTCTGTCTGTCTTGACTGACTGTCTGTCTATATTGACTGTCTGTCTGTCTGTCTTGACTGACTGTCTGTCTAATTGTCTTGACTGAATGTCTGTCTTTCTGTCTGTCTGTCTTGACTGACTGTCTGTCTGTCTGTCTCGACTGTCTATCTGTCTGTTTGTCTTGACTGACTGTCTGTCTGTCTGTCTTGACTGACTGTCTGTCTGTCTGTCTTGACTGACTGTCTGTCTGTCTGTGTTGACTGACTTCTGTCTGTCTGTCTTGACTGACTGTCTGTCTTGACTGAATGTCTGTCTGTCTGTCTATCTGTCTGTCTCTCTTGACTGACTGTCTCTCTGTCTGTGTCTTGACTGACTGTCTGTCTGTCTGTCTTGACTGAATGTCTGTTTTTCTGTCTGTCTGTCTGTCTGTCTGTCTTGACCGTCTCTCTGTCCGTCTGTTTGTCTTGACTGTCTGTCTGTCCGTCTGTCTGTCTTGACTGACTGTCTGTCTGTCTTGACTGACTGTCTGTCTATATTGACTGACTGTCTGTCTGTCTTGACTGACTTTCTGTCTGTCTGTCTGACTATCTGTCTGTCCTGTCTTTCTTGACTGACCGTCTGTCTGTCTGTGTTGACTGTCTGTCTGTCTGTCTTGACTGACTGTCTGTCTATCTGTCTTGACTGAATGTCTGTCTTTCTGTCTGTCTGTCGTGACTGACTGTCTATCTGTCTTCTTCTCTTGACTGACTGTCTGTCTGTCTGTCTTGACTGACTGTCTGTCTGTCTGTCTTGACTGACTGTCTGTCTGTCTGTCTTGACTGACTGTCTGTCTGTCTGTGTTGACTGACTTCTGTCTGTCTCTCTTGACTGACTGTCTCTCTGTCTGTGTCTTGACTGACTGTCTGTCTGTCTGTCTTGACTGACTGTCTGTCTGTCTGTCCGTCTGTCTTGACTGTCTGTCTGTCCGTCTGTCTGTCTTGACTGACTGTCTGTCTGTCTTGACTGACTGTCTGTCTGTCTTGACTGACTGTCTGTCTGTCTTGACTGACTTTCTGTCTGTCTTGACTGACTGTCTATCTGTCTGTGTGTCTTGACTGACTGTCTGTCTGTCTGTCTCGACTGTCTATTTGTCTGTTTGTCTTGACTGACTGTCTGTCTGTCTGTCTTGACTGACTGTCAGTCTGTCTGTCTTGACTGACTATCTGTCTGTCTGTGTTGACTGACTTCTGTCTGTCTCTCTTGACTGACTGTCTCTCTGTCTGTGTCTTGACTGACTGTCTGTCTGTCTGTCTTGACTGACTGTCTGTTTTTCTGTCTGTCTGTCTGTCTGTCTTGACCGTCTCTCTGTCCGTCTGTTTGTCTTGACTGTCTGTCTGTCCGTCTGTCTGTCTTGACTGACTGTCTGTATGTCTTGACTGACTGTCTGTCTATCTGTCTTGACTGAATGTCTGTCTATCTGTCTTGACTGAATGTCTGTCTGTCTGTCTGTCTGTCTTGACAGTCTGTCTGTCTGTCTTGACTGACCGTCTGTCTTTCTGTCCTGACTGACTTTCTGTCTGTCTGTCTGACTATCTGTCTGTCCTGTCTTTCTTGACTGACCGTCTGTCTGTCTGTGTTGACTGTCTGTCTGTCTGTCTTGACTGACTGTCTGTCTATCTGTCTTGACTGAATGTCTGTCTTTCTGTCTGTCTGTCGTGACTGACTGTCTATCTGTCTTCTTGTCTTGACTGACTGTCTGTCTGTCTGTCTTGACTGACTGTCTGTCTGTCTGTCTTGACTGACTGTCTGTCTGTCTGTCTTGACTGACTGTCTGTCTGTCTGTGTTGACTGACTTCTGTCTGTCTCTCTTGACTGACTGTCTCTCTGTCTGTGTCTTGACTGACTGTCTGTCTGTCTGTCTTGACTGACTGTCTGTCTGTCTGTCCGTCTGTCTTGACTGTCTGTCTGTCCGTCTGTCTTGACTGTCTGTCTGTCCGTCTGTCTGTCTTGACTGACTGTCTGTCTGTCTTGACTGACTGTCTGTCTGTCTGTCTGACTATCTGTCTGTCTGTCTGTCTTGACTGATTATCTGTCTGTCGGTCTTGACAGTCTGTCTGTCTGTCTTGACTGACTGTCTGTCTATCTGTCTTGACTGAATGTCTGTCTATCTGTCTTGACTGAATGTCTGTCTGTCTGTCTGTCTTGACAGTCTGTCTGTCTGTCTTGACTGACCGTCTGTCTTTCTGTCCTGACTGACTGTCTGTCAGTGTGTCTTGACTGTCTGTCTGGCTGTTTGTCTGTCTTGACTGACTGTCTGTCTGTCTGTCTTGACTGACTATCTGTCTATCTGTTTGTCTTGACCGACTGTCTGTCTGTCTGTCTTGACCAACTGTCTGTTTGTCTGTCTTGACTGACTGTCTGTCTTTCTGTCTTGACTGACTGTCTGTCAGTGTGTCTTGACTGTCTGTCTGTCTGTCTCTCTTGACTGACTGTCTGTTTGTCTGTCTTGACTGACTATCTGTCTGTTTGTCTGTCTTGACTGACTGTCTGTTTGTCTGTCTTGACTGACTGTCTGTCTGTCTGTCTTGACTGACTGTCTGTCAGTCTTGACTGACTGTCTATCTATCTGTGTGTCTTGACTGACTGTCTGTCTGTCTATCTTGACTGAATGTCTGTCTGGGTGTCTGTCTGTCTGTCTTGACTGACTATCTGTCTGTCTGTCTGTCTGTCTTGACTTACTGTCTGTCTATCTGTCTTGACTGACTGTCTGTCTGTCTGTCTTGACTGACTGTCTGTCTGTCTGCCTTGACTGACTGTCTGTCTGTCTGTCATGACTGACTGTCTGTCTGTCTGTCTTGACTGACTGTCTGTCTGTCTGTCTTGACTGACTGTCTCTCTGTCTGTGTCTTGACTGACTGTCTGTCTGTCTGTCTTGACTGACTGTCTGTCTTTCTGTCTGTCTGTCTGTCTGCCTTGACTGACTGTCTGTCTGTCTTGACTGACTGTCTGTCTGTATTCACTGACTGTCTGTATGTCTTGACTGACTGTCTCGACTGACTGTCTGTCTGTCTGTCTGACTATCTGTCTGTCTGTCTTTCGTGACTGACTGTCTGTCTGTCTGTCTTGACTGTCTGTCTGTCTGTCTTGACTGTCTGTCTGTCCGTCTGTCTGTCAATATTCTTGTCTTGACTGAATGTCTGAATGTCTAAAGTGGACAGAGAATAGTGGAAAGACTAAAGTGGAAAGACTAAAGTGGGCAGACTATAGTGGAAAGACTGTAGTGGGCAGAATAAAGTGGAGACTATAGTGGAAAGACTAAAGTGGACAGAGAATAGTGGAAAGACTAAAGTCTCCACTTTATTCAGACCACTACAGTCTTTCCACAATAGTCTTTCCACTTTATTCTGTCCACTACAGTTTTTCCACTATAGTCTTTCCACTATAGTCTGTCCACTTTAGTCTTTCCACTATTCTCTGTATACTTTAGTCTTTCCACTATAGTCTCCACTTTATTCTGTCCACTACAGTCTTTCCACTATAGTCTGTCCACTTTAGTCTTTCCACTTTAGTCTGTCCACTTTAGTCTTTCCACTATAGTCTCTCCATTTTAGTCTTTCTGTCTGTCTTGACTGACTTTCTGTCTGTCTGTCTGACTATCTGTCTGTCTGTCTTTCTTGACTGACCGTCTGTCTGTCTGTCTTGACTGTCTGTCTGTCTGTCTTGACTGACTGTTTGTCTGTCTTGACTGACTGTCTGTCTATATTGACTGACTGTCTGTCTGTCTTGAGTGACTTTCTGTCTGTCTGTCTGACTATCTGTCTGTCTGTCTTTCTTGACTGACTGTCTTTCTGTCTGTCTTGACTGACTGTCTGTCTGTCTTGACTGACTGTCTGTCTGTCTTGACTGACTGTCTGTCTGTCTTGACTGACTGTCTGTCTATATTGACTGACTGGCTGTCTGTCTTGACTGACTGGCTGTCTGTCTTGACTGACTTTCTGTCTGTCTGTCTGACTATATGTCTGTCTGTCTTTCTTGACTGACCGTCTGTCTGTCTGTCTTGACTGTCTGTCTGTCTGTCTTGACTGACTGTCTATCTATCTGTCTTGACTGAATGTCTGTCTTTCTGTCTGTCTGTCGTGACTGACTGTCTATCTGTCTTCTTGTCTTGACTGACTGTCTGTCTGTCTGTCTTGACTGTCTGTCTGTCCGTCCGTCTGTCCGTCTGTCTGTCACTGACTGTCTGTTTGTCTTGACTGACTGTCTCGACTGACTGTCTGTCTGTCTGTCTGACTATCTGTCTGTCTGTCTGTCTTTCGTGACTGACTGTCTGTCTGTCTGTCTTGACTGTCTGTCTGTCTGTCTTGACTGACTATCTGTCTGTCTGTCTTGACTGACTGTCTGTCTGTCTTGACTGACTGTCTGTCTGTCTTGGCTGACTGTCTGTCTGTCTTGACTGACTGTCTGTCTGTCTTGACTGAATGTCTTGACTGACAGTCTGTCTGACTATCTGTCTGTCTGTCTTTCTTGACTGACTGTCTGTCTGCCTGTCTTGACTGTCTGTCTGTCTGTCTTGACTGACTGTATGTCTGTCTTGACTGACTGGTTGTCAGTCTTGACTTACTGTCTATCTGTCTGTGTGTCTTGACTGACTGTATGTCTGTCTATCTTGCCTGAATGTCTGTCTGTCTGTCTTGACTGACTATCTGTCTGTCTGTCTGTCTCGAATGACTGTCTATCTGTCTGTCTTGACTGACTGTCTATATGTCTGTCTTGACTGACTGTCTGTCTTTCTGTCTGTCTGTCTGTCTGTCTGTCTTGACTGTCTATCTGTCCGTCTGTCTGTCTGTCTGTCCGTCTGTCTGTCTTGACTGACTGTCTGTCTGTCTTGACTGACTGTCTGTCTGTCTTGACTGACTGTCTGTCTGTCTTGACTGACACTCTGTCTGTCTTGACTGACTGTTTGTCTGTCTTGACTGACTGTCTGTCTATATTGACTGACTGTTTGTCTGTCTTGAGTGACTTTCTGTCTGTCTGTCTGACTATCTGTCTGTCTGTCTTTCTTGACTGACTGTCTTTCTGTCTTTCTTGACTGACTGTCTGTCTGTCTTGACTGACTGTCTGTCTGTCTTGACTGACTGTCTGTCTATATTGACTGACTGTCTGTCTGTCTTGACTGACTTTCTGTCTGTCTGTCTGACTATCTGTCTGTCTGTCTTTCTTGACTGACCGTCTGTCTGTCTGTCTGTCTTGACTGTCTGTCTGTCCGTCTGTCTGTCTGTCTGTCCGTCTGTCTGTCTTAACTGTCTGTCTGTCTGTCTTGACTGACTGTCTGTCTGTCTTGACTGACTGTCTGTCTGTCTTGACTGACACTCTGTCTGTCTTGACTGACTGTTTGTCTGTCTTGACTGACTGTCTGTCTATATTGACTGACTGTCTGTCTGTCTTGAGTGACTTTCTGTCTGTCTGTCTGACTATCTGTCTGTCTGTCTTTCTTGACTGACTGTCTTTCTGTCTTTCTTGACTGACTGTCTGTCTGTCTTCACTGACTGTCTGTCTGTCTTGACTGACTGTCTGTCTATATTGACTGTCTGTCTGTCTGTCTTGACTGACTGTCTGTCTAATTGTCTTGACTGAATGTCTGTCTTTCTGTCTGTCTGTCTTGACTGACTGTCTGTCTGTCTGTCTCGACTGTCTATCTGTCTCTTTGTCTTGACTGACTGTCTGTCTGTCTGTCTTGACTGACTGTCTGTCTGTCTGTGTTGACTGACTTCTGTCTGTCTGTCTTGACTGACTGTCTGTCTTGACTGAATGTCTGTCTGTCTGTCTATCTGTCTGTCTCTCTTGACTGACTGTCTCTCTGTCTGTGTCTTGACTGACTGTCTGTCTGTCTGTCTTGACTGAATGTCTGTTTTTCTGTCTGTCTGTCTGTCTGTCTGTCTTGACCGTCTCTCTGTCCGTCTGTTTGTCTTGACTGTCTGTCTGTCCGTCTGTCTGTCTTGACTGACTGTCTGTCTGTCTTGACTGACTGTCTGTCTATATTGACTGACTGTCTGTCTGTCTTGACTGACTTTCTGTCTGTCTGTCTGACTATCTGTCTGTCCTGTCTTTCTTGACTGACCGTCTGTCTGTCTGTGTTGACTGTCTGTCTGTCTGTCTTGACTGACTGTCTGTCTATCTGTCTTGACTGAATGTCTGTCTTTCTGTCTGTCTGTCGTGACTGACTGTCTATCTGTCTTCTTCTCTTGACTGACTGTCTGTCTGTCTGTCTTGACTGACTGTCTGTCTGTCTGTCTTGACTGACTGTCTGTCTGTCTGTCTTGACTGACTGTCTGTCTGTCTGTGTTGACTGACTTCTGTCTGTCTCTCTTGACTGACTGTCTCTCTGTCTGTGTCTTGACTGACTGTCTGTCTGTCTGTCTTGACTGACTGTCTGTCTGTCTGTCCGTCTGTCTTGACTGTCTGTCTGTCCGTCTGTCTGTCTTGACTGACTGTCTGTCTGTCTTGACTGACTGTCTGTCTGTCTTGACTGACTGTCTGTCTGTCTTGACTGACTTTCTGTCTGTCTTGAGTGACTGTCTATCGGTCTGTGTGTCTTGACTGACTGTCTGTCTGTCTGTCTCGACTGTCTATTTGTCTGTTTGTCTTGACTGACTGTCTGTCTGTCTGTCTTGACTGACTGTCAGTCTGTCTGTCTTGACTGACTATCTGTCTGTCTGTGTTGACTGACTTCTGTCTGTCTCTCTTGACTGACTGTCTCTCTGTCTGTGTCTTGACTGACTGTCTGTCTGTCTGTCTTGACTGACTGTCTGTTTTTCTGTCTGTCTGTCTGTCTGTCTTGACCGTCTCTCTGTCCGTCTGTTTGTCTTGACTGTCTGTCTGTCCGTCTGTCTGTCTTGACTGACTGTCTGTATGTCTTGACTGACTGTCTGTCTATCTCTTGACTGAATGTCTGTCTATCTGTCTTGACTGAATGTCTGTCTGTCTGTCTGTCTGTCTTGACAGTCTGTCTGTCTGTCTTGACTGACCGTCTGTCTTTCTGTCCTGACTGACTTTCTGTCTGTCTGTCTGACTATCTGTCTGTCCTGTCTTTCTTGACTGACCGTCTGTCTGTCTGTGTTGACTGTCTGTCTGTCTGTCTTGACTGACTGTCTGTCTATCTGTCTTGACTGAATGTCTGTCTTTCTGTCTGTCTGTCGTGACTGACTGTCTATCTGTCTTCTTGTCTTGACTGACTGTCTGTCTGTCTGTCTTGACTGACTGTCTGTCTGTCTGTCTTGACTGACTGTCTGTCTGTCTGTCTTGACTGACTGTCTGTCTGTCTGTGTTGACTGACTTCTGTCTGTCTCTCTTGACTGACTGTCTCTCTGTCTGTGTCTTGACTGACTGTCTGTCTGTCTGTCTTGACTGACTGTCTGTCTGTCTGTCCGTCTGTCTTGACTGTCTGTCTGTCCGTCTGTCTTGACTGTCTGTCTGTCCGTCTGTCTGTCTTGACTGACTGTCTGTCTGTCTTGACTGACTGTCTGTCTGTCTGTCTGACTATCTGTCTGTCTGTCTGTCTTGACTGATTATCTGTCTGTCGGTCTTGACAGTCTGTCTGTCTGTCTTGACTGACTGTCTGTCTATCTGTCTTGACTGAATGTCTGTCTATCTGTCTTGACTGAATGTCTGTCTGTCTGTCTGTCTGTCTTGACAGTCTGTCTGTCTGTCTTGACTGACCGTCTGTCTTTCTGTCCTGACTTACTGTCTGTCAGTGTGTCTTGACTGTCTGTCTGGCTGTTTGTCTGTCTTGACTGACTGTCTGTCTGTCTGTCTTGACTGACTATCTGTCTATCTGTTTGTCTTGACCGACTGTCTGTCTGTCTGTCTTGACCAACTGTCTGTTTGTCTGTCTTGACTGACTGTCTGTCTTTCTGTCTTGACTGACTGTCTGTCAGTGTGTCTTGACTGTCTGTCTGTCTGTCTCTCTTGACTGACTGTCTGTTTGTCTGTCTTGACTGACTATCTGTCTGTTTGTCTGTCTTGACTGACTGTCTGTTTGTCTGTCTTGACTGACTGTCTGTCTGTCTGTCTTGACTGACTGTCTGTCAGTCTTGACTGACTGTCTATCTATCTGTGTGTCTTGACTGACTGTCTGTCTGTCTATCTTGACTGAATGTCTGTCTGGGTGTCTGTCTGTCTGTCTTGACTGACTATCTGTCTGTCTGTCTGTCTGTCTTGACTTACTGTCTGTCTATCTGTCTTGACTGACTGTCTGTCTGTCTGTCTTGACTGACTGTCTGTCTGTCTGCCTTGACTGACTGTCTGTCTGTCTGTCATGACTGACTGTCTGTCTGTCTGTCTTGACTGACTGTCTGTCTGTCTGTCTTGACTGACTGTCTCTCTGTCTGTGTCTTGACTGACTGTCTGTCTGTCTGTCTTGACTGACTGTCTGTCTTTCTGTCTGTCTGTCTGTCTGCCTTGACTGACTGTCTGTCTGTCTTGACTGACTGTCTGTCTGTATTCACTGACTGTCTGTATGTCTTGACTGACTGTCTCGACTGACTGTCTGTCTGTCTGTCTGACTATCTGTCTGTCTGTCTTTCGTGACTGACTGTCTGTCTGTCTGTCTTGACTGTCTGTCTGTCTGTCTTGACTGTCTGTCTGTCCGTCTGTCTGTCAATATTCTTGTCTTGACTGAATGTCTGAATGTCTAAAGTGGACAGAGAATAGTGGAAAGACTAAAGTGGAAAGACTAAAGTGGGCAGACTATAGTGGAAAGACTGTAGTGGGCAGAATAAAGTGGAGACTATAGTGGAAAGACTAAAGTGGACAGAGAATAGTGGAAAGACTAAAGTCTCCACTTTATTCAGACCACTACAGTCTTTCCACAATAGTCTTTCCACTTTATTCTGTCCACTACAGTTTTTCCACTATAGTCTTTCCACTATAGTCTGTCCACTTTAGTCTTTCCACTATTCTCTGTATACTTTAGTCTTTCCACTATAGTCTCCACTTTATTCTGTCCACTACAGTCTTTCCACTATAGTCTGTCCACTTTAGTCTTTCCACTTTAGTCTGTCCACTTTAGTCTTTCCACTATAGTCTCTCCATTTTAGTCTTTCTGTCTGTCTTGACTGACTTTCTGTCTGTCTGTCTGACTATCTGTCTGTCTGTCTTTCTTGACTGACCGTCTGTCTGTCTGTCTTGACTGTCTGTCTGTCTGTCTTGACTGACTGTTTGTCTGTCTTGACTGACTGTCTGTCTATATTGACTGACTGTCTGTCTGTCTTGAGTGACTTTCTGTCTGTCTGTCTGACTATCTGTCTGTCTGTCTTTCTTGACTGACTGTCTTTCTGTCTGTCTTGACTGACTGTCTGTCTGTCTTGACTGACTGTCTGTCTGTCTTGACTGACTGTCTGTCTATATTGACTGACTGGCTGTCTGTCTTGACTGACTGGCTGTCTGTCTTGACTGACTTTCTGTCTGTCTGTCTGACTATATGTCTGTCTGTCTTTCTTGACTGACCGTCTGTCTGTCTGTCTTGACTGTCTGTCTGTCTGTCTTGACTGACTGTCTATCTATCTGTCTTGACTGAATGTCTGTCTTTCTGTCTGTCTGTCGTGACTGACTGTCTATCTGTCTTCTTGTCTTGACTGACTGTCTGTCTGTCTGTCTTGACTGTCTGTCTGTCCGTCCGTCTGTCCGTCTGTCTGTCACTGACTGTCTGTTTGTCTTGACTGACTGTCTCGACTGACTGTCTGTCTGTCTGTCTGACTATCTGTCTGTCTGTCTGTCTTTCGTGACTGACTGTCTGTCTGTCTGTCTTGACTGTCTGTCTGTCTGTCTTGACTGACTATCTGTCTGTCTGTCTTGACTGACTGTCTGTCTGTCTTGACTGACTGTCTGTCTGTCTTGACTGACTGTCTGTCTGTCTTGACTGAATGTCTTGACTGACAGTCTGTCTGACTATCTGTCTGTCTGTCTTTCTTGACTGACTGTCTGTCTGCCTGTCTTGACTGTCTGTCTGTCTGTCTTGACTGACTGTATGTCTGTCTTGACTGACTGGTTGTCAGTCTTGACTTACTGTCTATCTGTCTGTGTGTCTTGACTGACTGTATGTCTGTCTATCTTGCCTGAATGTCTGTCTGTCTGTCTTGACTGACTATCTGTCTGTCTGTCTGTCTCGAATGACTGTCTATCTGTCTGTCTTGACTGACTGTCTATATGTCTGTCTTGACTGACTGTCTGTCTTTCTGTCTGTCTGTCTGTCTTGACTGTCTATCTGTCCGTCTGTCTGTCTGTCTGTCCGTCTGTCTGTCTTGACTGTCTGTCTGTCTGTCTTGACTGACTGTCTGTCTGTCTTGACTGACTGTCTGTCTGTCTTGACTGACACTCTGTCTGTCTTGACTGACTGTTTGTCTGTCTTGACTGACTGTCTCTCTATATTGACTGACTGTCTGTCTGTCTTGAGTGACTTTCTGTCTGTCTGTCTGACTATCTGTCTGTCTGTCTTTCTTGACTGACTGTCTTTCTGTCTTTCTTGACTGACTGTCTGTCTGTCTTGACTGACTGTCTGTCTGTCTTGACTGACTGTCTGTCTATATTGACTGACTGTCTGTCTGTCTTGACTGACTTTCTGTCTGTCTGTCTGACTATCTGTCTGTCTGTCTTTCTTGACTGACCGTCTGTCTGTCTGTCTGTCTTGACTGTCTGTCTGTCCGTCTGTCTGTCTGTCTGTCCGTCTGTCTGTCTTAACTGTCTGTCTGTCTGTCTTGACTGACTGTCTGTCTGTCTTGACTGACTGTCTGTCTGTCTTGACTGACACTCTGTCTGTCTTGACTGACTGTTTGTCTGTCTTGACTGACTGTCTGTCTATATTGACTGACTGTCTGTCTGTCTTGAGTGACTTTCTGTCTGTCTGTCTGACTATCTGTCTGTCTGTCTTTCTTGACTGACTGTCTTTCTGTCTTTCTTGACTGACTGTCTGTCTGTCTTCACTGACTGTCTGTCTGTCTTGACTGACTGTCTGTCTATATTGACTGTCTGTCTGTCTGTCTTGACTGACTGTCTGTCTAATTGTCTTGACTGAATGTCTGTCTTTCTGTCTGTCTGTCTTGACTGACTGTCTGTCTGTCTGTCTCGACTGTCTATCTGTCTGTTTGTCTTGACTGACTGTCTGTCTGTCTGTCTTGACTGACTGTCTGTCTGTCTGTCTTGACTGTCTGTCTGTCTGTCTTGACTGACTATCTGTCTGTCTGTCTTGACTGACTGTCTGTCTGTCTTGACTGACTGTCTGTCTGTCTTGACTGACTGTCTGTCTGTCTTGACTGAATGTCTTGACTGACAGTCTGTCTGACTATCTGTCTGTCTGTCTTTCTTGACTGACTGTCTGTCTGCCTGTCTTGACTGTCTGTCTGTCTGTCTTGACTGACTGTATGTCTGTCTTGACTGACTGGTTGTCAGTCTTGACTTACTGTCTATCTGTCTGTGTGTCTTGACTGACTGTATGTCTGTCTATCTTGCCTGAATGTCTGTCTGTCTGTCTTGACTGACTATCTGTCTGTCTGTCTGTCTCGAATGACTGTCTATCTGTCTGTCTTGACTGACTGTCTATATGTCTGTCTTGACTGACTGTCTGTCTTTCTGTCTGTCTGTCTGTCTTGACTGTCTATCTGTCCGTCTGTCTGTCTGTCTGTCCGTCTGTCTGTCTTGACTGTCTGTCTGTCTGTCTTGACTGACTGTCTGTCTGTCTTGACTGACTGTCTGTCTGTCTTGACTGACACTCTGTCTGTCTTGACTGACTGTTTGTCTGTCTTGACTGACTGTCTCTCTATATTGACTGACTGTCTGTCTGTCTTGAGTGACTTTCTGTCTGTCTGTCTGACTATCTGTCTGTCTGTCTTTCTTGACTGACTGTCTTTCTGTCTTTCTTGACTGACTGTCTGTCTGTCTTGACTGACTGTCTGTCTGTCTTGACTGACTGTCTGTCTATATTGACTGACTGTCTGTCTGTCTTGACTGACTTTCTGTCTGTCTGTCTGACTATCTGTCTGTCTGTCTTTCTTGACTGACCGTCTGTCTGTCTGTCTGTCTTGACTGTCTGTCTGTCCGTCTGTCTGTCTGTCTGTCCGTCTGTCTGTCTTAACTGTCTGTCTGTCTGTCTTGACTGACTGTCTGTCTGTCTTGACTGACTGTCTGTCTGTCTTGACTGACACTCTGTCTGTCTTGACTGACTGTTTGTCTGTCTTGACTGACTGTCTGTCTATATTGACTGACTGTCTGTCTGTCTTGAGTGACTTTCTGTCTGTCTGTCTGACTATCTGTCTGTCTGTCTTTCTTGACTGACTGTCTTTCTGTCTTTCTTGACTGACTGTCTGTCTGTCTTCACTGACTGTCTGTCTGTCTTGACTGACTGTCTGTCTATATTGACTGTCTGTCTGTCTGTCTTGACTGACTGTCTGTCTAATTGTCTTGACTGAATGTCTGTCTTTCTGTCTGTCTGTCTTGACTGACTGTCTGTCTGTCTGTCTCGACTGTCTATCTGTCTGTTTGTCTTGACTGACTGTCTGTCTGTCTGTCTTGACTGACTGTCTGTCTGTCTGTCTTGACTGACTGTCTGTCTGTCTGTGTTGACTGACTTCTGTCTGTCTGTCTTGACTGACTGTCTGTCTTGACTGAATGTCTGTCTGTCTGTCTATCTGTCTGTCTCTCTTGACTGACTGTCTCTCTGTCTGTGTCTTGACTGACTGTCTGTCTGTCTGTCTTGACTGAATGTCTGTTTTTCTGTCTGTCTGTCTGTCTGTCTGTCTTGACCGTCTCTCTGTCCGTCTGTTTGTCTTGACTGTCTGTCTGTCCGTCTGTCTGTCTTGACTGACTGTCTGTCTGTCTTGACTGAGTGTCTTGACTGACTGTCTGTCTGTCTGACTATCTGTCTGTCTGTCTGTCTTGACTGATTATCTGTCTGTCGGTCTTGACAGTCTGTCTGTCTGTCTTGACTGACTGTCTGTCTATCTGTCTTGACTGAATGTCTGTCTATCTGTCTTGACTGAATGTCTGTCTGTCTGTCTGTCTGTCTTGACAGTCTGTCTGTCTATCTGTCTTGACTGACCGTCTGTCTTTCTGTCCTGACTGACTGTCTGTCAGTGTGTCTTGACTGTCTGTCTGGCTGTTTGTCTGTCTTGACTGACTGTCTGTCTGTCTGTCTTGACTGACTATCTGTCTATCTGTTTGTCTTGACCGACTGTCTGTCTGTCTGTCTTGACCGACTGTCTGTTTGTCTGTCTTGACTGACTGTCTGTCTTTCTGTCTTGACTGACTGTCTGTCAGTGTGTCTTGACTGTCTGTCTGTCTGTCTGTCTTGACTGACTGTCTGTTTGTCTGTCTTGACTGACTATCTGTCTGTTTGTCTGTCTTGACTGACTGTCTGTTTGTCTGTCTTGACTGACTGTCTGTCTGTCTGTCTTGACTGACTGTCTGTCAGTCTTGACTGACTGTCTATCTGTCTGTGTGTCTTGACTGACTGTCTGTCTGTCTATCTTGACTGAATGTCTGTCTGGGTGTCTGTCTGTCTGTCTTGACTGACTATCTGTCTGTCTGTCTGTCTTGACTGACTGTCTGTCTATCTGTCTTGACTGACTGTCTGTCTGTCTGTCTTGACTGACTGTCTGTCTGTCTGCCTTGACTGACTGTCTGTCTGTCTGTCATGACTGACTGTCTGTCTGTCTGTCATGACTGACTGTCTGTCTGTCTGTCTTGACTGACTGTCTGTCTGTCTGTCTTGACTGACTGTCTCTCTGTCTGTGTCTTGACTGACTGTCTGTCTGTCTGTCTTGACTGACTGTCTGTCTTTCTGTCTGTCTGTCTGTCTGTCTTGACTGTCTGTCTGTTCGTCTGTCTGTCTTGACTGTCTGTCTGTCCGTCTGTCTGTCTTGACTGTCTGACTGTCTGTCTTGACTGACTGTCTGTCTGCCTTGACTGACTGTCTGTCTGCCTTGACTGACTGTCTGTCTGCCTTGACTGACTGTCTGTCTGCCTTGACTGACTGTCTGTCTGTCTTGACTGACTGTCTGTCTGTATTCACTGACTGTCTGTTTCTCTTGACTGATTGTCTCGACTGACTGTCTGTCTGTCTGTCTGACTATCTGTCTGTCTGTCTTTTGTGACTGACTATCTGTCTGTCTTTCTTGACTGTCTGTCTGTCTGTCTTGACTGACTGTCTGTCTATCTGTCTTGACTGAATGTCTGTCTGTCTTTCTGTCTGTCTTGACTGACTGTCTATCTGTCTTCGTGTCTTGACTGACTGTCTGTCTGTCTGTCTTGACTGACTGTCTGTCTGTCTGTCTTGACTGACTGTCTCTCTGTCTGTCTTGACTGTCTGTCTGTCCGTCCGTCTGTCCGTCTGTCTGTCACTGACTGTCTGTTTGTCTTGACTGACTGTTTCGACTGACTGTCTGTCTGTCTGTCTGACTATCTGTCTGTCTGTCTTTCGTGACTGACTGTCTGTCTGTCTGTCTTGACTGTCTGTCTGTCTGTCTTGACTGACTGTCTGTCTATCTGTCTTGACTGAATGTCTGTCTGTCTTTCTGTCTGTCTTGACTGACTGTCTATCTGTCTTCGTGTTTTGACTGACTGTCTGTCTGTCTGTCTTGACTGACTGACGGACTGTCTGTCTGTCTTGACTGACTGTCTGTCTGTCTTGACTGACTGTCTGTCTGTCTTGACTGACTGTCTGTCTGTCTTGACTGACTGTCTGTCTGTCTTGACTGACTGTCTGTCTGTCTTGACTGACTGTCTGTCTGTCTTGACTGACTGTCTGTCTGTCTTGACTGACTGTCTGTCTGTCTTGACTGAATGTCTTGACTGACAGTCTGTCTGACTATCTGTCTGTCTGTCTTTCTTGACTGACTGTCTGTCTGCCTGTCTTGACTGTCTGTCTGTCTGTCTTGACTGACTGTCTGTCTATCTGTCAAGACACACAGACAGATAGACAGTCAGTCAAGACAGACAGAAAGTCAGTCAAGACAGACAGACAGTCAGTCAAGACAGACAGACAGTCAGTCAAGACAGACAGACAGTCAGTCAAGACAGACAGACGGACAGACAGACAGTCAAGACAGACGGACAGACAGACAGACAGTCAGTCAAGACAGACAGACAGACAGTCAGTCAAGACACAGACAGAGAGACAGTCAGTCACGACAGACAGACAGAAAGACAGACATTCAGTCAAGACAGATAGATAGACAGTCAGTCAAGACAGACAGACAGACAGTCAAGACAGACAGACAGACGGTCGATCAAGAAAGACAGACAGACATATAGTCAGACAGACAGACAGAAAGTCAGTCAAGACAGACAGCCAGTCAGTCAATATAGACAGACAGTCAGTCAAGACAGACAGACAGTCAATCAAGACAGACAGACAGTCAGTCAAGACAGACAGAAAGACAGTCAGTCAAGAAAGACAGACAGACAGATAGTCAGACAGACAGACAGAAAGTCACTCAAGACAGACAGACAGTCAGTCAATATAGACAGACAGTCAGTCAAGACAGACAAACAGTCAGTCAAGACAGACAGAGTGTCAGTCAAGACAGACAGACAGACAGTCAAGACAGACAGACAGACGGTCAGTCAAGAAAGACAGACAGACAGATAGTCAGACAGAAAGACAGAAAGTCAGTCAAGACAGACAGAAAGACTAAAATGGAGAGACTATAGTGGAAAGACTAAAGTGGACAGACTAAAGTGGAAAGACTAAAGTGGACAGACTATAGTGGAAAGACTGTAGTGGACAGAATAAAGTGGAGACTATAGTGGAAAGACTAAAGTATACAGAGAATAGTGGAAAGACTAAAGTGGACAGACTATAGTGGAAAGACTATAGTGGAAAAACTGTAGTGGACAGAATAAAGTGGAAAGACTATAGTGGAAAGACTGTAGTGGTCTGAATAAAGTGGAGACTATAGTGGAAAGACTAAAGTGGACAGAGAATCTGTCCACTTTAGTCTTTCCACTATAGTCTGTCCACTTTAGTCTTTCCACTATTCTCTGTCCACTTTAGTCTTTCCACTATAGTCTCCACTTTATTCTGCCCACTACAGTCTTTCCACTATAGTCTGCCCACTTTAGTCTTTCCACTTTAGTCTTTCCACTATTCTCTGTCCACTTTAGTATTTCCACTTTAGTCTTTCCACTATAGTCTCCACTTTATTCTGTCCACTAAAGTCTCTCCACTATAGTCTTTCCACTATAGTCTGTCCACTTTAGTCTTTCCACTATTCTCTGTCCACTTTATTCTTTCCACTATAGTCTCCACTTTATTCTGTCCACTACAGTCTTTCTACTATAGTTTTTCCACTATAGTTTGTCGACTTTAGTCTTTCCACTTTATTTTGTCCACTACAGTCTTTCCACTTTAGTCTTTCCACTATAGTCTGTCCACTTTAGTCTTTCCACTATTCTCTGTCCACTTTATTCTTTCCACTATACTCTCCACTTTATTCTGTCCACTACAGTGTTTCCACTATAGTCTGTCCACTTTAGTCTTTCCACTTTAGTCTTTCCACTTTAGTCTTTCCACTATTCTCTGTCCACTTTAGTCTTTCCACTATAGTCTCCACTTTATTCTGTCCACTACAGTCTTTCCACTATAGTTTTTCCACTATAGTCTGTCCACTTTAGTCTTTCCACTATTCTCTGTCCACTTTAGTCTTTCCATTTTAGTCTTTCCACTATAGTCTCCACTTTATTCTGTCCACTACAGTCTCTCCACTATCGTCTTTCCACTATAGTCTGTCCACTTTAGTCTTTCCACTATTCTCTGTCCACTTTATTCTTTCCACTATACTCTTTACTTTATTCTGACCACTACAGTATTTCCACTGTAGTCTGTCCACTTTAGTCTGTCCACTTTAGTCTTTCCACTATAGTCTGTCCACTTTAGTCTTTCCACTATTCTCTGTCCACTTTAGTCTTTCCACTATAGTCTCCACTTTATTCAGTCCACTACAGTCTTTCCACTATAGTCTTTCCACTTTATTCTGTCCACTACAGTCTTTCCACTATAGTCTGTCCACTTTAGTCTTTCCACTTTAGTCTTTCCACTTTAATCTGTCCACTTTAGTCTTTCCACTATAGTCTGTCCACTTTAGTCTTTCCACTTTAGTCTTTCCGCGTGACTTTCTGTCTGTCTGTCTGACTATCTGTCTGTCTGTCTTTCTTGACTGACTGTCTTTCTGTCTTTCTTGACTGACTGTCTGTCTGTCTTCACTGACTGTCTGTCTGTCTTGACTGACTGTCTGTCTATATTGACTGTCTGTCTGTCTGTCTTGACTGACTGTCTGTCTATCTGTCTTGACTGAATGTCTGTCTTTCTGTCTGTCTGTCTTGACTGACTGTCTGTCTGTCTGTCTCGACTGTCTATCTGTCTGTTTGTCTTGACTGACTGTCTGTCTGTCTGTCTTGACTGACTGTCTGTCTGTCTGTCTTGACTGACTGTCTGTCTGTCTGTGTTGACTGACTTCTGTCTGTCTGTCTTGACTGACTGTCTGTCTTGACTGAATGTCTGTCTGTCTGTCTATCTGTCTGTCTCTCTTGACTGAATGTCTCTCTGTCTGTGTCTTGACTGACTGTCTGTCTGTCTGTCTTGACTGAATGTCTGTATTTCTGTCTGTCTGTCTGTCTGTCTGTCTTGACCGTCTCTCTGTCCGTCTGTTTGTCTTGACTGTCTGTCTGTCCGTCTGTCTGTCTTGACTGACTGTCTGTCTGTCTTGACTGAGTGTCTTGACTGACTGTCTGTCTGTCTGACTATCTGTCTGTCTGTCTGTCTTGACTGATTATCTGTCTGTCGGTCTTGACAGTCTGTCTGTCTGTCTTGACTGACTGTCTGTCTATCTGTCTTGACTGAATGTCTGTCTATCTGTCTTGACTGAATGTCTGTCTGTCTGTCTGTCTGTCTTGACAGTCTGTCTGTCTGTCTTGACTGACCGTCTGTCTTTCTGTCCTGACTGACTGTCTGTCAGTGTGTCTTGACTGTCTGTTTGGCTGTTTGTCTGTCTTGACTGACTGTCTGTCTGTCTGTCTTGACTGACTATCTGTCTATCTGTTTGTCTTGACCGACTGTCTGTCTGTCTGTCTTGACCGACTGTCTGTTTGTCTGTCTTGACTGACTGTCTGTCTTTCTGTCTTGACTGACTGTCTGTCAGTGTGTCTTGACTGTCTGTCTGTCTTGACTGACTGTCTGTTTGTCTGCCTTGACTGACTATCTGTCTGTTTGTCTGTCTTGACTGACTGTCTGTTTGTCTGTCTTGACTGACTGTCTGTCTGTCTGTCTTGACTGACTGTCTGTCAGTCTTGACTGACTGTCTATCTGTCTGTGTGTCTTGACTGACTGTCTGTCTGTCTATCTTGACTGAATGTCTGTCTGGGTGTCTGTCTGTCTGTCTTGACTGACTATCTGTCTGTCTGTCTGTCTTGACTGACTGTCTGTCTATCTGTCTTGACTGACTGTCTGTCTGTCTGTCTTGACTGACTGTCTGTCTGTCTGCCTTGACTGACTGTCTGTCTGTCTGTCATGACTGACTGTCTGTCTGTCTGTCATGACTGACTGTCTGTCTGTCTGTCTTGACTGACTGTCTGTCTGTCTGTCTTGACTGACTGTCTCTCTGTCTGTGTCTTGACTGACTGTCTGTCTGTCTGTCTTGACTGACTGTCTGTCTTTCTGTCTGTCTGTCTGTCTGTCTTGACTGTCTGTCTGTTCGTCTGTCTGTCTTGACTGTCTGTCTGTCCGTCTGTCTGTCTTGACTGTCTGACTGTCTGTCTTGACTGACTGTCTGTCTGCCTTGACTGACTGTCTGTCTGCCTTGACTGACTGTCTGTCTGCCTTGACTGACTGTCTGTCTGTCTTGACTGACTGTCTGTCTGTATTCACTGACTGTCTGTTTGTCTTGACTGATTGTCTCGACTGACTGTCTCTCTGTCTGTCTGACTATCTGTCTGTCTGTCTTTCGTGACTGACTGTCTGTCTGTCTGTCTTGACTGTCTGTCTGTCTGTCTTGACTGACTGTCTGTCTATCTGTCTTGACTGAATGTCTGTCTGTCTTTCTGTCTGTCTTGACTGACTGTCTATCTGTCTTCGTGTCTTGACTGACTGTCTGTCTGTCTGTCTTGACTGACTGTCTGTCTGTCTGTCTTGACTGTCTGTCTGTCCGTCCGTCTGTCCGTCTGTCTGTCACTGACTGTCTGTTTGTCTTGACTGACTGTTTCGACTGACTGTCTGTCTGTCTGTCTGACTATCTGTCTGTCTGTCTTTCGTGACTGACTGTCTGTCTGTCTGTCTTGACTGTCTGTCTGTCTGTCTTGACTGACTGTCTGTCTATCTGTCTTGACTGAATATCTGTCTGTCTTTCTGTCTGTCTTGACTGACTGTCTATCTGTCTTCGTGTCTTGACTGACTGTCTGTCTGTCTGTCTTGACTGACTGACGGACTGTCTGTCTGTCTTGACTGACTGTCTGTCTGTCTTGACTGACTGTCTGTCTGTCTTGACTGACTGTCTGTCTGTCTTGACTGACTGTCTGTCTGTCTTGACTGACTGTCTGTCTGTCTTGACTGACTGTCTGTCTGTCTTGACTGACTGTCTGTCTGTCTTGACTGACTGTCTGTCTGTCTTGACTGACTGTCTGTCTGTCTTGACTGAATGTCTTGACTGACAGTCTGTCTGACTATCTGTCTGTCTGTCTTTCTTGACTGACTGTCTGTCTGCCTGTCTTGACTGTCTGTCTGTCTGTCTTGACTGACTGTCTGTCTATCTGTCAAGACACACAGACAGATAGACAGTCAGTCAAGACAGACAGAAAGTCAGTCAAGACAGACAGACAGTCAGTCAAGACAGACAGACAGTCAGTCAAGACAGACAGACAGTCAATCAAGACAGACAGACGGACAGACAGACAGTCAAGACCGACGGACAGACAGACAGACAGTCAGTCAAGACAGACAGACAGACAGTCAGTCAAGACAAGAAGACAGATAGATAGTCAGTCACGACAGACAGACAGAAAGACAGACATTCAGTCAAGACAGATAGATAGACAGTCAGTCAAGATAGACAGACAGACAGTCAAGACAGACAGACAGACGGTCAGTCAAGAAAGACAGACAGACATATAGTCAGACAGACAGACAGAAAGTCATTCAAGACAGACAGCCAGTCAGTCAATATAGACAGACAGTCAGTCAAGACAGACAGACAGTCAATCAAGACAGACAGACAGTCAGTCAAGACAGACAGAAAGACAGTCAGTCAAGAAAGACAGACAGACAGACAGTCAGTCAAGACAGACAAACAGTCAGTCAAGACAGACAGAGTGTCAGTCAAGACAGACAGACAGACAGTCAAGACAGACAGACAGACGGTCAGTCAAGAAAGACAGACAGACAGATAGTCAGACAGACAGACAGAAAGTCAGTCAAGACAGACAGAAAGACTAAAATGGAGAGACTATAGTGGAAAGACTAAAGTGGACAGACTAAAGTGGAAAGACTAAAGTGGAAAGACTAAAGTGGACAGACTATAGTGGAAAGACTGTAGTGGACAGAATAAAGTGGAGACTATAGTGGAAAGACTAAAGTATACAGAGAATAGTGGAAAGACTAAAGTGGACAGAATAAAGTGGAAAGACTATAGTGGAAAGACTGTAGTGGTCTGAATAAAGTGGAGACTATAGTGGAAAGACTAAAGTGGACAGAGAATCTGTCCACTTTAGTCTTTCCACTATAGTCTGTCCACTTTAGTCTTTCCACTATTCTCTGTCCACTTTAGTCTTTCCACTATAGTCTCCACTTTATTCTGCCCACTACAGTCTTTCCACTATAGTCTGCCCACTTTAGTCTTTCCACTTTAGTCTTTCCACCATTCTCTGTCTTTAGTCTTTGGACAGACTAAAGTGGAAAGACTAAAGTGGACAGACTATAGTGGAAAGACTGTAGTGGACAGAATAAAGTGGAGACTATAGTGGAAAGACTAAAGTATACAGAGAATAGTGGAAAGACTAAAGTGGACAGACTATAGTGGAAAGACTATAGTGGAAAAACTGTAGTGGACAGAATAAAGTGGAAAGACTATAGTGGAAAGACTGTAGTGGTCTGAATAAAGTGGAGACTATAGTGGAAAGACTAAAGTGGACAGAGAATCTGTCAAAACAGAGAATCTGTCCACTTTAGTCTTTCCACTATAGTCTGTCCACTTTAGTCTTTCCACTATTCTCTGTCCACTTTAGTCTTTCCACTATAGTCTCCACTTTATTCTGCCCACTACAGTCTTTCCACTATAGTCTGCCCACTTTAGTCTTTCCACTTTAGTCTTTCAACTATTCTCTGTCCACTTTAGTATTTCCACTTTAGTCTTTCCACTATAGTCTCCACTTTATTCTGTCCACTAAAGTCTCTCCACTATAGTCTTTCCACTATAGTCTGTCCACTTTAGTCTTTCCACTATTCTCTGTCCACTTTATTCTTTCCACTATACTCTCCACTTTATTCTGTCCACTACAGTGCTTCCACTATAGTCTATCCACTTTAGTCTTTCCACTTTAGTCTTTCCATTTTAGTCTGTCCACTTTAGTCTTTCCACTATAGTCTGTCCACTTTAGTCTTTCCACTATTCTCTGTCCACTTTAGTCTTTCCACTATAGTCTCCACTTTATTCTGTCCACGACAGTCTTTCCACTATAGTTTTTCCACTATAGTCTGTCCACTTTAGTCTTTCCACTTTATTCTGTCCACTACAGTCTTTCCACTTTAGTCTTTCCACTATTCTCTGTCCACTTTAGTCTTTCCACTTTAGTCTTTCCACTATAGTCTCCACTTTATTCTGTCCACTACAGTCTCTCCACTATAGTCTTTCAACTATAGTCTGTCCACTTTAGTCTTTCCACTATTCTCTGTCCACTTAATTCTTTCCACTACAGTCTTTCCACTTTAGTCTTTCCACTATTCTCTGTCCTCTTTAGTCTGTCCACTTTAGTCTTTCCACTATTCTCTGTCCACTTTAGTCTTTCCACTATAGTCTCCACTTTATTCTGTCCACTACAGTCTTTCTACTATAGTTTTTCCACTATAGTTTGTCGACTTTAGTCTTTCCACTTTATTTTGTCCACTACAGTCTTTCCACTTTAGTCTTTCCACTATAGTCTGTCCACTTTAGTCTTTCCACTGTTCTCTGTCCACTTTATTCTTTCCACTATACTCTCCACTTTATTCTGTCCACTACAGTGTTTCCACTATAGTCTGTCCACTTTAGTCTTTCCACTTTAGTCTTTCCACTTTAGTCTTTCCAGTATTCTCTGTCCACTTTAGTCTTTCCACTATAGTCTCCACTTTATTCTGTCCACTACAGTCTTTCCACTATAGTTTTTCCACTATAGTCTGTCCACTTTAGTCTTTCCACTATTCTCTGTCCACTTTAGTCTTTCCATTTTAGTCTTTCCACTATAGTCTCCACTTTATTCTGTCCACTACAGTCTCTCCACTATCGTCTTTCCACTATAGTCTGTCCACTTTAGCCTTTCCACTATTCTCTGTCCACTTTATTCTTTCCACTATACTCTTTACTTTATTCTGACCACTACAGTATTTCCACTATAGTCTGTCCACTTTAGTCTTTCCACTATAGTCTGTCCACTTTAGTCTTTCCTCTATTCTCTGTCCACTTTAGTCTTTCCACTTTAGTCTTTCCGCTATAGTCTCCACTTTAGTCTTTCCACTTTAGTCTTTCCACTATAGTCTCCACTTTATTCTGTCCACTACAATCTTTCCACTATAGTCTTTCCACTATAGTCTGTCGTTCCACTATAGTGTTTCCACTATAGTCTGTCCACTTTAGTCTTTCCACTCTAGTCTTTCCACTTTAGTCTGTCCACTTTAGTCTTTCCACTATAGTCTGTCCATTATAGTCTGTCCACTTTAGTCTTTCCGCTTTAGTCTGTCCACTTAGTCTTTCCACTTCAGTCTTTCCACTAGAGTCTGTCCACTTTAGTCTTTCCACTCTAGTCTTTCCACTTTAGTGTGTCCACTCTAGTCTTTCCACTTTAGTCTGTCCACTTTAGTCTTTCCACTATAGTCTGTCCACTTTAGTCTTTCCTCTATTCTCTGTCCACTTTAGTCTTTCCGCTATAGTCTCCACTTTAGTCTGTCCACTTAGTCTTTCCACTTCAGTCTTTCCACTATAATCTGTCCCCTTTAGTCTTTCCACTATAGTCTTTCCACTACAGTCTGTCCACTTTAGTCTTTCCTATAGTCTATCCACTTTAGTCTTTCCACTATAGTCCTTCCACTTTAGTCTGTCCACTTAGTCTTTCCACTTCAGTCTTTCCACTATAATCTGTCCCCTTTAGTCTTTCCACTTTAGTCTTTCCACTATAGTATCCACTTTATTCTGTCCACTACAGTCTTTCCACTTTAGTCTTTCCACTATAGTCTCCACTTTATTCTGTCCACTACAGTCGTTCCACTATAGTCTTTCCACTATAGTCTGTCCACTTTAGTCTTTCCACTCTAGTCTTTCCACTTTAGTCTGTCCACTTTAGTCTTTCCACTATAGTCTGTCCATTATAGTCTTTCCACTTTAGTCTTTCCGCTTTAGTCTGTCCACTTAGTCTTTCCACTTCAGTCTTTCCACTAGAGTCTGTCCACTTTAGTCTTTCCACTTTAGTCTTTCCACTTTAGTGTGTCCACTTTAGTCTTTCCACTTTAGTCTGTGGTGGACAGACTCTAGTGGAAAGACTGAAGTGGAAATACTAAGTGGACAGACTAAAGCGGAAAGACTAAAGTGGAAAGACTAAAGTGGACAGACTATAGTGGAAAGACTAAAGTGGACAGACTAAAGTGGAAAGACTAAAGTGGAAAGACTAAAGTGGACAGACTATAGTGGCAAGACTATAGTGGAAAGACTAAAGTGGACAGACTATAGTGGAAAGACTGTAGTGGAAAGACTAAAGTGGACAGAGAATAGTGGAAAGACTAAAGTGGAAAAACTGTAGTGGACAAAATAAAGTGGAAAGACTAAAGTCGACAAACTATAGTGGAAAAACTATAGTGGAAAGACTGTAGTGGACAGAATAAAGTGGAGACTATAGTGGAAAGACTAAAGTGGACAGAGAATAGTGGAAAGACTAAAGTGGACAGACTAAAGTGGACAGACTATGGTGGAAAGACTATAGTGGAAAGACTGTAGTGGACAGAATAAAGTGGAGACTATAGTGGAAAGACTAAAGCGGACAGACTAAAGTGGACAGACTATAGTGGAAATACTGTAGTGGACAGAATAAAGTAAAGAGTATAGTGGAAAGAATAAAGTGGACAGAGAATAGTGGAAAGACTAAAGTGGACAGACTATAGTGGAAAGACTATAGTGGAGAGACTGTAGTGGACAGAATAAAGTGGAGACTATAGTGGAAAGACTAAAGTGGAAAGACTAAAGTGGACAGAGAATAGTGGAAAGACTAAAGTGGAAAGACTGTAGTGGACAGAATAAATTGGAAAGACTAAAGTGGACAGACTATAGTGGAAAAACTATAGTGGAAAGACTGTAGTGGACAGAAGAAAGTGGAGACTATAGTGGAAAGACTAAAGTGGACAGAGAATAGTGGAAAGACTAAAGTGGACAGACTATAGTGGAAAGACTAAAGTGGACAGACTAAAATCGAAAGACTAAAGTGGAAAGACTAAAGTGGATAGACTATAGTGGAAACACTGTAGTGGACAGAATAAAGTGGAGAGTATAGTGGAAAGAATAAAGTGGACAGAGAATAGTGGAAAGACTAAAGTGGACAGACTATAGTGGAAAGACTATAGTGGAGAGACTTTAGTGGACAGAATAAAGTGGAGACTATAGTGGAAAGACTAAAGTGGAAATACTAAAGTGGACAGAGAATAGTGGAAAGACTAAAGTGGAAAGACTAAAGTGGACAGACTATAGTGGAAAGACTATAGTGGAAAGACTGTAGTGGACAGAATCAAGTGGAGACTATAGTGGAAAGACTAAAGTGGAAAGACTAAAGTGGAAAGACTAAAATGGAGAGACTATAGTGGAAAGACTAAAGTGGACAGACTAAAGTGGATAGACTAAAGTGGACAGACTATAGTGGAAAGACTGTAGTGGACAGAATAAAGTGGAGACTATAGTGGAAAGACTAAAGTATACAGAGAATAGTGGAAAGACTCAAGTGGACAGACTAAAGTGGAAAGACTATAGTGGAAAAACTGTAGTGGACAGAATAAAGTGGAAAGACTATAGTGGAAAGACTGTAGTGGACTGAATAAAGTGGAGACTATAGTGGAAAGACTAAAGTGGACAGAGAATAGTGGAAAGACTAAAGTGGACAGACTATAGTGGAAAGACTAAAGTGGACGGACTAAAGTGGACAGACTATAGTGGAAATACTGTAGTGGACAGAATAAAGTAAAGAGTATAGTGGAAAGAATAAAGTGGACAGAGAATAGTGGAAAGACTAAAGTGGACAGACTATAGTGGAAAGACTATAGTGGAGAGACTGTAGTGGACAGAATAAAGTGGAGACTATAGTGGAAAGACTAAAGTGGAAAGACTAAAGTGGACAGAGAATAGTGGAAAGACTAAAGTGGAAAGACTGTAGTGGACAGAATAAAGTGGAAAGACTAAAGTGGACAGACTATAGTGGAAAAACTATAGTGGAAAGACTGTAGTGGACAGAATAAAGTGGAAAGACTATAGTGGAAAGACTGTAGTGGACTGAATAAAGTGGAGACTATAGTGGAAAGACTAAAGTGGACAGAGAATAGTGGAAAGACTAAAGTGGACAGACTATAGTGGAAAGACTAAAGTGGACAGATTAAAGTGGAAAGACTATAGTGGAAAGACTGTAGTGGACAGAATAAAGTGGAGACTATAGTGGAAAGACTAAAGTGGAAAGACTAAAGTGGAAAGACTAAAATGGAGAGACTATAGTGGAAAGACTAAAGTGGACAGACTAAAGTGGAAAGACTAAAGTTGACAGACTAAAGTGGAAAGACTAAAGTGGACAGACTCTAGTGGAAAGACTGAAGTGGAAATACTAAGTGGACAGACTAAAGCGGAAAGACTAAAGTGGAAAGACTAAAGTGGACAGACTATAGTGGAAAGACTAAAGTGGACAGACTAAAGTGGAAAGACTAAAGTGGAAAGACTAAAGTGGACAGACTATAGTGGCAAGACTATAGTGGAAAGACTGTAGTGGGCAGAATAAAGTGGAGACTATAGTGGAAAGACTAAAGTGGACAGAGAATAGTGGAAAGACTAAAGTGGACAGACTATAGTGGAAAGACTAAAGTGGACAGATTAAAGTGGAAAGACTAAAGTGGAAAGACTAAAGTGGACAGACTATGGTGGAAAGACTGTAGTGGACAGAATAAAGTGGAAAGACTATAGTGGAAAGACTGTAGTGGACAGAATAAAGTGGAGACTATAGTGGAAAGACTAAAGTGGAAAGACTAAAGTGGACAGAGAATAGTGGAAAGACTAAAGTGGACAGACTATAGGGAAAGACTAAAGTGGACAGACTAAAGTGGAAAGACTAAAGTGGAAAGACTAAAGTGGACAGACTGTAGTGGAAAGACTGTAGTGGACAGAATAAAGTGGAGAGTATAGTGGAAAGAATAATGTGGACAGAGAATAGTGGAAAGACTAAAGTGGACAGACTGTAGTGGAGAGACAGTAATGGACAGAATAAAGTGGAGACTATAGTGGAAAGACTAAAGTGGACAGACTATAGTGGAAAGACTGTAGTGGACAGAATAAAGTGGAGAGTATAGTGAAAAGAATAATGTGGACAGAGAATAGAGGAAAGACTAAAGTGGACAGACTATAGTGGAAAGACTAAAGTGGACAGACTAAAGTGGGAAGACTAAAGTGGAAAGACTAAAGTGGACAGACTCTAGTGGAAAGACTGAAGTGGAAAGACTAAGTGGATAGACTAAAGCGGAAAGACTAAAGTGGAAAGATTATAGTGGACAGACTATAGTGGAAAGACTAAAGTGGACAGACTAAAGTGGAAAGACTCTAGTGGAAAGACTGAAGTGGAAAGTCTAAGTGGACAGACTATAGTGGAAAGACTATAGTGGAACGACTGTAGTGGACAGAATAAAGTGGAGACTATAGTGGAAAGACTAAAGTGGAAAGACTAAAGTGGAAAGACTAAAGTGGAAAGACTAAATTGGACAGACTCTAGTGGAAAGACTAAGTGGACAGGCTAAAGCGGAAAGACTAAAGTGGAAAGATTATAATGGACAGACTATAGTGGAAAGACTAAAGTGGAAAGACTAAAGTGGACAGACTCTAGTGGAAAGACTGAAGTGGAAAGACTAAGTGGACAGACTAAAGCGGAAAGACTAAAGTGGAAAGATTATAATGGACAGACTATAGTGGAAAGACTAAAGTGGACAGACTAAAGTGGACAGAGAATAGTGGAAAGACTGAAGTGGAAAGACTAAAGTGGACAGACTGTAGTGGACAGAATAAAGTGGAGACTATAGTGGAAAGACTAAAGTGGAAAGACTAAAGTGGACAGACTCTAGTGGAAAGACTGAAGTGGAAAGACTAAGTGGACAGACTAAAGCGGAAAGACTAAAGTGGAAAGATTATAATGGACAGACTATAGTGGAAAGACTAAAGTGGACAGACTAAAGTGGACAGAGAATAGTGGAAAGACTAAAGTGGCAAGACTATAGTGGAAAGACTGTAGTGGGCAGAATAAAGTGGAGACTATAGTGGAAAGACTAAAGTGGACAGAGAATAGTGGAAAGACTAAAGTGGACAGACTATAGTGGAAAGACTAAAGTGGACAGATTAAAGTGGAAAGACTAAAGTGGAAAGACTAAAGTGGACAGACTATAGTGGAAAGACTGTAGTGGACAGAATAAAGTGGAAAGACTATAGTGGAAAGACTGTAGTGGACAGAATAAAGTGGATACTATAGTGGAAAGACTAAAGTGGAAAGACTAAAGTGGACAGAGAATAGTGGAAAGACTAAAGTGGACAGACTATAGGGAAAGACTAAAGTGGACAGACTAAAGTGGAAAGACTAAAGTGGAAAGACTAAAGTGGACAGACTGTAGTGGAAAGACTGTAGTGGACAGAATAAAGTGGAGAGTATAGTGGAAAGAATAATGTGGACAGAGAATAGTGGAAAGACTAAAGTGGACAGACTGTAGTGGAGAGACAGTAATGGACAGAATAAAGTGGAGACTATAGTGGAAAGACTAAAGTGGACAGACTATAGTGGAAAGACTGTAGTGGACAGAATAAAGTGGAGAGTATAGTGGAAAGAATAATGTGGACAGAGAATAGAGGAAAGACTAAAGTGGACAGACTATAGTGGAAAGACTAAAGTGGACAGACTAAAGTGGGAAGACTAAAGTGGAAAGACTAAAGTGGACAGACTCTAGTGGAAAGACTGAAGTGGAAAGACTAAGTGGATAGACTAAAGCGGAAAGACTAAAGTGGAAAGATTATAGTGGACAGACTATAGTGGAAAGACTAAAGTGGACAGACTAAAGTGGAAAGACTCTAGTGGAAAGACTGAAGTGGAAAGTCTAAGTGGACAGACTATAGTGGAAAGACTATAGTGGAACGACTGTAGTGGACAGAATAAAGTGGAGACTATAGTGGAAAGACTAAAGTGGACAGACTAAAGTGGAAAGACTAAAGTGGAAAGACTAAATTGGACAGACTCTAGTGGAAAGACTAAGTGGACAGGCTAAAGCGGAAAGACTAAAGTGGAAAGATTATAATGGACAGACTATAGTGGAAAGACTAAAGTGGAAAGACTAAAGTGGACAGACTCTAGTGGAAAGACTGAAGTGGAAAGACTAAGTGGACAGACTAAAGCGGAAAGACTAAAGTGGAAAGATTATAATGGACAGACTATAGTGGAAAGACTAAAGTGGACAGACTAAAGTGGACAGAGAATAGTGGAAAGACTAAAGTGGAAAGACTAAAGTGGACAGACTGTAGTGGACAGAATAAAGTGGAGACTATAGTTGAAAGACTAAAGTGGACAGAGAATAGTGGAAAGAATAAAGTGGACAGACTATAGTGGAAAGACTAAAGTGGACAGACTAAAATGGAAAGACTAAAGTGAAAAGACTAAAGTGGACAGACTACAGTGGAAAGACTATAGTGGAAAGACTGTAGTGGACAGAATAAAGTGGAGACTATAGTGGAAAGACTAAAGTGGACAGAGAATAGTGGAAACACTAAAGTGGACAGACTATAGTGGAAAGAATATAGTGGAAAGACTGTAGTGGACAGAATAAAGTGGAGACTATAGTGGAAAGACTAAAGTGGAAAGAATAAAGTGGACAGACTATAGTGGAAAGACTGAAGTGGACAGACTAAAGTGGAAAAACTAAAGTGGAAAGACTAAAGTGGACAGACTATAGTGGAAAGACTATAGTGGAAAGACTGTAGTGGACAGAATAAAGTGTAGACTATAGTGGAAAGACTAAAGTGGACAGAGAATAGTGGAACGAATAAAGTGGACAGACTATAGTGGAAAGACTACAGTGGAAAGACTGTAGTGGACAGAATAAAGTGGAGACTGTAGTGGAAAGACTAAAGTGGACAGAGAATAGTGGAAAGACTAAAGTGGAAAGACTGTAGTGGACAGAATAAAGTGGAGACTATAGTGTAAAGACTAAAGTGGAAAGACTAAAGTGGACAGACTATAGTTCAAAGACTGAAGTGGAAAGACTAAGAGGACAGACTAAAGTGGAAAGACTATAGTGGAAAGACTAAAGTGGACAGACTTTAGTGGAAAGATTAAAGCGGACAAACAGAAGTGGAAAGACTATAGTGGAAAGACTAAAGTGGAAAGAATGTAGTGGACAGAATAAAGTGGAGACTATAGTGGAAAGACTAAAGTGGACAGAGAATAGTGGAAAGACTAAAGTGGACAGACTATAGTGGAAAGACTATGGTGAAAAGACTGTAGTGGACGGAATAAAGTGGAGACTATAGTGGAAAGACTGTAGTGGACAGAATAAAGTGGAGACTATAGTGGATAGACTGAAGTGGAAAGACTAACGTGGACAGACTATAGTGGAAAGACTATAGTGGAAAGACTGTAGTGGACAGAATAAAGTGGAGACTATAGTGGACAGCCTAAAGTGGACAGAGAATAGTGGAAAGACTAAAGTTGACAGACTATAGTGGAAAGACTATAGTGGAAAGACTATAGTGAAAGGACTTTAGTGGACAGAATAAAGTGGAGACTATAGTGGAAAGACTAAAGTAGACAGAGATTAGTGAAAAGACTAAAGTGGACAGACTATAGTGGAAAGACTAAAGTGGACAGAGGATAGTGGAAAGACTAAAGTGGACAGACTATAGTGGAAAGACTATAGTGGAAAGACTAAAGTGGACAGACTAAAGTGGAAAAACTAAAGTGGAAAGACTAAAGTGGACAGAATAAAGTGGAGACTATAGTGGAAAGACTAAAGTGGACAGAGAATAGTGGAAAGACTAAAGTGGAAAGAATGTAGTGGACAGAATAAAGTGCAGACTATAGTGGAAAGACTAAAGTGGAAAGACTAAAGTGGACAGACTATATTGGAAAGACTGAAGTTGAAAGACTCAGTGGAGAGACTAAAACGTACACACTGAAGTGGACAGAATAAAGTGGAAAGACTAAAGTGGACAGACTATAGTGGAAAGACTAAAGTGGAAAGACTAAAGTGGAAAAACTAAAGTGGAAAGACTAAAGTGGACAGACTATAGTGGAAAGACTATAGTGGAAAGACTGTCGTGGACAGAATAAAGTGGAGACTATAGTGGAAAGACTAAAGTGGACAGACTATAGTGGAAAGACTATAGTGGAAAGACTGTAGTGGACATAATAAAGTGGAGACTATAGTGGAAAGACTAAAGTGGACAGAGATTAGTGGAAAGACTGAAGTGGACAGACTATAGTGGATAGACTAAAGTGGACAGAGAATAGTGGAAAGACTAAAGTGGACAGACTATAGGGGAAAGACTATAGTGGAAAGACTAAAGTGGACAGACTAAAGTGGAAAAACTAAAGTGGAAAGACTAAAGTGGACAGACTATAGTGGAAAAACTAAAGTGGAAAGACTAAAGTGGACAGACTAAGTGGAAAGACTATAGTGGAAAGACTCTAGTGGACAGAATAAAGTGGAGACTATAGTGGAAAGACTAAAGTGCACAGAGACTAGTGGAAAGACTAAAGTGGACAGACTATAGTGGAAAGATTATAGTGGAAAGACTGCAGTGGACAGAATAAAGTGGAGACTATAGTGGAGAGATTAAAGTGGAAAGACTAAAGTGGACAGAGAATAGTGGAAAGACTAAAGTGGAAAGAATGTAATGGACAGAATAAAGTGGAGACTATAGTGGAAAGACTGTAGTGGACAGACTAAAGTGGAGACTATAGTGGAAAGACTAAAGTGGACAGAGAATAGTGGAAAGAATAAAGTGGACAGACTATAGTGGAAAGACTAAAGTGGACAGACTATAGTGGAAAGACTATAGTGGAAAGACTGTAGTGGACAGAATAAAGTGGAGACTATAGTGGAAAGACTAAAGGGGACAGACTATAGTGGAAAGACTATAGTGGAAAGACTGTAGTGGACATAATAAAGTGGAGACTAGAGAGAAAAGATTATAGTGGAAAGACTAAAGTGGACAGACTAAAGTGGAAAGACTAGAGTGGAAAGACTAAAATGGACAGACTATAGTGGAAACACTATAGTGGAACGACTGTAGTGGACAGAATAAAGTGGAGACTATAGTGGAAAGACTAAAGTGGAAAGACTAAAGTGGACAGAGAATAGTGGAAAGACTAAAGTGGACAGACTATAGGGAAAGACTAAAGTGGACAGACTAAAGTGGAAAGACTGTAGTGGACAGAATAAAGTGGAGAGTATAGTGGAAAGAATAATGTGGACAGAGAATAGTGAAAAGACTAAAGTGGACAGACTGTAGTGGAGAGACAGTAATGGACAGAATAAAGTGGAGACTATAGTGGAAAGACTAAAGTGGACCATCTATAGTGGAAAGACTGTAGTGGACAGAATAAAGTGGAGAGTATAGTGGAAAGAATAATGTGGACAGAGAATAGAGGAAAGACTAAAGTGGACAGACTATAGTGGAAAGACTAATGTGGACAGACTAAAGTGGGAAGACTAAAGTGGAAAGACTAAAGTGGACAGACTCTAGTGGAAAGACTGAAGTGGAAAGACTAAGTGGATAGACTAAAGCGGAAAGACTAAAGTGGAAAGATTATAATGGACAGACTATAGTGGAAAGACTAAAGTGGACAGACTAAAGTGGAAAGAATCTAGTGGAAAGACTGAAGTGGAAAGTCTAAGTGGACAGACTATAGTGGAAAGAATATAGTGGAACGACTGTAGTGGACAGAATAAAGTGGAGACTATAGTGGAAAGACTAAAGTGGACAGACTAAAGTGGAAAGACTAAAGTGGAAAGACTAAATTGGACAGACTCTAGTGGAAAGACTAAGTGGACAGGCTAAAGCGGAAAGACTAAAGTGGAAAGATTATAATGGACAGGCTATAGTGGAAAGACTAAAGTAGAAAGACTAAAGTGGACAGACTCTAGTGGAAAGACTGAAGTAGAAAGACTAAGTGGACAGACTAAAGCGGAAAGACTAAAGTGGAAAGATTATAATGGACAGACTATAGTGGAAAGACTAAAGTGGACAGACTAAAGTGGACAGAGAATAGTGGAAAGACTAAAGTGGAAAGACTATAGTGGAACGACTGTAGTGGACAGAATAAAGTGGAGACTAAAGTGGAAAGACTAAAGTGGACAGAGAATAGTGGAAAGACTAAAGTGGACAGACTATAGTGGAAAGACTAAAGTGGACAGACTAAAGTGGGAAGACTAAAGTGGAAAGACTAAAGTGGACAGACTGTAGTGGACAGAATAAAGTGGAGACTATAGTTGAAAGACTAAAGTGGACAGAGAATAGTGGAAAGAATAAATTGGACAGACTATAGTGGAGAGACTAAAGTGGACAGACTAAAATGGAAAGACTAAAGTGAAAAGACTAAAGTGGACAGACTACAGTGGAAAGACTATAGTGGAAAGACTGTATTGGACAGAATAAAGTGGAGACTATAGTGGAAAGACTAAAGTGGACAGAGAATAGTGGAAAGACTAAATTGGACAGACTATAGTGGAAAGAATATAGTGGAAAGACTGTAGTGGACAGAATAAAGTGGAGACTATATTGGAAAGACTAAAGTGGAAAGAATAAAGTGGACAGACCATAGTGGAAAGACTGAAGTGGACAGACTAAAGTGGAAAAACTAAAGTGGAAAGACTAAAGTGGACAGACTATAGTGGAAAGACTATAGTGGAAAGACTGTAGTGGACAGAATAAAGTGTAGACTATAGTGGAAAGACTAAAGTGGACAGAGAATAGTGGAAAGAATAAAGTGGACAGACTATAGTGGATAGACTACAGTGGAAAGACTGTAGTGGACAGAATAAAGTGGAGACTGTAGTGGAAAGACTAAAGTGGACAGAGAATAGTGGAAAGACTGTAGTGGACAGAATAAAGTGTAGACTATAGTGGAAAGACTAAAGTGGACAGAGAATAGTGGAAAGAATAAAGTGGACAGACTATAGTGGAAAGATTATAGTGGAAAGACTGCAGTGAAAAGAATAAAGTGGAGACTATAGTGGAGAGATTAAAGTGGAAAGACTAAAGTGGACAGAGAATAGTGGAAAGACTAAAGTGGAAAGACTGTAGTGGACAGAATAAAGTGGAGACTATAGTGTAAAGACTAAAGTGGAAAGACTAAAGTGGACAGACTATAGTTCAAAGACTGAAGTGGAAAGACTAAGAGGACAGACTAAAGTGGAAAGACTATAGTGGAAAGACTAAAGTGGACAGACTTTAGTGGAAAGATTAAAGCGGACAAACAGAAGTGGAAAGACTATAGTGGAAAGACTAAAGTGGAAAGAATGTAGTGGACAGAATAAAGTGGAGACTATAGTGGAAAGACTAAAGTGGACAGAGAATAGTGGAAAGACTAAAGTGGACAGACTATAGTGGAAAGACTATGGTGAAAAGACTGTAGTTTACGGAATAAAGTGGAGACTATAGTGGAAAGACTGTAGTGGACAGAATAAAGTGGAGACTATAGTGGATAGACTGAAGTGGAAAGACTAACGTGGACAGACTATAGTGGAAAGACTATAGTGGAAAGACTGTAGTGGACAGAATAAAGTGGAGACTATAGTGGACAGCCTAAAGTGGACAGAGAATAGTGGAAAGACTAAAGTTGACAGACTATAGTGGAAAGACTATAGTGCAAAGACTATAGTGAAAGGACTTTAGTGGACAGAATAAAGTGGAGACTATAGTGGAAAGACTAAAGTGGACAGAGATTAGTGAAAAGACTAAAGTGGACAGACTATAGTGGAAAGACTAAAGTGGACAGAGGATAGTGGAAAAACTAAAGTGGACAGACTATAGTGGAAAGACTATAGTGGAAAGACTAAAGTGGACAGACTAAAGTGGAAAAACTAAAGTGGAAAGACTAAAGTGGACAGAATAAAGTGGAGACTATAGTGGAAAGACTAAAGTGGACAGAGAATAGTGGAAAGACTAAAGTGGAAAGAATATAGTGGACAGAATAAAGTGCAGACTATAGTGGAAAGACTAAAGTGGAAAGACTAAAGTGGACAGACTATATTGGAAAGACTGAAGTTGAAAGACTCAGTGGAGAGACTAAAACGTACACACTGAAGTGGACAGAATAAAGTGGAAAGACTAAAGTGGACAGACTATAGTGGAAAGACTAAAGTGGAAAGACTAAAGTGGAAAAACTAAAGTGGAAAGACTAAAGTGGACAGACTATAGTGGAAAGACTGTCGTGGACAGAATAAAGTGGAGACTATAGTGGAAAGACTAAATTGGACAGACTATAGTGGAAAGACTATAGTGGAAAGACTGTAGTGGACATAATAAAGTGGAGACTATAGTGGAAAGACTAAAGTGGACAGAGATTAGTGGAAAGACTAAAGTGGACAGACTATAGTGGATAGACTAAAGTGGACAGAGAATAGTGGAAAGACTAAAGTGGACAGACTATAGTGGAAAGACTATAGTGGAAAGACTAAAGTGGACAGACTAAAGTGGAAAAACTAAAGTGGAAAGACTAAAGTGGACAGACTATAGTGGAAAAACTAAAGTGGAAAGACTAAAGTGGACAGACTAAGTGGAAAGACTATAGTGGAAAGACTCTAGTGGACAGAATAAAGTGGAGACTATAGTGGAAAGACTAAAGTGCACAGAGACTAGTGGAAAGACTAAAGTGGACAGACTATAGTGGAAAGATTATAGTGGAAAGACTGCAGTGGACAGAATAAAGTGGAGACTATAGTGGAGAGATTAAAGTGGAAAGACTAAAGTGGACAGAGAATAGTGGAAAGACTAAAGTGGAAAGAATGTAATGGACAGAATAAAGTGGAGACTATAGTGGAAAGACTGTAGTGGACAGACTAAAGTGGAGACTATAGTGGAAAGACTAAAGTGGACAGAGAATAGTGGAAAGAATAAAGTGGACAGACTATAGTGGAAAGACTAAAGTGGACAGACTATAGTGGAAAGACTATAGTGGAAAGACTGTATTGGACAGAATAAAGTGGAGACTATAGTGGAAAGACTAAAGGGGACAGACTATAGTGGAAAGACTGTAGTGGAAAGACTGTAGTGGACATAATAAAGTGGAGACTAGAGAGAAAAGATTATAGTGGAAAGACTAAAGTGGACAGACTAAAGTGGAAAGACTAGAGTGGAAAGACTAAAGTGGACAGACTATAGTGGAAACACTATAGTGGAACGACTGTAGTGGACAGAATAAAGTGGAGACTATAGTGGAAAGACTAAAGTGGAAAGACTAAAGTGGACAGAGAATAGTGGAAAGACTAAAGTGGACAGACTATAGGGAAAGACTAAAGTGGACAGACTAAAGTGGAAAGACTGTAGTGGACAGAATAAAGTGGAGAGTATAGTGGAAAGAATAATGTGGACAGAGAATAGTGGAAAGACTAAAGTGGACAGACTGTAGTGGAGAGACAGTAATGGACAGAATAAAGTGGAGACTATAGTGGAAAGACTAAAGTGGACCATCTATAGTGGAAAGACTGTAGTGGACAGAATAAAGTGGAGAGTATAGTGGAAAGAATAATGTGGACAGAGAATAGAGGAAAGACTAAAGTGGACAGACTATAGTGGAAAGACTAAAGTGGACACACTAAAGTGGGAAGACTAAAGTGGAAAGACTAAAGTGGACAGACTCTAGTGGAAAGACTGAAGTGGAAAGACTAAGTGGATAGACTAAAGCGGAAAGACTAAAGTGGAAAGATTATAATGGACAGACTATAGTGGAAAGACTAAAGTGGACAGACTAAAGTGGAAAGAATCTAGTGGAAAGACTGAAGTGGAAAGTCTAAGTGGACAGACTATAGTGGAAAGACTATAGTGGAACGACTGTAGTGGACAGAATAAAGTGGAGACTATAGTGGAAGACTAAAGTGGACAGACTAAAGTGGAAAGACTAAAGTGGAAAGACTAAATTGGACAGACTCTAGTGGAAAGACTAAGTGGAAAGGCTAAAGCGGAAAGACTAAAGTGGAAAGATTATAATGGACAGACTATAGTGGAAAGACTAAAGTGGAAAGACTAAAGTGGACAGACTCTAGTGGAAAGACTGAAGTGGAAAGACTAAGTGGACAGACTAAAGCGGAAAGACTAAAGTGGAAAGATTATAATGGACAGACTATAGTGGAAAGACTAAAGTGGACAGACTAAAGTGGACAGAGAATAGTGGAAAGACTAAAGTGGAAAGACTATAGTGGAACGACTGTAGTGGACAGAATAAAGTGGAGACTAAAGTGGAAAGACTAAAGTGGACAGAGAATAGTGGAAAGACTAAAGTGGACAGACTATAGTGGAAAGACTAAAGTGGACAGACTAAAGTGGGAAGACTAAAGTGGAAAGACTAAAGTGGACAGACTGTAGTGGACAGAATAAAGTGGAGACTATAGTTGAAAGACTAAAGTGGACAGAGAATAGTGGAAAGAATAAATTGGATAGACTATAGTGGAGAGACTAAAGTGGACAGACTAAAATGGAAAGACTAAAGTGAAAAGACTAAAGTGGACAGACTACAGTGGAAAGACTATAGTGGAAAGACTGTAGTGGACAGAATAAAGTGGAGACTATAGTGGAAAGACTAAAGTGGACAGAGAATAGTGGAAAGACTAAAGTGGACAGACTATAGTGGAAAGAATATAGTGGAAAGACTGTAGTGGACAGAATAAAGTGGAGACTATAGTGGAAAGACTAAAGTGGAAAGAATAAAGTGGACAGACCATAGTGGAAAGACTGAAGTGGACAGACTAAAGTGGAAAAACTAAAGTGGAAAGACTAAAGTGGACAGACTATAGTGGAAAGACTATAGTGGAAAGACTGTAGTGGACAGAATAAAGTGTAGACTATAGTGGAAAGACTAAAGTGGACAGAGAATAGTGGAAAGAATAAAGTGGACAGACTATAGTGGAAAGACTACAGTGGAAAGACTGTAGTGGACAGAATAAAGTGGAGACTGTAGTGGAAAGACTAAAGTGGACAGAGAATAGTGGAAAGACTGTAGTGGACAGACTATAGTGGAAAGACTATGGTGAAAAGACTGTAGTGGACGGAATAAAGTGGAGACTATAGTGGAAAGACTGTAGTGGACAGACTAAAGTGGAAAAACTAAAGTGGAAAGACTAAAGTGGACAGACTATAGTGGAAAGACTATAGTGGAAAGACTGTAGTGGACAGAATAAAGTGTAGACTATAGTGGAAAGACTAAAGTGGACAGAGAATAGTGGAAAGAATAAAGTGGACAGACTATAGTGGAAAGACTACAGTGGAAAGACTGTAGTGGACAGAATAAAGTGGAGACTGTAGTGGAAAGACTAAAGTGGACAGAGAATAGTGGAAAGACTAAAGTGGACAGACTATAGTGGAAAGACTATGGTGAAAAGACTGTAATGGACGGAATAAAGTGGAGACTATAGTGGAAAGACTGTAGTGGACAGAATAAAGTGGAGACTATAGTGGATAGACTGAAGTGGAAAGACTAACGTGGACAGACTATAGTGGAAAGACTATAGTGGAAAGACTGTAGTGGACAGAATAAAGTGGAGACTATAGTGGACAGCCTAAAGTGGACAGAGAATAGTGGAAAGACTAAAGTTGACAGACTATAGTGGAAAGACTATAGTGCAAAGACTATAGTGAAAGGACTTTAGTGGACAGAATAAAGTGGAGAGTATAGTGGAAAGACTAAAGTGGACAGAGATTAGTGAAAAGACTAAAGTGGACAGACTATAGTGGAAAGACTAAAGTGGACAGAGGATAGTGGAAAGACTAAAGTGGACAGACTATAGTGGAAAGACTATAGTGGAAAGACTAAAGTGGACAGACTAAAGTGGAAAAACTAAAGTGGAAAGACTAAAGTGGACAGAATAAAGTGGAGACTATAGTGGAAAGACTAAAGTGGACAGAGAATAGTGGAAAGACTAAAGTGGAAAGAATGTAGTGGACAGAATAAAGTGCAGACTATAGTGGAAAGACTAAAGTGGAAAGACTAAAGTGGACAGACTATATTGGAAAGACTGAAGTTGAAAGACTCAGTGGAGAGACTAAAACGTACACACTGAAGTGGACAGAATAAAGTGGAAAGACTAAAGTGGACAGACTATAGTGGAAAGACTAAAGTGGAAAGACTAAAGTGGAAAAACTAAAGTGGAAAGACTAAAGTGGACAGACTATAGTGGAAAGACTGTCGTGGACAGAATAAAGTGGAGACTATAGTGGAAAGACTAAAGTGGACAGACTATAGTGGAAAGACTATAGTGGAAAGACTGTAGTGGACATAATAAAGTGGAGACTATAGTGGAAAGACTAAAGTGGACAGAGATTAGTGGAAAGACTAAAGTGGACAGACTATAGTGGATAGACTAAAGTGGACAGAGAATAGTGGAAAGACTAAAGTGGACAGACTATAGTGGAAAGACTATAGTGGAAAGACTAAAGTGGACAGACTAAAGTGGAAAAACTAAAGTGGAAAGACTAAAGTGGACAGACTATAGTGGAAAAACTAAAGTGGAAAGACTAAAGTGGACAGACTAAGTGGAAAGACTATAGTGGAAAGACTCTAGTGGACAGAACAAAGTGGAGACTATAGTGGAAAGACTAAAGTGCACAGAGACTAGTGGAAAGACTAAAGTGGACAGACTATAGTGGAAAGATTATAGTGGAAAGACTGCAGTGGACAGAATAAAGTGGAGACTATAGTGGAGAGATTAAAGTGGAAAGACTAAAGTGGACAGAGAATAGTGGAAAGACTAAAGTGGAAAGAATGTAATGGACAGAATAAAGTGGAGACTATAGTGGAAAGACTGTAGTGGACAGACTAAAGTGGAGACTATAGTGCAAAGACTAAAGTGGACAGAGAATAGTGGAAAGAATAAAGTGGACAGACTATAGTGGAAAGACTAAAGTGGACAGACTATAGTGGAAAGACTATAGTGGAAAGACTGTATTGGACAGAATAAAGTGGAGACTATAGTGGAAAGACTAAAGGGGACAGACTATAGTGGAAAGACTATAGTGGAAAGACTGTAGTGGACATAATAAAGTGGAGACTAGAGTGAAAAGATTATAGTGGAAAGACTAAAGTGGACAGACTAAAGTGGAAAGACTAGAGTGGAAAGACTAAAGTGGACAGACTATAGTGGAAACACTATAGTGGAACGACTGTAGTGGACAGAATAAAGTGGAGACTATAGTGGAAAGACTAAAGTGGAAAGACTAAAGTGGACAGAGAATAGTGGAAAGACTAAAGTGGACAGACTATAGGGAAAGACTAAAGTGGACAGACTAAAGTGGAAAGACTGTAGTGGACAGAATAAAGTGGAGAGTATAGTGGAAAGAATAATGTGGACAGAGAATAGTGGAAAGACTAAAGTGGACAGACTGTAGTGGAGAGACAGTAATGGACAGAATAAAGTGGAGAGTATAGTGGAAAGAATAATGTGGACAGAGAATAGAGGAAAGACTAAAGTGGACAGACTATAGTGGAAAGACTAAAGTGGACAGACTAAAGTGGGAAGACTAAAGTGGAAAGACTAAAGTGGACAGACTCTAGTGGAAAGACTGAAGTGGAAAGACTAAGTGGATAGACTAAAGCGGAAAGACTAAAGTGGAAAGATTATAATGGACAGACTATAGTGGAAAGACTAAAGTGGACAGACTAAAGTGGAAAGAATCTAGTGGAAAGACTGAAGTGGAAAGTCTAAGTGGACAGACTATAGTGGAAAGACTATAGTGGAACGACTGTAGTGGACAGAATAAAGTGGAGACTATAGTGGAAGACTAAAGTGGACAGACTAAAGTGGAAAGACTAAAGTGGAAAGACTAAATTGGACACACTCTAGTGGAAAGACTAAGTGGACAGGCTAAAGCGGAAAGACTAAAGTGGAAAGATTATAATGGACAGACTATAGTGGAAAGACTAAAGTGGAAAGACTAAAGTGGACAGACTCTAGTGGAAAGACTGAAGTGGAAAGAATAAGTGGACAGACTAAAGCGGAAAGACTAAAGTGGAAAGATTATAATGGACAGACTATAGTGGAAAGACTAAAGTGGACAGACTAAAGTGGACAGAGAATAGTGGAAAGACTAAAGTGGAAAGACTATAGTGGAACGACTGTAGTGGACAGAATAAAGTGGAGACTAAAGTGGAAAGACTAAACTGGACAGAGAATAGTGGAAAGACTAAAGTGGACAGACTATAGTGGAAAGACTAAAGTGGACAGACTAAAGTGGGAAGACTAAAGTGGAAAGACTAAAGTGGACAGACTGTAGTGGACAGAATAAAGTGGAGACTATAGTTGAAAGACTAAAGTGGACAGAGAATAGTGGAAAGAATAAATTGGACAGACTATAGTGGAGAGACTAAAGTGGACAGACTAAAATGGAAAGACTAAAGTGAAAAGACTAAAGTGGACAGACTACAGTGGAAAGACTATAGTGGAAAGACTGTAGTGGACAGAATAAAGTGGAGACTATAGTGGAAAGACTAAAGTGGACAGAGAATAGTGGAAAGACTAAAGTGGACAGACTATAGTGGAAAGAATATAGTGGAAAGACTGTAGTGGACAGAATAAAGTGGAGACTATAGTGGAAAGACTAAAGTGGAAAGAATAAAGTGGACAGACCATAGTGGAAAGACTGAAGTGGACAGACTAAAGTGGAAAAACTAAAGTGGAAAGACTAAAGTGGACAGACTATAGTGGAAAGACTATAGTGGAAAGACTGTAGTGGACAGAATAAAGTGTAGACTAGAGTGGAAAGACTAAAGTGGACAGAGAATAGTGGAAAGAATAAAGTGGACAGACTATAGTGGAAAGACTACAGTGGAAAGACTGTAGTGGACAGAATAAAGTGGAGACTGTAGTGGAAAGACTAAAGTGGACAGAGAATAGTGGAAAGACTGTAGTGGACAGAATAAAGTGTAGACTATAGTGGAAAGACTAAAGTGGACAGAGAATAGTGGAAAGAATAAAGTGGACAGACTATAGTGGAAAGATTATAGTGGAAAGACTGCAGTGGGAAGAATAAAGTGGAGACTATAGTGGAGAGATTAAAGTGAAAAGACTAAAGTGGAAAGAATAAAGTGGACAGACCATAGTGGAAAGACTGAAGTGGACAGACTAAAGTGGAAAAACTAAAGTGGAAAGACTAAAGTGGACAGACTATAGTGGAAAGACTATAGTGGAAAGACTGTAGTGGACAGAATAAAGTGTAGACTATAGTGGAAAGACTAAAGTGGACAGAGAATAGTGGAAAGAATAAAGTGGACAGACTATAGTGGAAAGATTATAGTGGAAAGACTGCAGTGGACAGAATAAAGTGGAGACTATAGTGGAGAGATTAAAGTGGAAAGACTAAAGTGGACAGAGAATAGTGGAAAGACTAAAGTGGAAAGAATGCAATGGACAGAATAAAGTGGAGACTCTAGTGGAAAGACTAAGTGGACAGGCTAAAGCGGAAAGACTAAAGTGGAAAGATTATAATGGACAGACTATAGTGGAAAGACTAAAGTGGAAAGACTAAAGTGGACAGACTGTAGTGGAAAGACTGAAGTGGAAAGACTAAGTGGACAGACTAAAGCGGAAAGACTAAAGTGGAAAGATTATAATGGACAGACTATAGTGGAAAGACTAAAGTGGACAGACTAAAGTGGACAGAGAATAGTGGAAAGACTAAAGTGGAAAGACTAAAGTGGACAGACTGTAGTGGACAGAATAAAGTGGAGACTATAGTTGAAAGACTAAAGTGGACAGAGAATAGTGGAAAGAATAAAGTGGACAGACTATAGTGGAAAGACTAAAGTGGACAGACTAAAATGGAAAGACTAAAGTGAAAAGACTAAAGTGGACAGACTACAGTGGAAAGACTATAGTGGAAAGACTGTAGTGGACAGAATAAAGTGGAGACTATAGTGGAAAGACTAAAGTGGACAGAGAATAGTGGAAAGACTAAAGTGGACAGACTATAGTGGAAAGAATATAGTGGAAAGACTGGAGTGGACAGAATAAAGTGGAGACTATAGTGGAAAGACTAAAGTGGAAAGAATAAAGTGGACAGACTATAGTGGAAAGACTGAAGTGGACAGACTAAAGTGGAAAAACTAAAGTGGAAAGACTATAGTGGACAGACTATAGTGGAAAGACTATAGTGGAAAGACTGTAGTGGACAGAATAAAGTGTAGACTATAGTGGAAAGACTAAAGTGGACAGAGAATAGTGGAAAGAATAAAGTGGACAGACTATAGTGGAAAGACTACAGTGGAAAGACTGTAGTGGACAGAATAATGTGGAGACTGTAGTGGAAAGACTAAAGTGGACAGAGAATAGTGGAAAGACTAAAGTGGAAAGACTGTAGTGGACAGAATAAAGTGGAGACTATAGTGTAAAGACTAAAGTGGAAAGACTAAAGTGGACAGACTATAGTTCAAAGACTGAAGTGGAAAGACTAAGAGGACAGACTAAAGTGGAAAGACTATAGTGGAAAGACTAAAGTGGACAGACTTTAGTGGAAAGATTAAAGCGGACAAACAGAAGTGGAAAGACTATAGTGGAAAGACTAAAGTGGAAAGAATGTAGTGGACAGAATAAAGTGGAGACTATAGTGGAAAGACTAAAGTGGACAGAGAATAGTGGAAAGACTAAAGTGGACAGACTATAGTGGAAAGACTATGGTGAAAAGACTGTAGTGGACGGAATAAAGTGGAGACTATAGTGGAAAGACTGTAGTGGACAGAATAAAGTGGAGACTATAGTGGATAGACTGAAGTGGAAAGACTAACGTGGACAGACTATAGTGGAAAGACTATAGTGGAAAGACTGTAGTGGACAGAATAAAGTGGAGACTCTAGTGGAAAGCCTAAAGTGGACAGAGAATAGTGGAAAGACTAAAGTTGACAGACTATAGTGGAAAGACTATAGTGGAAAGACTATAGTGAAAGGACTTTAGTGGACAGAATAAAGTGGAGACTATAGTGGAAAGACTAAAGTGGACAGAGATTAGTGGAATGACTAAAGTGGACAGACTATAGTGGAAAGACTAAAGTGGACAGAGGATAGTGGAAAGACTAAAGTGGACAGACTATAGTGGAAAGACTATAGTGGAAAGACTAAAGTGGACAGACTAAAGTGGAAAAACTAAAGTGGAAAGACTAAAGTGGACAGAATAAAGTGGAGACTATAGTGGGAAGACTAAAGTGGAGAGAGAATAGTGGAAAGACTAAAGTGGAAAGAATGTAGTGGACAGAATAAAGTGCAGACTATAGTGGAAAGACTAAAGTGGAAAGACTAAAGTGGACAGACTATATTGGAAAGACTGAAGTTGAAAGACTCAGTGGAGAGACTAAAACGTACACACTGAAGTGGACAGAATAAAGTGGAAAGACTAAAGTGGACAGACTATAGTGGAAAGACTAAAGTGGAAAGACTAAAGTGGAAAAACTAAAGTGGAAAGACTAAAGTGGACAGACTATAGTGGAAAGACTATAGTGGAAAGACTGTAGTGGACATAATAAAGTGGAGACTATAGTGGAAAGACTAAAGTGGACAGAGATTAGTGGAAAGACTAAAGTGGACAGACTATAGTGGATAGACTAAAGTGGACAGAGAATAGTGGAAAGACTAAAGTGGACAGACTATAGTGGAAAGACTATAGTGGAAAGACTCTAGTGGACAGAATAAAGTGGAGACTATAGTGGAAAGACTAAAGTGCACAGAGACTAGTGGAAAGACTAAAGTGGACAGACTATAGTGGAAAGATTATAGTGGAAAGACTGCAGTGGACAGAATAAAGTGGAGACTATAGTGGAGAGATTAAAGTGGAAAGACTAAAGTGGACAGAGAATAGTGGAAAGACTAAAGTGGAAAGAATGTAATGGACAGAATAAAGTGGAGACTATAGTGGAAAGACTGTAGTGGACAGACTAAAGTGGAGACTATAGTGGAAAGACTAAAGTGGACAGAGAATAGTGGAAAGAATAAAGTGGACAGACTATAGTGGAAAGACTAAAGTGGACAGACTAAAGTGGGAAGACTAAAGTGGAAAGACTAAAGTGGACAGACTGTAGTGGAGAGACAGTAATGGACAGAATAAAGTGGAGACTATAGTGGAAAGACTAAAGTGGACAGACTATAGTGGAAAGACTGTAGTGGACAGAATAAAGTGGAGAGTATAGTGGAAAGAATAATGTGGACAGAGAATAGAGGAAAGACTAAAGTGGACAGACTATAGTGGAAAGACTAAAGTGGACAGACTAAAGTGGGAAGACTAAAGTGGAAAGACTAAAGTGGACAGACTCTAGTGGAAAGACTGAAGTGGAAAGACTAAGTGGATAGACTAAAGCGGAAAGACTAAAGTGGAAAGATTATAATGGACAGACTATAGTGGAAAGACTAAAGTGGACAGACTAAAGTGGAAAGAATCTAGTGGAAAGACTGAAGTGGAAAGTCTAAGTGGACAGACTATAGTGGAAAGACTATAGTGGAACGACTGTAGTGGACAGAATAAAGTGGAGACTATAGTGGAAAGACTAAAGTGGACAGACTAAAGTGGAAAGACTAAAGTGGAAAGACTAAATTGGACAGACTCTAGTGGAAAGACTAAGTGGACAGGCTAAAGCGGAAAGACTAAAGTGGAAAGATTATAATGGACAGACTATAGTGGAAAGACTAAAGTGGACAGACTCTAGTGGAAAGACTGAAGTGGAAAGACTAAGTGGACAGACTAAAGCGGAAAGACTAAAGTGGAAAGATTATAATGGACAGACTATAGTGGAAAGACTAAAGTGGACAGACTAAAGTGGACAGAGAATAGTGGAAAGACTAAAGTGGAAAGACTATAGTGGAACGACTGTAGTGGACAGAATAAAGTGGAGACTAAAGTGGAAAGACTAAAGTGGACAGAGAATAGTGGAAAGACTAAAGTGGACAGACTATAGTGGAAAGACTAAAGTGGACAGACTAAAGTGGGAAGACTAAAGTGGAAAGACTAAAGTGGACAGACTGTAGTGGACAGACTAAAGTGGAGACTATAGTTGAAAGACTAAAGTGGACAGAGAATAGTGGAAAGAATAAATTGGACAGACTATAGTGGAGAGACTAAAGTGGACAGACTAAAATGGAAAGACTAAAGTGAAAAGACTAAAGTGGACAGACTACAGTGGAAAGACTATAGTGGAAAGACTGTAGTGGACAGAATAAAGTGGAGACTATAGTGGAAAGACTAAAGTGGACAGAGAATAGTGGAAAGACTAAAGTGGACAGACTATAGTGGAAAGAATATAGTGGAAAGACTGTAGTGGACAGAATAAAGTGGAGACTATAGTGGAAAGACTAAAGTGGAAAGAATAAAGTGGACAGACCATAGTGGAAAGACTGAAGTGGACAGACTAAAGTGGAAAAACTAAAGTGGAAAGACTAAAGTGGACAGACTATAGTGGAAAGACTATAGTGGAAAGACTGTAGTGGACAGAATAAAGTGTAGACTATAGTGGAAAGACTAAAGGGGACAGACTATAGTGGAAAGACTATAGTGGAAAGACTGTAGTGGACATAATAAAGTGGAGACTAGAGAGAAAAGATTATAGTGGAAAGACTAAAGTGGACAGACTAAAGTGGAAAGACTAGAGTGGAAAGACTAAAGTGGACAGACTATAGTGGAAAGAATGTAATGGACAGAATAAAGTGGAGACTATAGTGGAAAGACTGTAGTGGACAGACTAAAGTGGAGACTATAGTGGAAAGACTAAAGTGGACAGAGAATAGTGGAAAGAATAAAGTGGACAGACTATAGTGGAAAGACTAAAGTGGACAGACTATAGTGGAAAGACTATAGTGGAAAGACTGTAGTGGACAGAATAAAGTGGAGACTATAGTGGAAAGACTAAAGGGGACAGACTATAGTGGAAAGACTATAGTGGAAAGACTGTAGTGGACATAATAAAGTGGAGACTAGAGAGAAAAGATTATAGTGGAAAGACTAAAGTGGACAGACTAAAGTGGAAAGACTAGAGTGGAAAGACTAAAGTGGACAGACTATAGTGGAAACACTATAGTGGAACGACTGTAGTGGACAGAATAAAGTGGAGACTATAGTGGAAAGACTAAAGTGGAAAGACTAAAGTGGACAGAGAATAGTGGAAAGACTAAAGTGGACAGACTATAGGGAAAGACTAAAGTGGACAGACTAAAGTGGAAAGACTGTAGTGGACAGAATAAAGTGGAGAGTATAGTGGAAAGAATAATGTGGACAGAGAATAGTGGAAAGACTAAAGTGGACAGACTGTAGTGGAGAGACAGTAATGGACAGAATAAAGTGGAGACTATAGTGGAAAGACTAAAGTGGACAGACTATAGTGGAAAGACTGTAGTGGACAGAATAAAGTGGAGAGTATAGTGGAAAGAATAATGTGGACAGAGAATAGAGGAAAGACTAAAGTGGACAGACTATAGTGGAAAGACTAAAGTGGACAGACTAAAGTGGGAAGACTAAAGAGGAAAGACTAAAGTGGACAGACTCTAGTGGAAAGACTGAAGTGGAAAGACTAAGTGGATAGACTAAAGCGGAAAGACTAAAGTGGAAAGATTATAATGGACAGACTATAGTGGAAAGACTAAAGTGGACAGACTAAAGTGGAAAGAATCTAGTGGAAAGACTGAAGTGGAAAGTCTAAGTGGACAGACTATAGTGGAAAGATTATAGTGGGACGACTGTAGTGGACAGAATAAAGTGGAGACTATAGTGGAAAGACTAAAGTGGACAGACTAAAGTGGAAAGACTAAAGTGGAAAGACTAAATTGGACAGACTCTAGTGGAGAGACTAAGTGGACAGGCTAAAGCGGAAAGACTAAAGTGGAAAGATTATAATGGACAGACTATAGTGGAAAGACTAAAGTGGAAAGACTAAATTGGACAGACTCTAGTGGAAAGACTGAAGTGGAAAGACTAAGTGTACAGACTAAAGCGGAAAGACTAAAGTGGAAAGATTATAATGGACAGACTATAGTGGAAAGACTAAAGTGGACAGACTAAAGTGGACAGAGAATAGTGGAAAGACTAAAGTGGAAAGACTATAGTGGAACGACTGTAGTGGACAGAATAAAGTGGAGACTAAAGTGGAAAGACTAAAGTGGACAGAGAATAGTGGAAAGACTAAAGTGGACAGACTATAGTGGAAAGACTAAAGTGGACAGACTAAAGTGGGAAGACTAAAGTGGAAAGACTAAAGTGGACAGACTATAGTGGAAAGACTATAGTGGAAAGACTGTAGTGGACAGAATAAAGTGGAGACTATAGTTGAAAGACTAAAGTGGACAGAGAATAGTGGAAAGAATAAATTGGACAGACTATAGTGGAAAGACTAAAGTGGACAGACTAAAATGGAAAGACTAAAGTGAAAAGACTAAAGTGGACAGACTACAGTGGAAAGACTGAAGTGGACAGACTAAAGTGGAAAAACTAAAGTGGAAAGACTAAAGTGGACAGACTATAGTGGAAAGACTATAGTGGAAAGACTGTAGTGGACAGAATAAAGTGTAGACTATAGTGGAAAGACTAAAGTGGACAGAGAATAGTGGAAAGAATAAAGTGGACAGACTATAGTGGAAAGACTACAGTGGAAAGACTGTAGTGGACAGAATAAAGTGGAGACTGTAGTGGAAAGACTAAAGTGGACAGAGAATAGTGGAAAGACTAAAGTGGACAGACTATAGTGGAAAGAATATAGTGGAAAGACTGTAGTGGACAGAATAAAGTGGAGACTATAGTGGAAAGACTAAAGTGGAAAGAATAAAGTGGACAGACCATAGTGGAAAGACTGAAGTGGACAGACTGAAGTGGAAAAACTAAAGTGGAAAGACTAAAGTGGACAGACTATAGTGGAAAGACTATAGTGGAAAGACTGTAGTGGACAGAATAAAGTGTAGACTATAGTGGAAAGACTAAAGTGGACAGAGAATAGTGGAAAGAATAAAGTGGACAGACTATAGTGGAAAGACTACAGTGGAAAGACTGTAGTGGACAGAATAAAGTGGAGACTGTAGTGGAAAGACTAAAGTGGACAGAGAATAGTGGAAAGACTAAAGTGGAAAGACTGTAGTGGACAGAATAAAGTGGAGACTATAGTGTAAAGACTAAAGTGGAAAGACTAAAGTGGACAGACTATAGTTCAAAGACTGAAGTGGAAAGACTAAGAGGACAGACTAAAGTGGAAAGACTATAGTGGAAAGACTAAAGTGGACAGACTTTAGTGGAAAGATTAAAGCGGCCAAACTGAAGTGGAAAGACTATAGTGGAAAGACTAAAGTGGAAAGAATGTAGTGGACAGAATAAAGTGGATACTATAGTCGAAAGACTAAAGTGGACAGAGAATAGTGGAAAGACTAAAGTGGACAGACTATAGTGGAAAGACTATGGTGAAAAGACTGTAGTGGACGGAATAAAGTGGAGACTATAGTGGAAAGACTGTAGTGGACAGAATAAAGTGGAGACTATAGTGGATAGACTGAAGTGGAAAGACTAACGTGGACAGGCTATAGTGGAAAGACTATAGTGGAAAGACTGTAGTGGACAGAATAAAGTGGAGACTATAGTGGAAAGCCTAAAGTGGACAGAGAATAGTGGAAAGACTAAAGTTGACAGACTATAGTGGAAAGACTATAGTGGAAAGACTATAGTGAAAGGACTTTAGTGGACAGAATAAAGTGGAGACTATAGTGGAAAGACTAAAGTGGACAGAGATTAGTGGAAAGACTAAAGTGGACAGACTATAGTGGAAAGACTAAAGTGGACAGAGGATAGTGGAAAGACTAAAGTGGACAGACTATAGTGGAAAGACTATAGTGGAAAGACTAAAGTGGACAGACTAAAGTGGAAAAACTAAAGTGGAAAGACTAAAGTGGACAGAATAAAGTGGAGACTATAGTGGAAAGACTAAAGTGGTCAGAGAATAGTGGAAAAACTAAAGTGGAAAGAATGTAGTGGACAGAATAAAGTGCAGACTATAGTGGAAAGACTAAAGTGGAAAGACTAAAGTGGACAGACTATATTGGAAAGACTGAAGTTGAAAGACTCAGTGGAGAGACTAAAACGTACACACTGAAGTGGACAGAATAAAGTGGAAAGACTAAAGTGGACAGATTATAGTGGAAAGACTAAAGTGGAAAGACTAAAGTGGAAAAACTAAAGTGGAAAGACTAAAGTGGACAGACTATAGTGGAAAGACTATAGTGGAAAGACTGTCGTGGACAGAATAAAGTGGAGACTATAGTGGAAAGACTAAAGTGGACAGACTATAGTGGAAAGACTATAGTGGAAAGACTGTAGTGGACATAATAAAGTGGAGACTATAGTGGAAAGACTAAAGTGGACAGAGATTAGTGGAAAGACTAAAGTGGACAGACTATAGTGGATAGACTAAAGTGGACAGAGAATAGTGGAAAGACTAAAGTGGACAGACTACAGTGGAAAGACTATAGTGGAAAGACTAAAGTGGACAGACTAAAGTGGAAAAACTAAAGTGGAAAGACTAAAGTGGACAGACTATAGTGGAAAAACTAAAGTGGAAAGACTAAAGTGGACAGACTAAGTGGAAAGACTATAGTGGAAAGACTCTAGTGGACAGAATAAAGTGGAGACTATAGTGGAAAGACTAAAGTGCACAGAGACTAGTGGAAAGACTAAAGTGGACAGACTATAGTGGAAAGATTATAGTGGAAAGACTGCAGTGGACAGAATAAAGTGGAGACTATAGTGGAAAGATTAAAGTGGAAAGACTAAAGTGGACAGAGAATAGTGGAAAGACTAAAGTGGAAAGAATGTAATGGACAGAATAAAGTGGACACTATAGTGGAAAGACTGTAGTGGACAGACTAAAGTGGAGACTATAGTGGAAAGACTAAAGTGGAGAGAGAATAGTGGAAAGAATAAAGTGGACAGACTATAGTGGAAAGACTAAAGTGGACAGACTATAGTGGAAAGACTATAGTGGAAAGACTGTAGTGGACAGAATAAAGTGGAGACTATAGTGGAAAGACTAAAGGGGACAGACTATAGTGGAAAGACTATAGTGGAAAGACTGTAGTGGACATAATAAAGTGGAGACTAGAGAGAAAAGATTATAGTGGAAAGACTGTAGTGGACCGAATAAAGTGGAGACTATAGTGGAAAGATTAAAGTGGAAAGACTAAAGTGGACAGAGAATAGCGGATAGACTAAAGAGGACAGACTATAGTGGAAAGACTGAAGTGGAAAGACTAAGTGGACAGACTAAAGTGGAAAGACTATAGTGAAAAGACTAAAGTGGACAGACTATAGTGGAAAGACTAAAGTGGACAGAATGAAGTGAAAAGACTATAGTGGAAAGACTAAAGTGGAAAGACTAAAGTGGACAGGCTATAGTGGAAAGACTGAAGTGGAAAGACTCAGTGGACAAACTAAAGTGTACACACTGAAGTGGACAGAATAAAGTGGAAAGACTAAAGTGGAAAGACTAAAGTGGACAGACTATAGTGGAAAGACTAAAGTGGACAGACTAAAGTGGAAAGACTAAAGTGGAAAGACTAAAGTGGACAGACTATAGTGGAAAGACTAAAGTGGACAGACTAAAGTGGACAAACTATAGTGGAAAGACTGAAGTTGAAAGACTCAGTGGAGAGACTAAAGTGGACACACTGAAAAGGACAGAATAAAGTGGAAAGACTAAAGTGGAAAGACTAAAGTGGACAGACTATAGTGGAAAGACTAAAGTGGACAGACTAAAGTGGAAAAACTAAAGTGGAAAGTCTAAAGTGGACAGACTATAGTGGAAAGACTATAGTGGAAAGACTATCGTGGACAGAATAAAGTGGAGACTATGGTGGAAAGACTAAAGTGGACAGATTATAGTGGAAAGACTATAGTGGAAAGACTGTAGTGGACATAATAAAGTGGAGACTATAGTGGAAAGACTAAAGTGGACAGAGAATAGTGGAAAGACCAAAGTGGACAGACTATAGTGGAAAGACTAAAGTGGACAGAGAATAGTGGAAAGACTAAAGTGGACAGACTATAGTGGAAAGATTATAGTGGAAAGACTAAAGTGGACAGACTAAAGTGGAAAAACTAAAGTGGAAAGACTAAAGTGGACAGACTATAGTGGAAAGACTATAGTGGAAAGACTGTAGTGGACAGAATAAAGTGGAGATTGTAGTGGAAAGACTAAAGTGGACAGACTATAGTGGAAAGACTATAGTGGAAAGACTGTAGTGGACATAATAAAGTGGAGACTATAGTGGAAAGACTAAAGTGCACAGAGACTAGTGGAAAGACTAAAATGGACAGACTATAGTTGAAAGATTATAGTGGAAAGACTGTAGTGGTCAGAATAAAGTGGAGACTATAGTGGAAAGATTAAAGTGGAAAGACTAAAGTGGACAGAGAATAGTGGAAAGACTAAAGTGGAAAGAATGTAATGGACAGAATAAAGTGGAGGCTGTAGTGGAAAGACTGTAGTGGACAGACTAAAGTGGAGACTATAGTGGAAAGACTAAAGTGGAAAGAGAATAGTGGAAAGAATAAAGTGGACAGACTATAGTGGAAAGACTAAAGTAGACAGACTATAGTGGAAAGACTATGGTGAAAAGACTGTAGTGGACGGAATAAAGTGGAGACTATAGTGGAAAGACTGTAGTGGACAGAATAAAGTGGAGACTATAGTGGATAGACTAAAGTGGAAAGACTAACGTGGACAGACTATAGTGGAAAGACTATAGTGGAAAGACTATAGTGAAAGGACTTTAGTGGACAGAATAAAGTGGAGACTATAGTGGAAAGACTAAAGTGGACAGAGATTAGTGGAAAGACTAAAGTGGACAGACTATAGTGGAAAGACTAAAGTGGACAGAGGATAGTGGAAAGACTAAAGTGGACAGACTATAGTGGAAAGACTAAAGTGGAAAGACTAAAGTGGAAAAACTAAAGTGGAAAGACTAAAGTGGACAGACTATAGTGGAAAGACTATAGTGGAAAGACTGTCGTGGACAGAATAAAGTGGAGACTATAGTGGAAAGACTAAAGTGGACAGACTGTAGTGGAAAGACTATAGTGGAAAGACTGTAGTGGACATAATAAAGTGGAGACTATAGTGGAAAGACTAAAGTGGACAGAGACTAGTGGAAAGACTAAAGTGGACAGACTATAGTGGATAGACTAAAGTGGACAGAGAATAGTGGAAAGACTAAAGTGTACAGACTATAGTGGAAAGACTATAGTGGAAAGACTAAAGTGGACAGACTAAAGTGGAAAAACTAAAGTGGAAAGACTAAAGTGGACAGACTATAGTGGAAAAACTAAAGTGGAAAGACTAAAGTGGACAGACTAAGTGGAAAGACTATAGTGGAAAGACTCTAGTGGACAGAATAAAGTGGAGACTATAGTGGAAAGACTAAAGTGCACAGAGACTAGTGGAAAGACTAAAGTGGACAGACTATAGTGGAAAGATTATAGTGGAAAGACTGTAGTGGACAGAATAAAGTGGAGACTATAGTGGAAAGATTAAAGTGGAAAGACTAAAGTGGACAGAGAATAGTGGAAAGACTAAAGTGGAAAGAATGTAATGGACAGAATAAAGTGGAGACTATAGTGGAAAGACTGTAGTGGACAGACTAAAGTGGAGACTATAGTGGAAAGACTAAAGTGGACAGAGAATAGTGGAAAGAATAAAGTGGACAGACTATAGTGGAAAGACTAAAGTGGACAGACTATAGTGGAAAGACTATAGTGGAAAGACTGTAGTGGACAGAATAAAGTGGAGACTATAGTGGAAAGACTAAAGGGGACAGACTATAGTGGAAAGACTATAGTGGAAAGACTGTAGTGGACATAATAAAGTGGAGACTAGAGAGAAAAGATTATAGTGGGAAGACTGTAGTGGACCGAATAAAGTGGAGACTATAGTGGAAAGATTAAAGTGGAAAGACTAAAGTGGATAGAGAATAGCGGATAGACTAAAGAGGACTGACTATAGTGGAAAGACTGAAGTGGAAAGACTAAGTGGACAGACTAAAGTGGAAAGACTATAGTGAAAAGACTAAAGTGGACAGACTATAGTGGAAAGACTAAAGTGGACAGAATGAAGTGAAAAGACTATAGTGGAAAGACTAAAGTGGAAAGACTAAAGTGGACAGGCGTGGAAAGACTGAAGTGGAAAGACTCAGTGGACAAACTAAAGTGTACACACTGAAGTGGACAGAATAAAGTGGAAAGACTAAAGTGGAAAGACTAAAGTGGACAGACTATAGTGGAAAGACTAAATTGGACAGACTAAAGTGGAAAGACTAAAGTGGAAAGACTAAAGTGGACAGACTATAGTGGAAAGACTAAAGTGGACAGACTAAAGTGGACAAACTATAGTGGAAAGACTGAAGTTGAAAGACTCAGTGGAGAGACTAAAGTGGACACGCTGAAAAGGACAGAATAAAGTGGAAAGACTAAAGTGGAAAGACTAAAGTGGACAGACTATAGTGGAAAGACTAAAGTGGACAGACTAAAGTGGAAAAACTAAAGTGGAAAGACTAAAGTGGACAGACTATAGTGGAAAGACTATAGTGGAAAGACTATCGTGGACAGAATAAAGTGGAGACTATAGTGGAAAGACTAAAGTGGACAGATTATAGTGGAAAGACTATAGTGGAAAGACTGTAGTGGACATAATCAAGTGGAGACTATAGTGGAAAGACTAAAGTGGACAGAGAATAGTGGAAAGACCAAAGTGGACAGACTATAGTGGAAAGACTAAAGTGGACAGAGAGTAGTGGAAAGACTAAAGTGGACAGACTATAGTGGAAAGACTATAGTGGAAAGACTAAAGTGGACAGACTAAAGTGGAAAAACTAAAGTGGAAAGACTAAAGTGGACAGACTATAGTGGAAAGACTATAGTGGAAAGACTGTAGTGGACAGAATAAAGTGGAGATTGTAGTGGAAAGACTAAAGTGGACAGACTATAGTGGAAAGACTATAGTGGAAAGACTGTAGTGGACATAATAAAGTGGAGACTATAGTGGAAAGACTAAAGTGCACAGAGACTAGTGGAAAGACTAAAGTGGACAGACTATAGTGGAAAGATTATAGTGGAAAGACTGTAGTGGACAGAATAAAGTGGAGACTATAGTGGAAAGATTAAAGTTGAAAGACTAAAGTGGACAGAGAATAGTGGAAAGACTAAAGTGGAAAGAATGTAATGGACAGAATAAAGTGGAGACTATAGTGGAAAGACTGTAGTGGACAGACTAAAGTGGAGACTATAGTGGAAAAACTAAAGTGGACAGAGAATAGTGGAAAGAATAAAGTGGACAGACTATAGTGGAAAGACTAAAGTGGACAGGCTAAAATGGAAAGACTAAAGTGGAAAGACTAAAGTGGACAGACTATAGTGGAAAGACTGTAGTGGACAGAAGAAAGTGGAGAGTATAGTGGAAAGAATAAAGTGGACAGAGAATAGTGGAAAGACTAAAGTGGACAGACTATAGTGGAAAGACTATAGTGGAGAGACTGTAGTGGACAGAATAAAGTGGAGACTATAGTGGAAAGACTAAAGTGGAAAAACTAAAGTGGACAGAGAATAGTGGAAAGACTAAAGTGGAAAGAATGTAATGGAAAGAATAAAGTGGAGACTATAGTGGAAAGACTTTAGTGGACAGAATAAAGTGGAGACTATAGTGGAAAGACTAAAGTGGAAAGACTAAAGTGGAAAGACTATAGTGGAAAGACTAAATTGGACGGACTTTAGTGGAAAGACGAAAGTGGGCAGACTGAAGTGGAAAGACTATAGTGGAAAGACTAAAGTGGAAAAAATGTAGTGGACAGAATAAAGTGGAGACTGTAGTGGAAAGACTAAAGTGGACAGAGAATAGTGGAAAGACTAAAGTGGACAGACTATAGTGGAAAGACTATGGTGGAAAGACTGTAGTGTACGGAATAAAGTGGAGACTATAGTGGAAAGACTAAAGTGGACAGAGAATAGTGGAAAGACAAAAGTGGAAAGACTGTAGTGGACAGAATAAAGTGGAGACTAGAGTGGATAGACTAAAGTGGAAAGACTAAAGTGGACAGAATGAAGTGAAAAGACTATAGTGGAAAGACTAAAGTGGAAAGACTAAAGTGGACAGGCTATAGTGGAAAGACTGAAGTGGAAAGACTCAGTGGACAAACTAAAGTGTACACACTGAAGTGGACAGAATAAAGTGGAAAGACTAAAGTGGAAAGACTAAAGTGGACAGAGAATAGTGGAAAGACTAAAGTGGAAAGAATGTAATGGACAGAATAAAGTGGAGACTATAGTGGAAAGACTGTAGTGGACAGACTAAAGTGGAGACTATAGTGGAAAGACTAAAGTGGACAGAGAATAGTGGAAAGAATAAAGTGGACAGACTATAGTGGAAAGACTAAAGTGGACAGACTATAGTGGAAAGACTATAGTGGAAAGACTGTAGTGGACAGAATAAAGTGGAGACTATAGTGGAAAGACTAAAGGGGACAGACTATAGTGGAAAGACTATAGTGGAAAGACTGTAGTGGACATAATAAAGTGGAGACTAGAGAGAAAAGATTATAGTGGGAAGACTGTAGTGGACCGAATAAAGTGGAGACTATAGTGGAAAGATTAAAGTGGAAAGACTAAAGTGGATAGAGAATAGCGGATAGACTAAAGAGGACAGACTATAGTGGAAAGACTGAAGTGGAAAGACTAAGTGGACAGACTAAAGTGGAAAGACTATAGTGAAAAGACTAAAGTGGACAGACTATAGTGGAAAGACTAAAGTGGACAGAATGAAGTGAAAAGACTATAGTGGAAAGACTAAAGTGGAAAGACTAAAGTGGACAGGCTATAGTGGAAAGACTGAAGTGGAAAGACTCAGTGGACAAACTAAAGTGTACACACTGAAGTGGACAGAATAAAGTGGAAAGACTAAAGTGGAAAGACTAAAGTGGACAGACTATAGTGGAAAGACTAAATTGGACAGACTAAAGTGGAAAGACTAAAGTGGAAAGACTAAAGTGGACAGACTATAGTGGAAAGACTAAAGTGGACAGACTAAAGTGGACAAACTATAGTGGAAAGACTGAAGTTGAAAGACTCAGTGGAGAGACTAAAGTGGACACGCTGAAAAGGACAGAATAAAGTGGAAAGACTAAAGTGGAAAGACTAAAGTGGACAGACTATAGTGGAAAGACTAAAGTGGACAGACTAAAGTGGAAAAACTAAAGTGGAAAGACTAAAGTGGACAGACTATAGTGGAAAGACTATAGTGGAAAGACTATCGTGGACAGAATAAAGTGGAGACTATAGTGGAAAGACTAAAGTGGACAGATTATAGTGGAAAGACTATAGTGGAAAGACTGTAGTGGACATAATCAAGTGGAGACTATAGTGGAAAGACTAAAGTGGACAGAGAATAGTGGAAAGACCAAAGTGGACAGACTATAGTGGAAAGACTAAAGTGGACAGAGAGTAGTGGAAAGACTAAAGTGGACAGACTATAGTGGAAAGACTATAGTGGAAAGACTAAAGTGGACAGACTAAAGTGGAAAAACTAAAGTGGAAAGACTAAAGTGGACAGACTATAGTGGAAAGACTATAGTGGAAAGACTGTAGTGGACAGAATAAAGTGGAGATTGTAGTGGAAAGACTAAAGTGGACAGACTATAGTGGAAAGACTATAGTGGAAAGACTGTAGTGGACATAATAAAGTGGAGACTATAGTGGAAAGACTAAAGTGCACAGAGACTAGTGGAAAGACTAAAGTGGACAGACTATAGTGGAAAGATTATAGTGGAAAGACTGTAGTGGACAGAATAAAGTGGAGACTATAGTGGAAAGATTAAAGTTGAAAGACTAAAGTGGACAGAGAATAGTGGAAAGACTAAAGTGGAAAGAATGTAATGGACAGAATAAAGTGGAGACTATAGTGGAAAGACTGTAGTGGACAGACTAAAGTGGAGACTATAGTGGAAAGACTAAAGTGGACAGAGAATAGTGGAAAGAATAAAGTGGACAGACTATAGTCGAAAGACTAAAGTGGACAGGCTAAAATGGAAAGACTAAAGTGGAAAGACTAAAGTGGACAGACTATAGTGGAAAGACTGTAGTGGACAGAAGAAAGTGGAGAGTATAGTGGAAAGAATAAAGTGGACAGAGAATAGTGGAAAGACTAAAGTGGACAGACTATAGTGGAAAGACTATAGTGGAGAGACTGTAGTGGACAGAATAAAGTGGAGACTAGAGTGGATAGACTAAAGTGGAAAGACTAAAGTGGACAGACTATAGTGGAAAGACTATAGTGGAAAGACTGTAGTGGACAGAATAAAGTGGAGACTATAGTGGAAAGCCTAAAGTGGACAGATAATAGTGGAAAGACTAAAGTGGACAGAGAATAGTGGAAAGACAAAAGTGGAAAGACTGTAGTGGACAGAATAAAGTGGAGACTAGAGTGGATAGACTAAAGTGGAAAGACTAAAGTGGACAGACTATAGTGGAAAGACTATAGTGGAAAGACTGTAGTGGACAGAATAAAGTGGAGACTATAGTGGAAAGACTAAAGTGGAAAGACTAAAGTGGACAGACTATAGTGGAAAGACTATAGTGGAAAGACTGTAGTGGACAGAATAAAGTGGAGACTATAGTGGAAAGCCTAAAGTGGACAGAGAATAGTGGAAAGACTAAAGTGGACAGAGAATAGTGGAAAGACAAAAGTGGAAAGACTGTAGTGGACAGAATAAAGTGGAGACTAGAGTGGATAGACTAAAGTGGAAAGACTAAAGTGGGCAGACTATAGTGGAAAGACTATAGTGGAAAGACTGTAGTGGACAGAATAAAGTGGAGACTATAGTGGAAAGCCTAAAGTGGACAGATAATAGTGGAAAGACTAAAGTTGACAGACTATAGTGGAAAGACTATAGTGGAAAGACTGTAGTGGACAGAATTAAGTGGAGACCATAGTGGAAAGACTAAAGTGGACAGAGAATAGTGGAAAGACTAAAGTGGACAGACTATAGTGGAAAGACTATAGTGGAAAGACTGTAGTGAACAGAATAAAGTGGAGACTATAGTGGAAAGACTAAAGTGGAGAGAGAATAGTGGAAAGACTAAAGTGGAAAGAATGTAGTGGACAGAATAAAGTGCAGACTATAGTAGAAAGACTAAAGTGGAAAGACTAAAGTGGACAGACTATAGTGGAAAGAGTGAAGTTGAAAGACTCAGTGGAGAGACTAAAGTGTACACACTGAAGTGGACAAAATAAAGTGGAAAGACTAAAGTGGAAAGACGAAAGTGGACAGACTATAGTGGAAAGACTAAAGTGGAAAGACTAAAGTGGAAAAACTAAAGTGGAAAGAATAAAGTGGACAGACTGTAGTGGAAAGACTATAGTGGAAAGACTGTCGTGGACAGAACAAAGTGGAGACTATAGTGGAAAGACTAAAGTGGACAGACTATAGTGGAAAGACTATAGTGGAAAGACTGTAGTGGACATAATAAAGTGGAGACTATAGTGGAAAGACTAAAGTGGACAGAGAATAGTGGACAGACTAAAGTGGACAGACTATAGTGGAAAGACTATAGTGGAAAGACTGTAGTGGACAGAATAAAGTGGAGACTATAGTGGAAAGCCTAAAGTGGAAAGAGAATAGTGGAAAGACTAAAGTTGACAGACTATAGTGGAAAGACTATAGTGGAAAGACTGTAGTGGACAGAATAAAGTGGAGACTATAGTGGAAAGACTAAAGTGGACAGAGAATAGTGGAAAGACTAAAGTGGAAAGACTAAAGTGGACAGACTTTAGTGGAAAGACTAAAGTGGACAGACTGAAGTGGAAAGACTATACTGGAAAGACTAAAGTGGAAAGACTAAGTGGACAGACTAAAGTGGAAAGACTATAGTGGAAAGACTAAAGTGGACAGACTTTAGTGGAAAGACTAAAGTGGACAGACTGAAGTGGAAAGACTATAGTGGAAAGACTAAAGTGGAAAAAAGTAGTGGACAGAATAAAGTGGAGACTGTAGTGGAAAGACTAAAGTGGACAGAGAATATTGGAAAGACTAAAGTGGACAGACTATAGTGGAAAGACTATGGTGGAAAGACTGTAGTGTACGGAATAAAGTGGAGACTATAGTGGAAAGACTAAAGTGGAAAGACTAAAGTGGACAGAGAATAGTGGAAAGACTAAAGTGGAAAGACTGTAGTGGACAGAATAAAGTGGAGACTATAGTGGATAGACTAAAGTGGAAAGACTAAAGTGGACAGACTATAGTGGAAAGACTATAGTCGAAAGACTGTAGTGGACATAATAAAGTGAAGACTATAGTGGAAAGCCTAAAGTGGACAGAGAATAATGGAAAGACTAAAGTTGACAGACTATAGTGGAAAGACTATAGTGGACAGACTGTAGTGGACAGAATAAAGTGGAGACTATAGTGGAAAGACTAAAGTGGACAGAGAATAGTGGAAAGACTAAAGTGGACAGACTATAGTGGAAAGACTATAGTGGAAAGACTGAAGTTGAAAGACTCAGTGAAGAGACTAAAGTGTACACACTGAAGTGGACAGAATAAAGTGGAAAGACTAAAGTGGAAAGACTAAAGTGGACAGACTATAGTGGAAAGACTAAAGTGGAAAGACTAAAGTGGAAAAACTAAAGTGGCAAGACTAAAGTGGACAGACTATAGTGGAAAGACTATAGTGGAAAGACTGTCGTGGACAGAATAAAGTGGAGACTATAGTGGAAAGACTAAAGTGGACAGACTATAGTGGAAAGACTATAGTGGAAAGACTGTAGTGGACATAATAAAGTGGAGACTATAGTGGAAAGACTAAAGTGGACAGAGAATAGTGGAAAGACTAAAGTGGACAGACTATAGTGGAAAGACTAAAGTGGACAGAGAATAGTGGAAAGACAAAAGTGGAAAGACTAAAGTGGACAGACTATAGTGGAAAGACTAAAGTGGACAGACTAAAGTGGACAGACTATAGTGGAAAGACTATAGTGGAAAGACTGTAGTGGACAGAATAAAGTGGAGACTATAGTGGAAAGACTAAAGTGGACAGAGAATAGTGGAAAGAATAAAGTGGACAGACTATAGTGGAAAGACTAAAGTGGACAGACTAAAATGGAAAGACTGTAGTGGACAGAATAAAGTGTAGACTATAGTGGAAAGACTAAAGTGGACAGACTATAGTGGAAAGAATATAGTGGAAAGACTGTAGTGGACAGAATAAAGTGGAGACTATAGTGGAAAGACTAAAGTGGAAAGACTAAAGTGGACAGACTATAGTGGAAAGACTGAAGTGGACAGACTAAAGTGGAAAGACTAAAGTGGACAGACTATAGTGGAAAGACTATAGTGGAAAGACTAAAGTGGACAGACTAAAGTGGAAAAACTAAAGTGGAAAGACTAAAGTGGACAGAATAAAGTGGAGACTATAGTGGAAAGACTAAAGTGGACAGAGAATAGTGGAAAGACTAAAGTGGAAAGAATGTAGTGGACAGAATAAAGTGCAGACTATAGTGGAAAGACTAAAGTGGAAAGACTAAAGTGGACAGACTATATTGGAAAGACTGAAGTTGAAAGACTCAGTGGAGAGACTAAAACGTACACACTGAAGTGGACAGAATAAAGTGGAAAGACTAAAGTGGACAGACTATAGTGGAAAGACTAAAGTGGAAAGACTAAAGTCGAAAAACTAAAGTGGAAATACTAAAGTGGACAGACTATAGTGGAAAGACTATAGTGGAAAGACTGTCGTGGACAGAATAAAGTGGAGACTATAGTGGAAAGACTAAAGTGGACAGAGATTAGTGGAAAGACTAAAGTGGACAGACTATAGTGGATAGACTAAAGTGGACAGAGAATAGTGGAAAGACTAAAGTGGACAGACTATAGTGGAAAGACTATAGTGGAAAGACTAAAGTGGACAGACTAAAGTGGAAAAACTAAAGTGGAAAGACTAAAGTGGACAGACTATAGTGGAAAAACTAAAGTGGAAAGACTAAAGTGGACAGACTAAGTGGAAAGACTATAGTGGAAAGACTCTAGTGGACAGAATAAAGTGGAGACTATAGTGGAAAGACTAAAGTGCACAGAGACTAGTGGAAAGACTAAAGTGGACAGACTATAGTGGAAAGATTATAGTGGAAAGACTGTAGTGGACAGAATAAAGTGGAGACTATAGTGGAAAGATTAAAGTGGAAAGACTAAAGTGGACAGAGAATAGTGGAAAGACTAAAGTGGAAAGAATGTAATGGACAGAATAAAGTGGAGACTATAGTGGAAAGACTGTAGTGGACAGACTAAAGTGGAGACTATAGTGGAAAGACTAAAGTGGACAGAGAATAGTGGAAAGAATAAAGTGGACAGACTATAGTGGAAAGACTAAAGTGGACAGACTATAGTGGAAAGACTATAGTGGAAAGACTGTAGTGGACAGAATAAAGTGGAGACTATAGTGGAAAGACTAAAGGGGACAGACTATAGTGGAAAGACTATAGTGGAAAGACTGTAGTGGACATAATAAAGTGGAGACTAGAGAGAAAAGATTATAGTGGAAAGACTGTAGTGGACCGAATAAAGTGAAGACTATAGTGGAAAGATTAAAGTGGAAAGACTAAAGTGGACAGAGAATAGCGGATAGACTAAAGAGGACAGACTATAGTGGAAAGACTGAAGTGGAAAGACTAAGTGGACAGACTAAAGTGGAAAGACTATAGTGAAAAGACTAAAGTGGACAGACTATAGTGGAAAGACTAAAGTGGACAGAATGAAGTGAAAAGACTATAGTGGAAAGACTAAAGTGGAAAGACTAAAGTGGACAGGCTATAGTGGAAAGACTGAAGTGGAAAGACTCAGTGGACAAACTAAAGTGTACACACTGAAGTGGACAGAATAAAGTGGAAAGACTAAAGTGGAAAGACTAAAGTGGACAGACTATAGTGGAAAGACTAAAGTGGACAGACTAAAGTGGAAAGACTAAAGTGGAAAGACTAAAGTGGACAGACTGTAGTGGAAAGACTAAAGTGGACAGACTAAAGTGGACAAACTATAGTGGAAAGACTGAAGTTGAAAGACTCAGTGGAGAGACTAAAGTGGACACACTGAAAAGGACAGAATAAAGTGGAAAGACTAAAGTGGAAAGACTAAAGTGGACAGACTATAGTGGAAAGACTAAAGTGGACAGACTAAAGTGGAAAAACTAAAGTGGAAAGACTAAAGTGGACAGACTATAAAGGAAAGACTATAGTGGAAAGACTATCGTGGACAGAATAAAGTGGAGACTATAGTGGAAAGACTAAAGTGGACAGATTATAGTGGAAAGACTATAGTGGAAAGACTGTAGTGGACATAATAAAGTGGAGACTATAGTGGAAAGACTAAAGTGGACAGAGAATAGTGGAAAGACCAAAGTGGACAGACTGTAGTGGAAAGACTAAAGTGGACAGAGAATAGTGGAAAGACTAAAGTGGACAGACTATAGTGGAAAGACTATAGTGGAAAGACTAAAGTGGACAGACTAAAGTGGAAAAACTAAAGTGGAAAGACTAAAGTGGACAGACTATAGTGGAAAGACTATAGTGGAAAGACTGTAGTGGACAGAATAAAGTGGAGATTGTAGTGGAAAGACTAAAGTGGACAGACTATAGTGGAAAGACTATAGTGGAAAGACTGTAGTGGACAGAATAAAGTGGAGACTATAGTGGAAAGACTAAAGTGGAAAAACTAAAGTGGACAGAGAATAGTGGAAAGACTAAAGTGGAAAGACTAAAGTGGACAGACTATAGTGGAAAGACTATAGTGGAAAGACTGTAGTGGACAGAATAAAGTGGAGACTATAGTGGAAAGACTAAAGTGGACAGAGAATAGTGGAAAGACTAAAGTGGAGAGACTATAGTGGAAAGACTATAGTGGAAAGACTTTAGTGGACAGAATAAAGTGGAGACTATAGTGGAAAGACTAAAGTGGAAAGACTAAAGTGGACAGACTATAGTGGAAAGACTGAATTGGACAGACTAAAGTGGAAAAACTAAAGTGGAAAGACTAAAGTGGACAGACTATAGTGGAAAGACTGTAGTGGACAGAATAAAAGTGTAGACTATAGTGGAAAGACTAAAGTGGACAGAGAATAGTGGAAAGACTAAAGTGGAAAGACTGTAGTGGACAGAATATAGTGGAGACTATAGTGTAAAGACTAAAGTGGAAAGACTAAAGTGGACAGACTATAGTTCAAAGACTGAAGTGGAAAGACTAAGTGGACAGACTTAAGTGGAAAGACTATAGTGGAAAGACTAAAGTGGACAGACTTTAGTGGAAAGACTAAAGTGGGCAGACTGAAGTGGAAAGACTATAGTGGAAAGACTAAAGTGGACAGAGAATAGTGGATAGAATAAAGTGGAGACTGTAGTGGAAAGACTAAAGTGGACAGAGAATAGTGGAAAGACTAAAGTGGACAGACTATAGTGGAAAGACTATAGTGGAAAGACTGTAGTGAACAGAATAAAGTGGAGACTATAGTGGAAAGACTAAAGTGGAGAGAGAATAGTGGAAAGACTAAAGTGGAAAGAATGTAGTGGACAGAATAAAGTGCAGACTATAGTAGAAAGACTAAAGTGGAAAGACTAAAGTGGACAGACTATAGTGGAAAGAGTGAAGTTGAAAGACTCAGTGGAGAGACTAAAGTGTACACACTGAAGTGGACAAAATAATGTGGAAAGACTAAAGTGGAAAGACTAAAGTGGACAGACTATAGTGGAAAGACTATAGTGGAAAGACTGTAGTGGACAGAATAAAGTGGAGACTATAGTGGAAAGCCTAAAGTGGAAAGAGAATAGTGGAAAGACTAAAGTTGACAGACTATAGTGGAAAGACTATAGTGGAAAGACTGTAGTGGACAGAATAAAGTGGAGACTATAGTGGAAAGACTAAAGTGGACAGAGAATAGTGGAAAGACTAAAGTGGAAAGACTAAAGTGGACAGAGTTTAGTGGAAAGACTAAAGTGGACAGACTGAAGTGGAAAGACTATACTGGAAAGACTAAAGTGGAAAGACTAAGTGGAAAGACTAAAGTGGAAAGACTATAGTGGAAAGACTAAAGCGGACAGACTTTAGTGGAAAGACTAAAGTGGACAGACTGAAGTGGAAAGACTATAGTGGAAAGACTAAAGTGGAAAAATGTAGAGGACAGAATAAAGTGGAGACTGTAGTGGAAAGACTAAAGTGGACAGAGAATAGTGGAAAGACTAAAGTGGACAGACTATAGTGGAAAGACTATGGTGGAAAGACTGTAGTGTACGGAATAAAGTGGAGACTATAGTGGAAAGACTAAAGTGGAAAGACTAAAGTGGACAGAGAATAGTGGAAAGACTAAAGTGGAAAGACTGTAGTGGACAGAATAAAGTGGAGACTATAGTGGATAGACTAAAGTGGAAAGACTAAAGTGGACAGACTATAGTGGAAAGACTATAGTCGAAAGACTGTAGTGGACAGAATAAAGTGGAGACTATAGTGGAAAGCCTAAAGTGGACAGAGAATAGTGGAAAGACTAAAGTTGACAGACTATAGTGGAAAGACTATAGTGGACAGACTGTAGTGGACAGAATAAAGTGGAGACTATAGTGGAAAGACTAAAGTGGACAGAGAATAGTGGAAAGACTAAAGTGGACAGACTATAGTGGAAAGACTATAGTGGAAAGACTGAAGTTGAAAGACTCAGTGAAGAGACTAAAGTGTACACACTGAAGTGGACAGAATAAAGTGGAAAGACTAAAGTGGAAAGACTAAAGTGGACAGACTATAGTGGAAAGACTAAAGTGGAAAGACTAAATTGGAAAAACTAAAGTGGCAAGACTAAAGTGGACAGACTATAGTGGAAAGACTATAGTGGAAAGACTGTCGTGGACAGAATAAAGTGGAGACTGTAGTGGAAAGACTAAAGTGGACAGACTATAGTGGAAAGACTATAGTGGAAAGACTGTAGTGGACATAATAAAGTGGAGACTATAGTGGAAAGACTAAAGTGGACAGAGAATAGTGGAAAGACTAAAGTGGACAGACTATAGTGGAAAGACTAAAGTGGACAGAGAATAGTGGAAAGACAAAAGTGGAAAGACTAAAGTGGACAGAATATAGTGGAAAGACTAAAGTGGACAGACTAAAGTGGACAGACTATAGTGGAAAGACTATAGTGGAAAGACTGTAGTGGACAGAATAAAGTGGAGACTATAGTGGAAAGACTAAAGTGGACAGAGAATAGTGGAAAAAATAAAGTGGACAGACTATAGTGGAAAGACTAAAGTGGACGGACTAAAATGGAAAGACTACAGTGGAAAGACTAAAGTGGACAGACTACAGTGGAAAGACCATAGTGGAAAGACTGTAGTGGACAGAATAAAGTGGAGACTATAGTGGAAAGACTAAAGTGGACAGAGAATAGTGGAAAGACTAAAGTGGACAGACTATAGTGGAAAGAATATAGTGGAAAGACTGTAGTGGACAGAATAAAGTGGAGACTATAGTGGAAAGACTAAAGTGGAAAGACTAAAGTGGACAGACTATAGTGGAAAGACTGAAGTGAACAGACTAAAGTGGAAAAACTAAAGTGGAAAGACTAAAGTGTAGACTATAGTGGAAAGACTAAAGTGGACAGAGAATAGTGGAAAGAATAAAGTGGACAGACTATAGTGGAAAGACTACAGTGGAAAGACTGTAGTGGACAGAATAAAGTGGAGACTATAGTGGAAAGACTAAAGTGGACAGAGAATAGTGGAAAGACTAAAGTGGAAAGACTAAAGTGGACAGACTATAGTTCAAAGACTGAAGTGGAAAGACTAAGAGGACAGACTAAAGTGGAAAGACTATAGTGGAAAGACTAAGTGGAAAGACTAAGTGGAAAGACTAAAGTGGAAAGACTATAGTGGAAAGACTAAAGCGGACAGACTTTAGTGGAAAGACTAAAGTGGACAGACTGAAGTGGAAAGACTATAGTGGAAAGACTAAAGTGGAAAAATGTAGAGGACAGAATAAAGTGGAGACTGTAGTGGAAAGACTAAAGTGGACAGAGAATAGTGGAAAGACTAAAGTGGACAGACTATAGTGGAAAGACTATGGTGGAAAGACTGTAGTGTACGGAATAAAGTGGAGACTATAGTGGAAAGACTAAAGTGGAAAGACTAAAGTGGACAGAGAATAGTGGAAAGACTAAAGTGGAAAGACTGTAGTGGACAGAATAAAGTGGAGACTATAGTGGATAGACTAAAGTGGAAAGACTAAAGTGGACAGACTATAGTGGAAAGACTATAGTCGAAAGACTGTAGTGGACAGAATAAAGTGGAGACTATAGTGGAAAGCCTAAAGTGGACAGAGAATAGTGGAAAGACTAAAGTTGACAGACTATAGTGGAAAGACTATAGTGGACAGACTGTAGTGGACAGAATAAAGTGGAGACTATAGTGGAAAGACTAAAGTGGACAGAGAATAGTGGAAAGACTAAAGTGGACAGACTATAGTGGAAAGACTATAGTGGAAAGACTGAAGTTGAAAGACTCAGTGAAGAGACTAAAGTGTACACACTGAAGTGGACAGAATAAAGTGGAAAGACTAAAGTGGAAAGACTAAAGTGGACAGACTATAGTGGAAAGACTAAAGTGGAAAGACTAAATTGGAAAAACTAAAGTGGCAAGACTAAAGTGGACAGACTATAGTGGAAAGACTATAGTGGAAAGACTGTCGTGGACAGAATAAAGTGGAGACTGTAGTGGAAAGACTAAAGTGGACAGACTATAGTGGAAAGACTATAGTGGAAAGACTGTAGTGGACATAATAAAGTGGAGACTATAGTGGAAAGACTAAAGTGGACAGAGAATAGTGGAAAGACTAAAGTGGACAGACTATAGTGGAAAGACTAAAGTGGACAGAGAATAGTGGAAAGACAAAAGTGGAAAGACTAAAGTGGACAGAATATAGTGGAAAGACTAAAGTGGACAGACTAAAGTGGACAGACTATAGTGGAAAGACTATAGTGGAAAGACTGTAGTGGACAGAATAAAGTGGAGACTATAGTGGAAAGACTAAAGTGGACAGAGAATAGTGGAAAAAATAAAGTGGACAGACTATAGTGGAAAGACTAAAGTGGACGGACTAAAATGGAAAGACTACAGTGGAAAGACTAAAGTGGACAGACTACAGTGGAAAGACTATAGTGGAAAGACTGTAGTGGACAGAATAAAGTGGAGACTATAGTGGAAAGACTAAAGTGGACAGAGAATAGTGGAAAGACTAAAGTGGACAGACTATAGTGGAAAGAATATAGTGGAAAGACTGTAGTGGACAGAATAAAGTGGAGACTATAGTGGAAAGACTAAAGTGGAAAGACTAAAGTGGACAGACTATAGTGGAAAGACTGAAGTGAACAGACTAAAGTGGAAAAACTAAAGTGGAAAGACTAAAGTGTAGACTATAGTGGAAAGACTAAAGTGGACAGAGAATAGTGGAAAGAATAAAGTGGACAGACTATAGTGGAAAGACTACAGTGGAAAGACTGTAGTGGACAGAATAAAGTGGAGACTATAGTGGAAAGACTAAAGTGGACAGAGAATAGTGGAAAGACTAAAGTGGAAAGACTAAAGTGGACAGACTATAGTTCAAAGACTGAAGTGGAAAGACTAAGAGGACAGACTAAAGTGGAAAGACTATAGTGGAAAGACTAAAGTGGACAGACTTTAGTGGAAAGACTAAAGTGGACAGACTGAAGTGGAAAGACTATAGTGGAAAGACTAAAGTGGAAAGAATGTAGTTGACAGAATAAAGTGGAGACTATAGTGGAAAGACTAAAGTTGACAGAGAATAGTGGAAAAACTAAAGTGGACAGACTATAGTGGAAAGACTATGGTGGAAAGACTGTAGTGGACGGAATAAAGTGGAGACTATAGTGGAAAGACTAAAGTGGACAGAGAATAGTGGAAAGACTAAAGTGGAAAAACTAAAGTGGACAGACTATAGTGGAAAGACTATAGTGGAACGACTGTAGTGGACAGAATAAAGTGGAGACTATAGTGGAAAGACTAAAGTGGAAAGAATTAAGTGGACAGACTATAGTGGAAAGACTGAAGCGGCAAGACTCAGTGGACAAACTAAAGTGTACACACTGAAGTGGACAGAATAAAGTGGAAAGACTAAAGTGGAAAGACTAAAGTGGACAAACTATAGTGGAAAGACTAAAGTGGACAGACTAAAGTGGAAAGACTAAAGTGGAAAGACTAAAGTGGACAGACTGTAGTGGAAAGACTAAAGTGGACAGACTATAGTGGAAAGACTAAATTGGACCGACTAAAGTGGAAAGACTAAAGTGGAAAGACTAAAGTGGACAGACTATAGTGGAAAGACCATAGTGGAAAGACTATAGTGGACAGAATAAAGTGGAGATTATAGTGGAAAGACTAAAGTGGAAAGACTAAAGTGGACAGAGAATAGAGGAAAGACTAAAGTGGACAGACTATAGTGGAAAGACTAAAGTGGTCAGACTAAAGTGGAAAGACTAAGGTGGAAAGACTAAAGTGGACAGACTATAGTGGAAAGACTATATTGGAAAGACTGTAGTGGACAGAATAAAGTGGAGACTATGGTGGAAAGACTAAAGTGGACAGAGAATAGTGGAAAGACTAAAGTGGACAGACTATAGTGGAAAGACTAAAGTGGAAAGACTAAAGTGGACAGACTTTAGTGGAAAGACTAAAGTAGACAGTCTATAGTGGACAGACTAAAGTGGACACACTAAAGTGGAAAGACTAAAGTGGAAAGACTAAATTGGACAGATGATAGTCGAAATGACTAAAGTGGAAAGACTAAAGTGGACATACTAATGTGGACAGACTAAAGTGGAAAGACTAAAGTGGACAGACTCTAGTGGAAAGACTGAAGTGGAAAGACTAAGTGGACAGACTAAAGCGGAAAGACTAAAGTGGAAAGACTATAGTGGACAGACTATAGTGGAAAGACTAAAGTGGACAGACTAAAGTGGAAAGACTAAAGTGGAAAGACTAAAGTGGACAGACTATATTGGAAAGACTATAGTGGAAAGACTGTAGTGGACAGAAAAAAGTGGTGACTATAGTGGAAAGACAAAAGTGGAAAGACTAAAGTGGACAGAGAATAGTGGAAAGACTAAAGTGGACAGACTATAGTGGAAATACTAAAATGGACAGACTAATGTGGAAAGACTAAAGTGGAAAGACTAAAGTGGACAGACTATAGTGGAAAGACTGTAGTGGACAGAATAAATTGGAGAGTATAGTGGAAAGAATAAAGTGGACAGAGAATAGTGGAGAGACTAAAGTGGACAGACTATATTGGAAAGACTATAGTGGAGAGACTGTAGTGGACGGAATAAAGTGGAGACTATAGTGGAAAGACTGTAGTGGACAGAATAAAGTGGAGACTATAGTGGATAGACTAAAGTGGAAAGACTAACGTGGACAGACTATAGTGGAAAGACTATAGTGGAAAGACTGTAGTGGACAGAATAAAGTGGAGACTATAGTGGAAAGCCTAAAGTGGACAGAGAATAGTGGAAAGACTAAAGTTGACAGACTATAGTGGAAAGACTATAGTGGAAAGACTATAGTGAAAGGACTTTAGTGGACAGAATAAAGTGGAGACTATAGTGGAAAGACTAAAGTGGACAGAGATTAGTGGAAAGACTAAAGTTGACAGACTATAGTGGAAAGACTAAAGTGGACAGAGGATAGTGGAAAGACTAAAGTGGACAGACTATAGTGGAAAGACTATAGTGGAAAGACTAAAGTGGACAGACTAAAGTGGAAAAACTAAAGTGGAAAGACTAAAGTGGACAGAATAAAGTGGAAACTATAGTGGAAAGACTAAAGTGGACAGAGAATAGTGGAAAGACTAAAGTGGAAAGAATGTAGTGGACAGAATAAAGTGCAGACTATAGTGGAAAGACTAAAGTGGAAAGACTAAAGTGGACAGACTCTATTGGAAAGACGGAAGTTGAAAGACTCAGTGGAGAGACTAAAACGTACACACTGAAGTGGACAGAATAAAGTGGAAAGACTAAAGTGGACAGACTACAGTGGAAAGACTATAGTGGAAAGACTGTAGTGGACAGAATAAAGTGGAGACTATAGTGGAAAGACTAAAGTGGACAGAGAATAGTGGAAAGACTAAAGTGGACAGACTATAGTGGAAAGAATATAGTGGAAAGACTGTAGTGGACAGAATAAAGTGGAGACTATAGTGGAAAGACTAAAGTGGAAAGACTAAAGTGGACAGACTATAGTGGAAAGACTGAAGTGGACAGACTAAAGTGAAAAACTAAAGTGGAAAGACTAAAGTGGACAGACTATAGTGGAAAGACTATAGTGGAAAGACTGTAGTGGACAGAATAAAGTGTAGACTATAGTGGAAAGACTAAAGTGGACAGAGAATAGTGGAAAGAATAAAGTGGACAGACTATAGTGGAAAGACTACAGTGGAAAGACTGTAGTGGACAGAAGAAAGTGGAGACTATAGTGGAAAGACTAAAGTGGACAGAGAATAGTGGAAAGACTAAAGTGGAAAGACGGTAGTGGACAGAATAAAGTGGAGACTATAGTGTAAAGACTAAAGTGGAAAGACTAAAGTGGACAGACTATAGTTCAAAGACTGAAGTGGAAAGACTAAGAGGACAGACTAAAGTGGAAAGACTATAGTGGAAAGACTAAAGTGGACAGACTTTAGTGGAAAGACTAAAGTGGACAGACTGAAGTGGAAAGACTATAGTGGAAAGACTAAAGTGGAAAGAATGTAGTTGACAGAATAAAGTGGAGACTATAGTGGAAAGACTAAAGTGGACAGAGAATAGTGGAAAGACTAAAGTGGACAGACTATAGTGGAAAGACTATGGTGGAAAGACTGTAGTGGACGGAATAAAGTGGAGACTATAGTGGAAAGACTAAAGTGGACAGAGAATAGTGGAAAGACTAAAGTGGAAAGACTAAAGTGGACAGACTATAGTGGAAAGACTATAGTGGAACGACTGTAGTGGACCGAATAAAGTGGAGACTATAGTGGAAAGACTAAAGTGGAAAGACTAAAGTGGACAGACTATAGTGGAAAGACTGAAGCGGCAAGACTCAGTGGACAAACTAAAGTGTACACACTGAAGTGGACAGAATAAAGTGGAAAGACTAAAGTGGAAAGACTAAAGTGGACAGACTATAGTGGAAAGACTAAAGTGGACAGACTAAAGTGGAAAGACTAAAGTGGAAAGACTAAAGTGGACAGACTGTAGTGGAAAGACTAAAGTGGACAGACTATAGTGGAAAGACTAAATTGGACCGACTAAAGTGGAAAGACTAAAGTGGAAAGACTAAAGTGGACAGACTATAGTGGAAAGACCATAGTGGAAAGACTATAGTGGACAGAATAAAGTGGAGATTATAGTGGAAAGACTAAAGTGGAAAGACTAAAGTGGACAGAGAATAGAGGAAAGACTAAAGTGGACAGACTATAGTGGAAAGACTAAAGTGGTCAGACTAAAGTGGAAAGACTAAGGTGGAAAGACTAAAGTGGACAGACTATAGTGGAAAGACTATATTGGAAAGACTGTAGTGGACAGAATAAAGTGGAGACTATGGTGGAAAGACTAAAGTGGAATGAGAATAGTGGAAAGACTAAAGTGGACAGACTATAGTGGAAAGACTAAAGTGGAAAGACTAAAGTGGACAGACTTTAGTGGAAAGACTAAAGTGGACAGTCTATAGTGGACAGACTAAAGTGGACACACTAAAGTGGAAAGACTAAAGTGGAAAGACTAAATTGGACAGACGATAGTGGAAATGACTAAAGTGGAAAGACTAAAGTGGACATACTAATGTGGACAGACTAAAGTGGAAAGACTAAAGTGGACAGACTCTAGTGGAAAGACTGAAGTGGAAAGACTAAGTGGACAGACTAAAGCGGAAAGACTAAAGTGGAAAGACAATAGTGGACAGACTATAGTGGAAAGACTAAAGTGGACAGACTAAAGTGGAAAGACTAAAGTGGAAAGACTAAAGTGGACAGACTATATTGGAAAGACTATAGTGGAAAGACTGTAGTGGACAGAATAAAGTGGTGACTATAGTGGAAAGACAAAAGTGGAAAGACTAAAGTGGACAGAGAATAGTGGAAAGACTAAAGTGGACAGACTATAGTGGAAATACTAAAGTGGACAGACTAATGTGGAAAGACTAAAGTGGAAAGACTAAAGTGGACAGACTATAGTGGAAAGACTGTAGTGGACAGAATAAATTGGAGAGTATAGTGGAAAGAATAAAGTGGACAGAGAATAATGGAAAGACTAAAGTGGACAGACTATATTGGAAAGACTATAGTAGAGAGACTGTAATGGACGGAATAAAGTGGAGACTATAGTGGAAAGACTGTAGTGGACAGAATAAAGTGGAGACTATAGTGGATAGACTAAAGTGGAAAGACTAACGTGGACAGACTATAGTGGAAAGACTATAGTGGAAAGACTGTAGTGGACAGAATAAAGTGGAGACTATAGTGGAAAGCCTAAAGTGGACAGAGAATAGTGGAAAGACTAAAGTTGACAGACTATAGTGGAAAGACTATAGTGGAAAGACTATAGTGAAAGGACTTTAGTGGACAGAATAAAGTGGAGACTATAGTGGAAAGACTAAAGTGGACAGAGATTAGTGGAAAGACTAAAGTGGACAGACTATAGTGGAAAGACTAAAGTGGACAGAGGATAGTGGAAAGACTAAAGTGGACAGACTATAGTGTAAAGACTATAGTGGACAGACTAAAGTGGAAAAACTAAAGTGGAAAGACTAAAGTGGACAGAATAAAGTGGAGACTATAGTGGAAAGACTAAAGTGGACAGAGAATAGTGGAAAGACTAAAGTGGAAAGAATGTAGTGGACAGAATAAAGTGCAGACTATAGTGGAAAGACTAAAGTGGAAAGACTAAAGTGGACAGACTATATTGGAAAGACGGAAGTTGAAAGACTCAGTGGAGAGACTAAAACGTACACACTGAAGTGGACAGAATAAAGTGGAAAGACTAAAGTGGACAGACTATAGTGGAAAGACTAAAGTGGAAAGACTAAAGTGGAAAAACTAAAGTGGAAAGACTAAAGTGGACAGACTATAGTGGAAAGACTATAGTGGAATGACTGTCGTGGACAGAATAAAGTGGAGACTATAGTGGAAAGACTAAAGTGGACAGACTATAGTGGAAAGACGATAGTGGAAAGACTGTAGTGGACATAATAAAGGGGAGACTATAGTGGAAAGACTAAAGTGGACAGAGATTAGTGGAAAGACTAAAGTGGACAGACTATAGTGGATAGACTAAAGTGGACAGAGAATAGTGGAAAGACTAAAGTGGACAGACTATAGTGGAAAGACTATAGTGGAAAGACTAAAGTGGACAGACTAAAGTGGAAAAACTAAAGTGGGAAGACTAAAGTGGACAGACTATAGTGGAAAAACTAAAGTGGAAAGACTAAAGTGGACAGACTAAGTGGAAAGACTATAGTGGAAAGACTCTAGTGGACAGAATAAAGTGGAGACTATAGTGGAAAGACTAAAGTGCACAGAGACTAGTGGAAAGACTAAAGTGGACAGACTATAGTGGAAAGATTATAGTGGAAAGACTGTAGTGGACAGAATAAAGTGGAGACTATAGTGGAAAGATTAAAGTGGAAAGACTAAAGTGGACAGAGAATAGTGGAAAGACTAAAGTGGAAAGAATGTAATGGACAGAAGAAAGTGGAGACTATAGTGGAAAGACTAAAGTGGACAGACTATAGTGGAAAGACTATAGTGGAAAGACTGTAGTGGACAGAATAAAGTGGAGACTATAGTGGAAAGACTAAAGGGGACAGACTATAGTGGAAAGACTGTAGTGGACAGAATAAAGTGGAGACTATAGTGGATAGACTAAAGTTCAAAGACTAACGTGGACAGACTATAGTGGAAAGACTATAGTGGAAAGACTGTAGTGGACAGAATAAAGTGGAGACTATAGTGGAAAGCCTAAAGTGGACAGAGAATAGTGGAAAGACTAAAGTTGACAGACTATAGTGGAAAGACTATAGTGGAAAGACTATAGTGAAAGGACTTTAGTGGACAGAATAAAGTGGAGACTATAGTGGAAAGACTAAAGTGGACAGAGATTAGTGGAAAGACTAAAGTGGACAGACTATAGTGGAAAGACTAAAGTGGACAGAGGATAGTGGAAAGACTAAAGTGGACAGACTATAGTGTAAAGACTATAGTGGACAGACTAAAGTGGAAAAACTAAAGTGGAAAGACTAAAGTGGACAGAATAAAGTGGAGACTATAGTGGAAAGACTAAAGTGGACAGAGAATAGTGGAAAGACTAAAGTGGAAAGAATGTAGTGGACAGAATAAAGTGCAGACTATAGTGGAAAGACTAAAGTGGAAAGACTAAAGTGGACAGACTATATTGGAAAGACGGAAGTTGAAAGACTCAGTGGAGAGACTAAAACGTACACACTGAAGTGGACAGAATAAAGTGGAAAGACTAAAGTGGACAGACTATAGTGGAAAGACTAAAGTGGAAAGACTAAAGTGGAAAAACTAAAGTGGAAAGACTAAAGTGGACAGACTATAGTGGAAAGACTATAGTGGAAAGACTGTCGTGGACAGAATAAAGTGGAGACTATAGTGGAAAGACTAAAGTGGACAGACTATAGTGGAAAGACTATAGTGGAAAGACTGTAGTGGACATAATAAAGGGGAGACTATAGTGGAAAGACTAAAGTGGACAGCGATTAGTGGAAAGACTAAAGTGGACAGACTATAGTGGATAGACTAAAGTGGAAAGAATGTAGTGGACAGAATAAAGTGCAGACTATAGTGGAAAGACTAAAGTGGAAAGACTAAAGTGGACAGACTATATTGGAAAGACGGAAGTTGAAAGACTCAGTGGAGAGACTAAAACGTACACACTGAAGTGGACAGAATAAAGTGGAAAGACTAAAGTGGACAGACTATAGTGGAAAGACTAAAGTGGAAAGACTAAAGTGGAAAAACTAAAGTGGAAAGACTAAAGTGGACAGACTATAGTGGAAAGACTATAGTGGAAAGACTGTCGTGGACAGAATAAAGTGGAGACTATAGTGGAAAGACTAAAGTGGACAGACTATAGTGGAAAGACGATAGTGGAAAGACTGTAGTGGACATAATAAAGGGGAGACTATAGTGGAAAGACTAAAGTGGACAGAGATTAGTGGAAAGACTAAAGTGGACAGACTATAGTGGATAGACTAAAGTGGACAGAGAATAGTGGAAAGACTAAAGTGGACAGACTATAGTGGAAAGACTATAGTGGAAAGACTAAAGTGGACAGACTAAAGTGGAAAAACTAAAGTGGAAAGACTAAAGTGGACAGACTATAGTGGAAAAACTAAAGTGGAAAGACTAAAGTGGACAGACTAAGTGGAAAGACTATAGTGGAAAGACTCTAGTGGACAGAATAAAGTGGAGACTATAGTGGAAAGACTAAAGTGCACAGAGACTAGTGGAAAGACTAAAGTGGACAGACTATAGTGGAAAGATTATAGTGGAAAGACTGTAGTGGACAGAATAAAGTGGAGACTATAGTGGAAAGATTAAAGTGGAAAGACTAAAGTGGACAGAGAATAGTGGAAAGACTAAAGTGGAAAGAATGTAATGGACAGAAGAAAGTGGAGACTATAGTGGAAAGACTAAAGTGGACAGACTATAGTGGAAAGACTATAGTGGAAAGACTGTAGTGGACAGAATAAAGTGGAGACTATAGTGGAAAGACTAAAGGGGACAGACTATAGTGGAAAGACTGTAGTGGACAGAATAAAGTGGAGACTATAGTGGATAGACTAAAGTTCAAAGACTAACGTGGACAGACTATAGTGGAAAGACTATAGTGGAAAGACTGTAGTGGACAGAATAAAGTGGAGACTATAGTGGAAAGCCTAAAGTGGACAGAGAATAGTGGAAAGACTAAAGTTGACAGACTATAGTGGAAAGACTATAGTGGAAAGACTATAGTGAAAGGACTTTAGTGGACAGAATAAAGTGGAGACTATAGTGGAAAGACTAAAGTGGACAGAGATTAGTGGAAAGACTAAAGTGGACAGACTATAGTGGAAAGACTAAAGTGGACAGAGGATAGTGGAAAGACTAAAGTGGACAGACTATAGTGTAAAGACTATAGTGGACAGACTAAAGTGGAAAAACTAAAGTGGAAAGACTAAAGTGGACAGAATAAAGTGGAGACTATAGTGGAAAGACTAAAGTGGACAGAGAATAGTGGAAAGACTAAAGTGGAAAGAATGTAGTGGACAGAATAAAGTGCAGACTATAGTGGAAAGACTAAAGTGGAAAGACTAAAGTGGACAGACTATATTGGAAAGACGGAAGTTGAAAGACTCAGTGGAGAGACTAAAACGTACACACTGAAGTGGACAGAATAAAGTGGAAAGACTAAAGTGGACAGACTATAGTGGAAAGACTAAAGTGGAAAGACTAAAGTGGAAAAACTAAAGTGGAAAGACTAAAGTGGACAGACTATAGTGGAAAGACTATAGTGGAAAGACTGTCGTGGACAGAATAAAGTGGAGACTATAGTGGAAAGACTAAAGTGGACAGACTATAGTGGAAAGACTATAGTGGAAAGACTGTAGTGGACATAATAAAGGGGAGACTATAGTGGAAAGACTAAAGTGGACAGCGATTAGTGGAAAGACTAAAGTGGACAGACTATAGTGGATAGACTAAAGTGGACAGAGAATAGTGGAAAGACTAAAGTGGAAAGAATGTAATGGACAGAATAAAGTGGAGACTATAGTGGAAAGACTGTAGTGGACAGACTAAAGTGGAGACTATAGTGGAAAGACTAAAGTGGACAGAGAATAGTGGAAAGAACAAAGTGGACAGACTATAGTGGAAAGACTAAAGTGGACAGACTAAAATGGAAAGACTAAAGTGGAAAGACTAAAGTGGACAGACTATAGTGGAAAGACTGTAGTGGACAGAATAAAGTGGAGAGTATAGTGGAAAGAATAAAGTGGACAGAGAATAGTGGAAAGACTAAAGTGGACAGACTATAGTGGAAAGACTATAGTGGAGAGACTGTAGTGGACAGAATAAAGTGGAGACTATAGTGGAAAGACTAAAGTGGAAAAACTAAAGTGGACAGAGAATAGTGGAAAGACTAAAGTGGAAAGACTAAAGTGGAGACTATAGTGGAAAGACTAAAGTGGACAGAGAATAGTGGAAAGAATAAAGTGGACAGACTATAGTGGAAAGACTAAAGTGGACAGACTATAGTGGAAAGACTATAGTGGAAAGACTGTAGTGGACAGAATAAAGTGGAGACTATAGTGGAAAGACTAAAGGGGACAGACTATAGTGGAAAGACTATAGTGGAAAGACTGTAGTGGACATAATAAAGTGGAGACTAGAGAGAAAAGATTATAGTGGAAAGATTGTAGTGGACCGAATAAAGTGGAGACTATAGTGGAAAGATTAAAGTGGAAAGACTAAAGTGGACAGAGAATAGCGGATAGACTAAAGAGGACAGACTATAATGGAAAGACTGAAGTGGAAAGACTAAGTGGACAGACTAAAGTGGAAAGACTATAGTGAAAAGACTAAAGTGGACAGACTGTAGTGGAAAGACTTAAGTGGACAGAATGAAGTGAAAAGACTATAGTGGAAAGACTAAAGTGGAAAGACTAAATTGGACAGGCTATAGTGGAAAGACTGAAGTGGAAAGACTCAGTGGACAAACTAAAGTGTACAGACTGAAGTGGACAGAATACAGTGGAAAGACTAAAGTGGAAAGACTAAAGTGGACAGACTATAGTGGAAAGACTAAAGTGGACAGACTAAAGTGGAAAGACTAAAGTGGAAATACTAAAGTGGACAGACTATAGTGGAAAGGCTAAAGTGGACAGACTAAAGTGGACAAACTATAGTGGAAAGACTGAAGTTGAAAGACTCAGTGGAGAGACTAAAGTGGACACACTGAAAAGGACAGAATAAAGTGGAAAGACTAAAGTGGAAAGACTAAAGTGGACAGACTATAGTGGAAAGACTAAAGTGGACAGACTAAAGTGGAAAAACTAAAGTGGAAAGACTAAAGTGGACAGACTATAGTGGAAAGACTATAGTGGAAAGACTATCGTGGACAGAATAAAGTGGAGACTATAGTGGAAAGACTAAAGTGGACAGATTATAGTGGAAAGACTATAGTGGAAAGACTGTAGTGGACATAATAAAGTGGAGACTATAGTGGAAAGACTAAAGTGGACAGAGAATAGTGGAAAGACCAAAGTGGACAGACTATAGTGGAAAGACTAAAGTGGACAGAGAATAGTGGAACGACTAAAGTGGACAGACTATAGTGGAAAGACTAAAGTGGACAGACTAAAGTGGAAAAACTAAAGTGGAAAGACTAAAGTGGACAGACTATAGTGGAAAGACTATAGTGGAAAGACTGTAGTGGACAGAATAAAGTGGAGATTGTAATGGAAAGACTAAAGTGGACAGACTATAGTGGAAAGACTATAGTGGAAAGACTGTAGTGGACATAATAAAGTGGAGACTATAGTGGAAAGACTAAAGTGCACAGAGACTAGTGGAAAGACTAAAGTGGACAGACTATAGTGGAAAGATTATAGTGGAAAGACTGTAGTGGACAGAATAAAGTGGAGACTATAGTGGAAAGATTAAAGTGGAAAGACTAAAGTGGACATAGAATAGTGGAAAGACTAAAGTGGAAAGAATGTAATGGACAGAATAAAGTGGAGACTATAGTGGAAAGACTGTAGTGGACAGACTAAAGTGGAGACTATAGTGGAAAGACTAAAGTGGACAGAGAATAGTGGAAAGAACAAAGTGGACAGACTATAGTGGAAAGACTAAAGTGGACAGACTAAAATGGAAAGACTAAAGTGGAAAGACTAAAGTGGACAGACTATAGTGGAAAGACTGTAGTGGACAGAATAAAGTGGAGAGTATAGTGGAAAGAATAAAGTGGACAGAGAATAGTGGAAAGACTAAAGTGGACAGACTATAGTGGAAAGACTATAGTGGAGAGACTGTAGTGGACAGAATAAAGTGGAGACTATAGTGGAAAGACTAAAGTGGAAAAACTAAAGTGGACAGAGAATAGTGGAAAGACTAAAGTGGAAAGACTAAAGTGGACAGACTATAGTGGAAAGACTATAGTGGAAAGACTGTAGTGGACAGAATAAAGTGGAGACTATAGTGGAAAGACTAAAGTGGACAGAGAATAGTGGAAAGACTAAAGTGGACAGACTATAGTGGAAAGACTATAGTGGAAAGACTTTAGTGGACAGAATAAAGTGGAGACTATAGTGGAAAGACTAAAGTGGAAAGACTAAAGTGGACAGACTATAGTGGAAAGACTGAAGTGGACAGGCTAAAGTGGAAAAACTAAAGTGGAAAGACTAAAGTGGACAGACTATAGTGGAAAGACTATAGTGGAAAGACTGTAGTGGACAGAATAAAGTGTAGACTATAGTGGAAAGAATAAAGTGGACAGAGAATAGTGGAAAGAATAAAGTGGACAGACTATGGTGGAAAGACTACAGTGGAAAGACTGTAGTGGACAGAATAAATTGGAGACTATAGTGGAAAGACTAAAGTGGACAGAGAATAGTGGAAAGACTTAAGTGGAAAGACTGTAGTGGACAGAATAAAGTGGAGACTATAGTGTAAAGACTAAAGTGGAAAGACTATAGTGGACAGACTATAGTTCAAAGACTGAAGTGGAAAGACTAAGTGGACAGACTAAAGTGGAAAGACTATAGTGGAAAGACTAAAGTGGACAGACTTTAGTGGAAAGACTAAAGTGGGCAGACTGAAGTGGAAAGACTATAGTGGAAAGACTAAAGTGGAAAAAATGTAGTGGACAGAATAAAGTGGAGACTGTAGTGGAAAGACTAGAGTGGACAGAGAATAGTGGAAAGACTAAAGTGGACAGACTATAGTGGAAAGACTATGGTGGAAAGACTGTAGTGTACGGAAGAAAGTGGAGACTATAGTGGAAAGACTAAAGTGGACAGAGAATAGTGGAAAGACAAAAGTGGAAAGACTGTAGTGGACAGAATAAAGTGGAGACTAGAGTGGATAGACTAAAGTGGAAAGACTAAAGTGGACAGACTATCGTGGAAAGACTATAGTGGAAAGACTGTAGTGGACAGAATAAAGTGGAGACTATAGTGGAAAGCCTAAAGTGGACAGATAATAGTGGAAAGACTAAAGTTGACAGACTATAGTGGAAAGACTATAGTGGAAAGACTGTAGTGGACAGAATAAAGTGGAGACCATAGTGGAAAGACTAAAGTGGACAGAGAATAGTGGAAAGACTAAAGTGGACAGACTATAGTGGAAAGACTATAGTGGAAAGACTGTAGTGAACAGAATAAAGTGAAGACTATAGTCGAAAATCTAAAGTGGAGAGAGAATAGTGGAAAGACTAAAGTGGAAAGAATGTAGTGGACAGAATAAAGTGCAGACTATAGTAGAAAGACTAAAGTGGAAAGACTAAAGTGGACAGACTATAGTGGAAAGAGTGAAGTTGAAAGACTCAGTGGAGAGACTAAAGTGTACACACTGAAGTGGACAAAATAAAGTGGAAAGACTAAAGTGGAAAGACTAAAGTGGACAGACTATAGTGGAAAGACTAAAGTGGAAAGACTAAAGTGGAAAAACTAAAGTGGAAAGACTAAAGTGGACAGACTATAGTGGAAAGACTATAGTGGAAAGACTGTCGTGGACAGAATAAAGTGGAGACTATAGTGGAAAGACTAAAGTGGACAGACTGTAGTGGAAAGACTATAGTGGAAAGACTGTAGTGGACATAATAAAGTGGAGACTATAGTGGAAAGACTAAAGTGGACAGAGAATAGTGGACAGACTAAAGTGGACAGACTATAGTGGAAAGACTAAAGTGGAAAGACTAAAGTGGACAGACTATAGTGGAAAGACTATAGTGGAAAGACTGTAGTGGACAGAATAAAGTGGAGACTATAGTGGAAAGCCTAAAGTGGAAAGAGAATAGTGGAAAGACTAAAGTTGACAGACCATAGTGGAAAGACTATAGTGGAAAGACTGTAGTGGACAGAATAAAGTGGAGACTATAGTGGAAAGACTAAAGTGGAAAGACTAAAGTGGACGGACTTTAGTGGAAAGACTAAAGTGGACAGACTGAAGTGGAAAGACTATACTGGAAAGACTAAAGTGGAAAGACTAAGTGGACAGACTAAAGTGGAAAGACTATAGTGGAAAGACTAAAGTGGACAGACTTTAGTGGAAAGACTAAAGTGGACAGACTGAAGTGGAAAGACTATAGTGGAAAGACTAAAGTGGAAAAATGTAGTGGACAGAATAAAGTGGAGACTGTAGTGGAAAGACTAAAGTGGACAGAGAATAGTGGAAAGACTAAAGTGGACAGACTATAGTGGAAAGACTATGGTGGAAAGACTGTAGTGTACGGAATAAAGTGGAGACTATAGTGGAAAGACTAAAGTGGAAAGACTAAAGTGGACAGAGAATAGTGGAAAGACTAAAGTGGAAAGACTGTAGTGGACAGAATAAAGTGGAGACTATAGTGGATAGACTAAAGTGGAAAGACTAAAGTGGACAGACTATAGTGGAAAGACTAAAGTTGACAGACTATAGTGGAAAGACTATAGTGGACAGACTGTAGTGGACAGAATAAAGTGGAGACTATAGTGGAAAGACTAAAGTGGACAGAGAATAGTGGAAAGACTAAAGTGGACAGACTATAGTGGAAAGACTATAGTGGAAAGACTGAAGTTAAAAGACTCAGGGAAGAGACTAAAGTGTACACACTGAAGTGGACAGAATAAAGTGGAAAGACTAAAGTGGAAAGACTAAAGTGGACAGGCTATAGTGGAAAGACTAAAGTGGAAAGACTAAAGTGGAAAAACTAAAGTGGCAAGACTAAAGTGGACAGACTATAGTGGAAAGACTATAGTGGAAAGACTGTCGTGGACAGAATAAAGTGGAGACTATAGTGGAAAGACTAAAGTGGACAGACTATAGTGGAAAGACTATAGTGGAAAGACTGTAGTGGACATAATAAAGTGGAGACTATATTGGAAAGACTAAAGTGGACAGAGAATAGTGGAAAGACTAAAGTGGACAGACTATAGTGGAAAGACTAAAGTGGACAAAGAATAGTGGAAAGACTAAAGTGGAAAGACTAAAGTGGACAGACTATAGTGGAAAGACTGAAGTGGACAGGCTAAAGTGGAAAAACTAAAGTGGAAAGACTAAAGTGGACAGACTATAGTGGAAAGACTATAGTGGAAAGACTGTAGTGGACAGAATAAAGTGTAGACTATAGTGGAAAGAATAAAGTGGACAGAGAATAGTGGAAAGAATAAAGTGGACAGACTATGGTGGAAAGACTACAGTGGAAAGACTGTAGTGGACAGAATAAATTGGAGACTATAGTGGAAAGACTAAAGTGGACAGAGAATAGTGGAAAGACTTAAGTGGAAAGACTGTAGTGGACAGAATAAAGTGGAGACTATAGTGTAAAGACTAAAGTGGAAAGACTATAGTGGACAGACTATAGTTCAAAGACTGAAGTGGAAAGACTAAGTGGACAGACTAAAGTGGAAAGACTATAGTGGAAAGACTAAAGTGGACAGACTTTAGTGGAAAGACTAAAGTGGGCAGACTGAAGTGGAAAGACTATAGTGGAAAGACTAAAGTGGAAAAAATGTAGTGGACAGAATAAAGTGGAGACTGTAGTGGAAAGACTAGAGTGGACAGAGAATAGTGGAAAGACTAAAGTGGACAGACTATAGTGGAAAGACTATGGTGGAAAGACTGTAGTGTACGGAATAAAGTGGAGACTATAGTGGAAAGACTAAAGTGGACAGAGAATAGTGGAAAGACAAAAGTGGAAAGACTGTAGTGGACAGAATAAAGTGGAGACTAGAGTGGATAGACTAAAGTGGAAAGACTAAAGTGGACAGACTATCGTGGAAAGACTATAGTGGAAAGACTGTAGTGGACAGAATAAAGTGGAGACTATAGTGGAAAGCCTAAAGTGGACAGATAATAGTGGAAAGACTAAAGTTGACAGACTATAGTGGAAAGACTATAGTGGAAAGACTGTAGTGGACAGAATAAAGTGGAGACCATAGTGGAAAGACTAAAGTGGACAGAGAATAGTGGAAAGACTAAAGTGGACAGACTATAGTGGAAAGACTATAGTGGAAAGACTGTAGTGAACAGAATAAAGTGAAGACTATAGTCGAAAATCTAAAGTGGAGAGAGAATAGTGGAAAGACTAAAGTGGAAAGAATGTAGTGGACAGAATAAAGTGCAGACTATAGTAGAAAGACTAAAGTGGAAAGACTAAAGTGGACAGACTATAGTGGAAAGAGTGAAGTTGAAAGACTCAGTGGAGAGACTAAAGTGTACACACTGAAGTGGACAAAATAAAGTGGAAAGACTAAAGTGGAAAGACTAAAGTGGACAGACTATAGTGGAAAGACTAAAGTGGAAAGACTAAAGTGGAAAAACTAAAGTGGAAAGACTAAAGTGGACAGACTATAGTGGAAAGACTATAGTGGAAAGACTGTCGTGGACAGAATAAAGTGGAGACTATAGTGGAAAGACTAAAGTGGACAGACTGTAGTGGAAAGACTATAGTGGAAAGACTGTAGTGGACATAATAAAGTGGAGACTATAGTGGAAAGACTAAAGTGGACAGAGAATAGTGGACAGACTAAAGTGGACAGACTATAGTGGAAAGGCTAAAGTGGAAAGACTAAAGTGGACAGACTATAGTGGAAAGACTATAGTGGAAAGACTGTAGTGGACAGAATAAAGTGGAGACTATAGTGGAAAGCCTAAAGTGGAAAGAGAATAGTGGAAAGACTAAAGTTGACAGACCATAGTGGAAAGACTATAGTGGAAAGACTGTAGTGGACAGAATAAAGTGGAGACTATAGTGGAAAGACTAAAGTGGAAAGACTAAAGTGGACAGACTTTAGTGGAAAGACTAAAGTGGACAGACTGAAGTGGAAAGACTATACTGGAAAGACTAAAGTGGAAAGACTAAGTGGACAGACTAAAGTGGAAAGACTATAGTGGAAAGACTAAAGTGGACAGACTTTAGTGGAAAGACTAAAGTGGACAGACTGAAGTGGAAAGACTATAGTGGAAAGACTAAAGTGGAAAAATGTAGTGGACAGAATAAAGTGGAGACTGTAGTGGAAAGACTAAAGTGGACAGAGAATAGTGGAAAGACTAAAGTGGACAGACTATAGTGGAAAGACTATGGTGGAAAGACTGTAGTGTACGGAATAAAGTGGAGACTATAGTGGAAAGACTAAAGTGGAAAGACTAAAGTGGACAGAGAATAGTGGAAAGACTAAAGTGGAAAGACTGTAGTGGACAGAATAAAGTGGAGACTATAGTGGATAGACTAAAGTGGAAAGACTAAAGTGGACAGACTATAGTGGAAAGACTAAAGTTGACAGACTATAGTGGAAAGACTATAGTGGACAGACTGTAGTGGACAGAATAAAGTGGAGACTATAGTGGAAAGACTAAAGTGGACAGAGAATAGTGGAAAGACTAAAGTGGACAGACTATAGTGGAAAGACTATAGTGGAAAGACTGAAGTTAAAAGACTCAGGGAAGAGACTAAAGTGTACACACTGAAGTGGACAGAATAAAGTGGAAAGACTAAAGTGGAAAGACTAAAGTGGACAGACTATAGTGGAAAGACTATAGTGGAAAGACTGTCGTGGACAGAATAAAGTGGAGACTATAGTGGAAAGACTAAAGTGGACAGACTATAGTGGAAAGACTATAGTGGAAAGACTGTAGTGGACATAATAAAGTGGAGACTATATTGGAAAGACTAAAGTGGACAGAGAATAGTGGAAAGACTAAAGTGGACAGACTATAGTGGAAAGACTAAAGTGGACAAAGAATAGTGGAAAGACAAAAGTGGAAAGACTAAAGTGGACAGACTATAGTGGAAAGACTAAAGTGGACAGACTAAAGTGGACAGACTATAGTGGAAAGACTATAGTGGAAAGACTGTAGTGGACAGAATAAAGTGGAGACTATAGTGGAAAGACTAAAGTGGACAGAGAATAGTGGAAAGAATAAAGTGGACAGACTATAGTGGAAAGACTAAAGTGGACAGACTAAAATGGAAAGACTAAAGTGGAAAGACTAAAGTGGACAGACTACAGTGGAAAGACTATAGTGGAAAGACTGTAGTGGACAGAATAAAATGGAGACTATAGTGGAAAGACTAAAGTGGACAGAGAATAGTGGAAAGACTAAAGTGGACAGACTATAGTGGAAAGAATATAGTGGAAAGACTGTAGTGGACAGAATAAAGTGGAGACTATAGTGGAAAGACTAAAGTGGAAAGACTAAAGTGGACAGACTATAGTGGAAAGACTGAAGTGGACAGACTAAAGTGGAAAAACTAAAGTGGAAAGACTAAAGTGGACAGACTATAGTGGAAAGACTATAGTGGAAAGACTGTAGTGGACAGAATAAAGTGTAGACTATAGTGGAAAGACTAAAGTGGACAGAGAATAGTGGAAAGAATAAAGTGGACAGACTATAGTGGAAAGACTACAGTGGAAAGACTGTAGTGGACAGAATAAAGTGGAGACTATAGTGGAAAGACTAAAGTGGACAGAGAATAGTGGAAAGACTAAAGTGGAAAGACGGTAGTGGACAGAATAAAGTGGAGACTATAGTGTAAAGACTAAAGTGGAAAGACTAAAGTGGACAGACTATAGTTCAAAGACTGAAGTGCAAAGACTAAGAGGACAGACTAAAGTGGAAAGACTATAGTGGAAAGACTAAAGTGGACAGACTATAGTTCAAAGACTGAAGTGCAAAGACTAAGAGGACAGACTAAAGTGGAAAGACTATAGTGGAAAGACTAAAGTGGACAGACTTTAGTGGAAATACTAAAGTGGACAGACTGAAGTGGAAAGACTATAGTGGAAAGACTAAAGTGGAAAGAATGTAGTTGACAGAATAAAGTGGAGACTATAGTGGAAAGACTAAAGTGGACAGGGAATAGTGGAAAAACTAAAGTGGACAGACTATAGTGGAAAGACTATGGTGGAAAGACTGTAGTGGAAGGAATAAAGTGGAGACTATAGTGGAAAGACTGAAGTGGACAGAGAATAGTGGAAAGACTAAAGTGGAAAGACTAAAGTGGACAGACTATAGTGGAAAGACTATAGTGGAACGACTGTAGTGGACAGAATAAAGTGGAGACTATAGTGGAAAGACTAAAGTGGAAAGACTAAAGTGGACAGACTATAGTTGAAAGACTGAAGCGGCAAGACTCAGTGGACAAACTAAAGTGTACACACTGAAGTGGACAGAATAAAGTGGAAAGACTAAAGTGGAAATACTAAAGTGGACAGACTATAGTGGAAAGACTAAAGTGGACAGACTAAAGTGGAAAGACTAAAGTGGAAAGACTAAAGTGGACAGACTGTAGTGGAAAGACTAAAGTGGACAGACTATAGTAGAAAGACTAAAGTGGACCGACTAAAGTGGAAAGACTAAAGTGGAAAGACTAAAGTGGACAGACTATAGTGGAAAGACCATAGTGGAAAGACTATAGTGGACAGAATAAAGTGGAGATTATAGTGGAAAGACTAAAGTGGAAAGACTAAAGTGGACAGAGAATAGAGGAAAGACTAAAGTGGACCGACTAAAGTGGAAAGACTGTAGTGGACAGAATAAAGTGGAGACTATGGTGGAAAGACTAAAGTGGACAGAGAATAGTGGAAAGACTAAAGTGGACAGACTATAGTGGAAAGACTAAAGTGGAAAGACTAAAGTGGACAGAGAATAGTGGAAAGACTAAAGTGGACAGACTATAGTGGAAAGACTATAGTGGAAAGACTAAAGTGGACAGACTATAGTGGAAAGACTATAGTGGAAAGACTGTAGTGGACATAATAAAGTGGAGACTATAGTGGAAAGACTAAAGTGGACAGAGATTAGTGGAAAGACTAAAGTGGACAGACTATAGTGGAAAGACTAAAGTGGACAGAGAATAGTTGAAAGACTAAAGTGGAAAGACTAAAGTGGACAGACTATAGTGGAAAGACTATAGTGGAAAGACTGTAGTGGACAGAATAAAGTGGAGACTATAGTGGAAAGACTAAAGTGGACAGAGAATAGTGGAAAGACTAAAGTGGACAGACTAAAGTGGACAGACTATAGTGGAAAGACTATAGTGGAACGACTGTAGTGGACAGAATAAAGTGGAGACTATAGTGGAAAGACTAAAGTGGAAAGACTAAAGTGGACAGACTATAGTTGAAAGACTGAAGCGGCAAGACTCAGTGGACAAACTAAAGTGTACACACTGAAGTGGACAGAATAAAGTGGAAAGACTAAAGTGGAAATACTAAAGTGGACAGACTATAGTGGAAAGACTAAAGTGGACAGACTAAAGTGGAAAGACTAAAGTGGAAAGACTAAAGTGGACAGACTGTAGTGGAAAGACTAAAGTGGACAGACTATAGTAGAAAGACTAAAGTGGACCGACTAAAGTGGAAAGACTAAAGTGGAAAGACTAAAGTGGACAGACTATAGTGGAAAGACCATAGTGGAAAGACTATAGTGGACAGAATAAAGTGGAGATTATAGTGGAAAGACTAAAGTGGAAAGACTAAAGTGGACAGAGAATAGAGGAAAGACTAAAGTGGACCGACTAAAGTGGAAAGACTGTAGTGGACAGAATAAAGTGGAGACTATGGTGGAAAGACTAAAGTGGACAGAGAATAGTGGAAAGACTAAAGTGGACAGACTATAGTGGAAAGACTAAAGTGGAAAGACTAAAGTGGACAGAGAATAGTGGAAAGACTAAAGTGGACAGACTATAGTGGAAAGACTATAGTGGAAAGACTACAGTGGACAGACTATAGTGGAAAGACTATTGTGGAAAGACTGTAGTGGACATAATAAAGTGGAGACTATAGTGGAAAGACTAAAGTGGACAGAGATTAGTGGAAAGACTAAAGTGGACAGACTATAGTGGAAAGACTAAAGTGGACAGAGAATAGTTGAAAGACTAAAGTGGAAAGACTAAAGTGGACAGACTATAGTGGAAAGACTATAGTGGAAAGACTGTAGTGGACAGAATAAAGTGGAGACTATAGTGGAAAGACTAAAGTGGACAGAGAATAGTGGAAAGACTAAAGTGGACAGACTATAGTGGAAAGACTATAGTGGAAAGACTTTAGTGGACAGAATAAAGTGGAGACTATAGTGGAAAGACTAAAGTGGAAAGACTAAAGTGGACAGACTATAGTGGAAAGACTGAAGTGGACAGACTAAAGTGGAAAAACTAAAGTGGAAAGACTAAAGTGGACAGACTATAGTGGAAAGACTATAGTGGAAAGACTGTAGTGGACAGAATAAAGTGTAGACTATAGTGGAAAGACTAAAGTGGACAGAGAATAGTGGAAAGAATAAAGTGGACAGACTATAGTGGAAAGACTACAGTGGAAAGACTGTAGTGGACAGAATAAATTGGAGACTATAGTGGAAAGACTAAAGTGGACAGAGAATAGTGGAAAGACTAAAGTGGAAAGACTGTAGTGGACAGAATAAAGTGGAGACTATAGTGTAAAGACTAAAGTGGAAAGACTCTAGTGGACAGACTATAGTTCAAAGACTGAAGTGGAAAGACTAGTGTGGAAAGACTAAAGTGGAAAAAATGTAGTGGACAGAATAAAGTGGAGACTGTAGTGGAAAGACTAAAGTGGACAGAGAATAGTGGAAAGACTAAAGTGGACAGACTATAGTGGAAAGACTATGGTGGAAAGACTGTAGTGTACGGAATAAAGTGGAGACTATAGTGGAAAGACTAAAGTGGACAGAGAATAGTGGAAAGACAAAAGTGGAAAGACTGTAGTGGACAGAATAAAGTGGAGACTAGAGTGGATAGACTAAAGTGGAAAGACTAAAGTGGACAGACTATCGTGGAAAGACTATAGTGGAAAGACTGTAGTGGACAGAATAAAGTGGAGACTATAGTGGAAAGCCTAAAGTGGACAGATAATAGTGGAAAGACTAAAGTTGACAGACTATAGTGGAAAGACTATAGTGGAAAGACTGTAGTGGACAGAATAAAGTGGAGACCATAGTGGAAAGACTAAAGTGGACAGAGAATAGTGGAAAGACTAAAGTGGACAGACTATAGTGGAAAGACTATAGTGGAAAGACTGTAGTGAACAGAATAAAGTGGAGACTATAGTCGAAAATCTAAAGTGGAGAGAGAATAGTGGAAAGACTAAAGTGGAAAGAATGTAGTGGACAGAATAAAGTGCAGACTATAGTAGAAAGACTAAAGTGGAAAGACTAAAGTGGACAGACTATAGTGGAAAGAGTGAAGTTGAAAGACTCAGTGGAGAGACTAAAGTGTACACACTGAAGTGGACAAAATAAAGTGGAAAGACTAAAGTGGAAAGACTAAAGTGGACAGACTATAGTGGAAAGACTAAAGTGGAAAGACTAAAGTGGAAAAACTAAAGTGGAAAGACTAAAGTGGACAGACTATAGTGGAAAGACTATAGTGGAAAGACTGTCGTGGACAGAATAAAGTGGAGACTATAGTGGAAAGACTAAAGTGGACAGACTGTAGTGGAAAGACTATAGTGGAAAGACTGTAGTGGACATAATAAAGTGGAGACTATAGTGGAAAGACTAAAGTGGACAGAGAATAGTGGACAGACTAAAGTGGACAGACTATAGTGGAAAGACTAAAGTGGAAAGACTAAAGTGGACAGTCTATAGTGGACAGACTAAAGTGGACACACTAAAGTGGAAAGACTAAAGTGGAAAGACTAAATTGGACAGACGATAGTGGAAATGACTAAAGTGGAAAGACTAAAGTGGAAAGACTAAAGTGGACAGACTATATTGGAAAGACTATAGTGGAAAGACTGTAGTGGACAGAATAAAGTGGTGACTATAGTGGAAAGACAAAAGTGGAAAGACTAAAGTGGACAGAGAATAGTGGACAGACTAAAGTGGACAGACTATAGTGGAAAGACTAAAGTGGAAAGACTAAAGTGGACAGACTATAGTGGAAAGACTATAGTGGAAAGACTGTAGTGGACAGAATAAAGTGGAGACTATAGTGGAAAGCCTAAAGTGGAAAGAGAATAGTGGAAAGACTAAAGTTGACAGACTATAGTGGAAAGACTATAGTGGAAAGACTGTAGTGGACAGAATAAAGTGGAGACTATAGTGGAAAGACTAAAGTGGACAGAGAATAGTGGAAAGACTAAAGTGGAAAGACTAAAGTGGACAGACTTTAGTGGAAAGACTAAAGTGGACAGACTGAAGTGGAAAGACTATACTGGAAAGACTAAAGTGGAAAGACTAAGTGGACAGACTAAAATGGAAAGACTATAGTGGAAAGACTAAAGTGGACAGACTTTAGTGGAAAGACTAAAGTGGACAGACTGAAGTGGAAAGACTATAGTGGAAAGACTAAAGTGGAAAAATGTAGTGGACAGAATAAAGTGGAGACTGTAGTGGAAAGACTAAAGTGGACAGAGAATAGTGGAAAGACTAAAGTGGACAGACTAAAGTGGACAGTCTATAGTGGACAGACTAAAGTGGACACACTAAAGTGGAAAGACTAAAGTGGAAAGACTAAATTGGACAGACGATAGTGGAAATGACTAAAGTGGAAAGACTAAAGTGGACATACTAATGTGGACAGACTAAAGTGGAAAGACTAAAGTGGACAGACTCTAGTGGAAAGACTGAAGTGGAAAGACTAAGTGGACAGACTAAAGCGGAAAGACTAAAGTGGAAAGACAATAGTGGACAGACTATAGTGGAAAGACTAAAGTGGACAGACTAAAGTGGAAAGACTAAAGTGGAAAGACTAAAGTGGACAGACTATATTGGAAAGACTATAGTGGAAAGACTGTAGTGGACAGAATAAAGTGGTGACTATAGTGGAAAGACAAAAGTGGAAAGACTAAAGTGGACAGAGAATAGTGGAAAGACTAAAGTGGACAGACTATAGTGGAAATACTAAAGTGGACAGACTAATGTGGAAAGACTAAAGTGGAAAGACTAAAGTGGACAGACTATAGTGGAAAGACTGTAGTGGACAGAATAAATTGGAGAGTATAGTGGAAAGAATAAAGTGGACAGAGAATAATGGAAAGACTAAAGTGGACAGACTATATTGGAAAGACTATAGTAGAGAGACTGTAATGGACGGAATAAAGTGGAGACTATAGTGGAAAGACTGTAGTGGACAGAATAAAGTGGAGACTATAGTGGATAGACTAAAGTGGAAAGACTAACGTGGACAGACTATAGTGGAAAGACTATAGTGGAAAGACTGTAGTGGACAGAATAAAGTGGAGACTATAGTGGAAAGCCTAAAGTGGACAGAGAATAGTGGAAAGACTAAAGTTGACAGACTATAGTGGAAAGACTATAGTGGAAAGACTATAGTGAAAGGACTTTAGTGGACAGAATAAAGTGGAGAGTATAGTGGAAAGACTAAAGTGGACAGAGATTAGTGGAAAGACTAAAGTGGACAGACTATAGTGGAAAGACTAAAGTGGACAGAGGATAGTGGAAAGACTAAAGTGGACAGACTATAGTGTAAAGACTAAAGTGGACAGAGAATAGTGGAAAGACTAAAGTGGAAAGAATGTAGTGGACAGAATAAAGTGCAGACTATAGTGGAAAGACTAAAGTGGAAAGACTAAAGTGGACAGACTATATTGGAAAGACGGAAGTTGAAAGACTCAGTGGAGAGACTAAAACGTACACACTGAAGTGGACAGAATAAAGTGGAAAGACTAAAGTGGACAGACTATAGTGGAAAGACTAAAGTGGAAAGACTAAAGTGGAAAAACTAAAGTGGAAAGACTAAAGTGGACAGACTATAGTGGAAAGACTATAGTGGAAAGACTGTCGTGGACAGAATAAAGTGGAGACTATAGTGGAAAGACTAAAGTGGACAGACTATAGTGGAAAGACGATAGTGGAAAGACTGTAGTGGACATAATAAAGGGGAGACTATAGTGGAAAGACTAAAGTGGACAGAGATTAGTGGAAAGACTGAAGTGGACAGACTATAGTGGATAGACTAAAGTGGACAGAGAATAGTGGAAAGACTAAAGTGGACAGACTATAGTGGAAAGACTATAGTGGAAAGACTAAAGTGGACAGACTAAAGTGGAAAAACTAAAGTGGAAAGACTAAAGTGGACAGACTATAGTGGAAAAACTAAAGTGGAAAGACTAAAGTGGACAGACTATAGTGGAAAGACTGTAGTGGACAGAATAAATTGGAGAGTATAGTGGAAAGAATAAAGTGGACAGAGAATAATGGAAAGACTAAAGTGGACAGACTATATTGGAAAGACTATAGTAGAGAGACTGTAATGGACGGAATAAAGTGGAGACTATAGTGGAAAGACAAAAGTGGAAAGACTAAAGTGGACAGAGAATAGTGGAAAGACTAAAGTGGACAGACTATAGTGGAAATACTAAAGTGGACAGACTAATGTGGAAAGACTAAAGTGGAAAGACTAAAGTGGACAGACTATAGTGGAAAGACTGTAGTGGACAGAATAAATTGGAGAGTATAGTGGAAAGAATAAAGTGGACAGAGAATAATGGAAAGACTAAAGTGGACAGACTATATTGGAAAGACTATAGTAGAGAGACTGTAATGGACGGAATAAAGTGGAGACTATAGTGGAAAGACTGTAGTGGACAGAATAAAGTGGAGACTATAGTGGATAGACTAAAGTGGAAAGACTAACGTGGACATACTATAGTGGAAAGACTATAGTGGAAAGACTGTAGTGGACAGAATAAAGTGGAGACTATAGTGGAAAGCCTAAAGTGGACAGAGAATAGTGGAAAGACTAAAGTTGACAGACTATAGTGGAAAGACTATAGTGGAAAGACTATAGTGAAAGGACTTTAGTAGACAGAATAAAGTGGAGAGTATAGTGGAAAGACTAAAGTGGACAGAGATTAGTGGAAAGACTAAAGTGGACAGACTATAGTGGAAAGGCTAAAGTGGACAGAGGATAGTGGAAAGACTAAAGTGGACAGACTATAGTGTAAAGACTAAAGTGGACAGAGAATAGTGGAAAGACTAAAGTGGAAAGAATGTAGTGGACAGAATAAAGTGCAGACTATAGTGGAAAGACTAAAGTGGAAAGACTAAAGTGGACAGACTATATTGGAAAGACGGAAGTTGAAAGACTCAGTGGAGAGACTAAAACGTACACACTGAAGTGGACAGAATAAAGTGGAAAGACTAAAGTGGACAGACTATAGTGGAAAGACTAAAGTGGAAAGACTAAAGTGGAAAAACTAAAGTGGAAAGACTAAAGTGGACAGACTATAGTGGAAAGACTATAGTGGAAAGACTGTCGTGGACAGAATAAAGTGGAGACTATAGTGGAAAGACTAAAGTGGACAGACTATAGTGGAAAGACGATAGTGGAAAGACTGTAGTGGACATAATAAAGGGGAGACTATAGTGGAAAGACTAAAGTGGACAGAGATTAGTGGAAAGACTGAAGTGGACAGACTATAGTGGATAGACTAAAGTGGACAGAGAATAGTGGAAAGACTAAAGTGGACAGACTATAGTGGAAAGACTATAGTGGAAAGACTAAAGTGGACAGACTAAAGTGGAAAAACTAAAGTGGAAAGACTAAAGTGGACAGACTATAGTGGAAAAACTAAAGTGGAAAGACTAAAGTGGACAGACTAAGTGGAAAGACTATAGTGGAAAGACTCTAGTGGACAGAATAAAGTGGAGACTATAGTGGAAAGACTAAAGTGCACAGAGACTAGTGGAAAGACTAAAGTGGACAGACTATAGTGGAAAGATTATAGTGGAAAGACTGTAGTGGACAGAATAAAGTGGAGACTATAGTGGAAAGATTAAAGTGGAAAGACTAAAGTGGACAGAGAATAGTGGAAAGACTAAAGTGGAAAGAATGTAATGGACAGAAGAAAGTGGAGACTATAGTGGAAAGACTAAAGTGGACAGACTATAGTGGAAAGACTATAGTGGAAAGACTGTAGTGGACAGAATAAAGTGGAGACTATAGTGGAAAGACTAAAGGGGACAGACTATAGTGGAAAGACTGTAGTGGACAGAATAAAGTGGAGACTATAGTGGATAGACTAAAGTTCAAAGACTAACGTGGACAGACTATAGTGGAAAGACTATAGTGGAAAGACTGTAGTGGACAGAATAAAGTGGAGACTATAGTGGAAAGCCTAAAGTGGACAGAGAATAGTGGAAAGACTAAAGTTGACAGACTATAGTGGAAAGACTATAGTGGAAAGACTATAGTGAAAGGACTTTAGTGGACAGAATAAAGTGGAGACTATAGTGGAAAGACTAAAGTGGACAGAGATTAGTGGAAAGACTAAAGTGGACAGACTATGGTGGAAAGACTAAAGTGGACAGAGGATAGTGGAAAGACTAAAGTGGACAGACTATAGTGTAAAGACTATAGTGGACAGACTAAAGTGGAAAAACTAAAGTGGAAAGACTAAAGTGGACAGAATAAAGTGGAGACTATAGTGGAAAGACTAAAGTGGACAGAGAATAGTGGAAAGACTAAAGTGGAAAGAATGTAGTGGACAGAATAAAGTGCAGACTATAGTGGAAAGACTAAAGTGGAAAGACTAAAGTGGACAGACTATATTGGAAAGACGGAAGTTGAAAGACTCAGTGGAGAGACTAAAACGTACACACTGAAGTGGACAGAATAAAGTGGAAAGACTAAAGTGGACAGACTATAGTGGAAAGACTAAAGTGGAAAGACTAAAGTGGAAAAACTAAAGTGGAAAGACTAAAGTGGACAGACTATAGTGGAAAGACTATAGTGGAAAGACTGTCGTGGACAGAATATAGTGGAGACTATAGTGGAAAGACTAAAGTGGACAGACTATAGTGGAAAGACTATAGTGGAAAGACTGTAGTGGACATAATAAAGGGGAGACTATAGTGGAAAGACTAAAGTGGACAGCGATTAGTGGAAAGACTAAAGTGGACAGACTATAGTGGATAGACTAAAGTGGAAAGAATGTAGTGGACAGAATAAAGTGCAGACTATAGTGGAAAGACTAAAGTGGAAAGACTAAAGTGGACAGACTATATTGGAAAGACGGAAGTTGAAAGACTCAGTGGAGAGACTAAAACGTACACACTGAAGTGGACAGAATAAAGTGGAAAGACTAAAGTGGACAGACTATAGTGGAAAGACTAAAGTGGAAAGACTAAAGTGGAAAAACTAAAGTGGAAAGACTAAAGTGGACAGACTATAGTGGAAAGACTATAGTGGAAAGACTGTCGTGGACAGAATAAAGTGGAGACTATAGTGGAAAGACTAAAGTGGACAGACTATAGTGGAAAGACGATAGTGGAAAGACTGTAGTGGACATAATAAAGGGGAGACTATAGTGGAAAGACTAAAGTGGACAGAGATTAGTGGAAAGACTAAAGTGGACAGACTATAGTGGATAGACTAAAGTGGACAGAGCATAGTGGAAAGACTAAAGTGGACAGACTATAGTGGAAAGACTATAGTGGAAAGACTAAAGTGGACAGACTAAAGTGGAAAAACTAAAGTGGAAAGACTAAAGTGGACAGACTATAGTGGAAAAACTAAAGTGGAAAGACTAAAGTGGACAGACTAAGTGGAAAGACTATAGTGGAAAGACTCTAGTGGACAGAATAAAGTGGAGACTATAGTGGAAAGACTAAAGTGCACAGAGACTAGTGGAAAGACTAAAGTGGACAGACTATAGTGGAAAGATTATAGTGGAAAGACTGTAGTGGACAGAATAAAGTGGAGACTATAGTGGAAAGATTAAAGTGGAAAGACTAAAGTGGACAGAGAATAGTGGAAAGACTAAAGTGGAAAGAATGTAATGGACAGAAGAAAGTGGAGACTATAGTGGAAAGACTAAAGTGGACAGACTATAGTGGAAAGACTATAGTGGAAAGACTGTAGTGGACAGAATAAAGTGGAGACTATAGTGGAAAGACTAAAGGGGACAGACTATAGTGGAAAGACTGTAGTGGACAGAATAAAGTGGAGACTATAGTGGATAGACTAAAGATCAAAGACTAACGTGGACAGACTATAGTGGAAAGACTATAGTGGAAAGACTGTAGTGGACAGAATAAAGTGGAGACTATAGTGGAAAGCCTAAAGTGGACAGAGAATAGTGGAAAGACTAAAGTTGACAGACTATAGTGGAAAGACTATAGTGGAAAGACTATAGTGAAAGGACTTTAGTGGACAGAATAAAGTGGAGACTATAGTGGAAAGACTAAAGTGGACAGAGATTAGTGGAAAGACTAAAGTGGACAGACTATAGTGGAAAGACTAAAGTGGAAAGAGGATAGTGGAAAGACTAAAGTGGACAGACTATAGTGTAAAGACTATAGTGGACAGACTAAAGTGGAAAAACTAAAGTGGAAAGACTAAAGTGGACAGAATAAAGTGGAGACTATAGTGGAAAGACTAAAGTGGACAGAGAATAGTGGAAAGACTAAAGTGGAAAGAATGTAGTGGACAGAATAAAGTGCAGACTATAGTGGAAAGACTAAAGTGGAAAGACTAAAGTGGACAGACTATATTTGAAAGACGGAAGTTGAAAGACTCAGTGGAGAGACTAAAACGTACACACTGAAGTGGACAGAATAAAGTGGAAAGACTAAAGTGGACAGACTATAGTGGAAAGACTAAAGTGGAAAGACTAAAGTGGAAAAACTAAAGTGGAAAGACTAAAGTGGACAGACTATAGTGGAAAGACTATAGTGGAAAGACTGTCGTGGACAGAATAAAGTGGAGACTATAGTGGAAAGACTAAAGTGGACAGACTATAGTGGAAAGACTATAGTGGAAAGACTGTAGTGGACATAATAAAGGGGAGACTATAGTGGAAAGACTAAAGTGGACAGCGATTAGTGGAAAGACTAAAGTGGACAGACTATAGTGGATAGACTAAAGTCGACAGAGAATAGTGGAAAGACTAAAGTGGAAAGAATGTAATGGACAGAATAAAGTGGAGACTATAGTGGAAAGACTGTAGTGGACAGACTAAAGTGGAGACTATAGTGGAAAGACTAAAGTGGACAGAGAATAGTGGAAAGAACAAAGTGGACAGACTATAGTGGAAAGACTAAAGTGGACAGACTAAAATGGAAAGACTAAAGTGGAAAGACTAAAGTGGACAGACTATAGTGGAAAGACTGTAGTGGACAGAATAAAGTGGAGAGTATAGTGGAAAGAATAAAGTGGACAGAGAATAGTGGAAAGACTAAAGTGGAGAGACTATAGTGGAAAGACTATAGTGGAGAGACTGTAGTGGACAGAATAAAGTGGAGACTATAGTGGAAAGACTAAAGTGGAAAAACTAAAGTGGACAGAGAATAGTGGAAAGACTAAAGTGGAAAGACTAAAGTGGAGACTATAGTGGAAAGACTAAAGTGGACAGAGAATAGTGGAAAGAATAAAGTGGACAGACTATAGTGGAAAGACTAAAGTGGACAGACTATAGTGGAAAGACTATAGTGGAAAGACTGTAGTGGACAGAATAAAGTGGAGACTATAGTGGAAAGACTAAAGGGGACAGACTATAGTGGAAAGACTATAGTGGAAAGACTGTAGTGGACATAATAAAGTGGAGACTAGAGAGAAAAGATTATAGTGGAAAGACTGTAGTGGACCGAATAAAGTGGAGACTATAGTGGAAAGATTAAAGTGGAAAGACTAAAGTGGACAGAGAATAGCGGATAGACTAAAGAGGACAGACTATAATGGAAAGACTGAAGTGGAAAGACTAAGTGGACAGACTAAAGTGGAAAGACTATAGTGAAAAGACTAAAGTGGACAGACTGTAGTGGAAAGACTTAAGTGGACAGAATGAAGTGAAAAGACTATAGTGGAAAGACTAAAGTGGAAAGACTAAATTGGACAGGCTATAGTGGAAAGACTGAAGTGGAAAGACTCAGTGGACAAACTAAAGTGTACACACTGAAGTGGACAGAATACAGTGGAAAGACTAAAGTGGAAAGACTAAAGTGGACAGACTATAGTGGAAAGACTAAAGTGGACAGACTAAAGTGGAAAGACTAAAGTGGAAATACTAAAGTGGACAGACTATAGTGGAAAGGCTAAAGTGGACAGACTAAAGTGGACAAACTATAGTGGAAAGACTGAAGTTGAAAGACTCAGTGGAGAGACTAAAGTGGACACACTGAAAAGGACAGAATAAAGTGGAAAGACTAAAGTGGAAAGACTAAAGTGGACAGACTATAGTGGAAAGACTAAAGTGGACAGACTAAAGTGGAAAAACTAAAGTGGAAAGACTAAAGTGGACAGACTATAGTGGAAAGACTATAGTGGAAAGACTATCGTGGACAGAATAAAGTGGAGACTATAGTGGAAAGACTAAAGTGGACAGATTATAGTGGAAAGACTATAGTGGAAAGACTGTAGTGGACATAATAAAGTGGAGACTATAGTGGAAAGACTAAAGTGGACAGAGAATAGTGGAAAGACCAAAGTGGACAGACTATAGTGGAAAGACTAAAGTGGACAGAGAATAGTGGAACGACTAAAGTGGACAGACTATAGTGGAAAGACTAAAGTGGACAGACTAAAGTGGAAAAACTAAAGTGGAAAGACTAAAGTGGACAGACTATAGTGGAAAGACTATAGTGGAAAGACTGTAGTGGACAGAATAAAGTGGAGATTGTAGTGGAAAGACTAAAGTGGACAGACTATAGTGGAAAGACTATAGTAGAAAGACTGTAGTGGACATAATAAAGTGGAGACTATAGTGGAAAGACTAAAGTGCACAGAGACTAGTGGAAAGACTAAAGTGGACAGACTATAGTGGAAAGATTATAGTGGAAAGACTGTAGTGGACAGAATAAAGTGGAGACTATAGTGGAAAGATTAAAGTGGAAAGACTAAAGTGGACATAGAATAGTGGAAAGACTAAAGTGGAAAGAATGTAATGGACAGAATAAAGTGGAGACTATAGTGGAAAGACTGTAGTGGACAGACTAAAGTGGAGACTATAGTGGAAAGACTAAAGTGGACAGAGAATAGTGGAAAGAACAAAGTGGACAGACTATAGTGGAAAGACTAAAGTGGACAGACTAAAATGGAAAGACTAAAGTGGAAAGACTAAAGTGGACAGACTATAGTGGAAAGACTGTAGTGGACAGAATAAAGTGGAGAGTATAGTGGAAAGAATAAAGTGGACAGAGAATAGTGGAAAGACTAAAGTGGACAGACTATAGTGGAAAGACTATAGTGGAGAGACTGTAGTGGACAGAATAAAGTGGAGACTATAGTGGAAAGACTAAAGTGGAAAAACTAAAGTGGACAGAGAATAGTGGAAAGACTAAAGTGGAAAGACTAAAGTGGACAGACTATAGTGGAAAGACTATAGTGGAAAGACTGTAGTGGACAGAATAAAGTGGAGACTATAGTGGAAAGACTAAAGTGGACAGAGAATAGTGGAAAGACTAAAGCGGACAGACTATAGTGGAAAGACTATAGTGGAAAGTTTTTAGTGGACAGAATAAAGTGGAGACTATAGTGGAAAGACTAAAGTGGAAAGACTAAAGTGGACAGACTATAGTGGAAAGACTGAAGTGGACAGGCTAAAGTGGAAAAACTAAAGTGGAAAGACTAAAGTGGACAGACTATAGTGGAAAGACTATAGTGGAAAGACTGTAGTGGACAGAATAAAGTGGAGACTATAGTGGAAAGACTAAAGTGGACAGAGAATAGTGGAAAGACTAAAGTGGAAAGACTAAAGTGGACAGACTTTAGTGGAAAGACTAAAGTGGACAGACTGAAGTGGAAAGACTATAGTGGAAAGACTAAAGTGGACAGACTTTAGTGGAAAGACTAAAGTGGACAGACTGAAGTGGAAAGACTATAGTGGAAAGACTAAAGTGGAAAAATGTAGTGGACAGAATAAAGTGGAGACTGTAGTGGAAAGACTAAAGTGGAAAGACTAAAGTGGACAGACTATAGTGGAAAGAGTGAATTTGAAAGACTCAGTGGAGAGACTAAAGTGTACACACTGAAGTGGACAAAATAAAGTGGAAAGACTAAAGTGGAAAGACTAAAGTGGACAGACTATAGTGGAAAGACTAAAGTGGAAAGACTAAAGTGGAAAAACTAAAGTGGAAAGACTAAAGTGGACAGACTATAGTGGAAAGACTAAAGTGGAAAGACTGTCGTGGACAGAATAAAGTGGAGACTATAGTGGAAAGACTAAAGTGGACAGACTGTAGTGGAAAGACTATAGTGGAAAGACTGTAGTGGACATAATAAAGTGGAGACTATAGTGGAAAGACTAAAGTGGACAGAGAATAGTGGACAGACTAAAGTGGACAGACTATAGTGGAAAGACTAAAGTGGAAAGACTAAAGTGGACAGACTATAGTGGAAAGACTATAGTGGAAAGACTGTAGTGGACAGAATAAAGTGGAGACTATAGTGGAAAGCCTAAAGTGGAAAGAGAATAGTGGAAAGACTAAAGTTGACAGACTATAGTGGAAAGACTATAGTGGAAAGACTGTAGTGGACAGAATAAAGTGGAGACTATAGTGGAAAGACTAAAGTGGACAGAGAATAGTGGAAAGACTAAAGTGGAAAGACTAAAGTGGACAGACTTTAGTGGAAAGACTAAAGTGGACAGACTGAAGTGGAAAGACTATAGTGGAAAGACTAAAGTGGACAGACTTTAGTGGAAAGACTAAAGTGGACAGACTGAAGTGGAAAGACTATAGTGGAAAGACTAAAGTGGAAAAATGTAGTGGACAGAATAAAGTGGAGACTGTAGTGGAAAGACTAAAGTGGACACAGAATAGTGGAAAGACTAAAGTGGACAGACTATAGTGGAAAGACTATGGTGGAAAGACTGTAGTGTACGGAATAAAGTGGAGACTATAGTGGAAAGACTAAAGTGGAAAGACTAAAGTGGACAGAGAATAGTGGAAAGACTAAAGTGGAAAGACTGTAGTGGACAGAATAAAGTGGAGACTATAGTGGATAGACTAAAGTGGAAAGACTAAAGTGGACAGACTATAGTGGAAAGACTATAGTCGAAAGACTGTAGTGGACAGAATAAAGTGGAGACTATAGTGGAAAGACTAAAGTGGACAGAGAATAGTGGAAAGACTAAAGTTGACAGACTATAGTGGAAAGACTATAGTGGACAGACTGTAGTGGACAGAATAAAGTGGAGACTATAGTGGAAAGACTAAAGTGGACAGAGAATAGTGGAAAGACTAAAGTGGACAGACTATAGTGGAAAGACTATAGTGGAAAGACTGAAGTTGAAAGACTCAGTGAAGAGACTAAAGTGTACACACTGAAGTGGACAGAATAAAGTGGAAAGACTAAAGTGGAAAGACTAAAGTGGACAGACTATAGTGGAAAGACTAAAGTGGAAAGACTAAAGTGGAAAAACTAAAGTGGCAAGACTAAAGTAGACAGACTATAGTGAAAAGACTATAGTGGAAAGACTGTCGTGGACAGAATAAAGTGGAGACTATAGTGGAAAGACTAAAGTGGACAGACTATAGTGGAAAGACTATAGTGGAAAGACTGTAGTGGACATAATAAAGTGGAGACTATAGTGGAAAGACTAAAGTGGACAGAGAATAGTGGAAAGACTAAAGTGGACAGACTATAGTGGAAAGACTAAAGTGGACAAAGATTAGTGGAAAGACAAAAGTGGAAAGACTAAAGTGGACAGACTATAGTGGAAAGACTAAAGTGGACAGACTAAAGTGGACAGACTATAGTGGAAAGACTGTAGTGGACAGAATAAAGTGGAGACTATAGTGGAAAGACTAAAGTGGACAGAGAATAGTGGAAAGAATAAAGTGGACAGACTATAGTGGAAAGACTAAAGTGGACAGACTAAAATGGAAAGACTAAAGTGGAAAGACTAAAGTGGACAGACTACAGTGGAAAGACTATAGTGGAAAGACTGTAGTGGACAGAATAAAGTGGAGACTATAGTGGAAAGACTAAAGTGGACAGAGAATAGTGGAAAGACTAAAGTGGACAGACTATAGTGGAAAGAATATAGTGGAAAGACTGTAGTGGACAGAATAAAGTGGAGACTATAGTGGAAAGACTAAAGTGGAAAGACTAAAGTGGACAGACTATAGTGGAAAGACTGAAGTGGACAGACTAAAGTGGAAAAACTAAAGTGGAAAGACTAAAGTGGACAGACTATAGTGGAAAGACTATAGTGGAAAGACTGTAGTGGACAGAATAAAGTGTAGACTATAGTGGAAAGACTAAAGTGGACAGAGAATAGTGGAAAGAATAAAGTGGACAGACTATAGTGGAAAGACTACAGTGGAAAGACTGTAGTGGACAGAATAAAGTGGAGACTATAGTGGAAAGACTAAAGTGGACAGAGAATAGTGGAAAGACTAAAGTGGAAAGACGGTAGTGGTCAGAATAAAGTGGAGACTATAGTGTAAAGACTAAAGTGGAAAGACTAAAGTGGACAGACTATAGTTCAAAGACTGAAGTGCAAAGACTAAGAGGACAGACTAAAGTGGAAAGACTATAGTGGAAAGACTAAAGTGGACAGACTTTAGTGGAAAGACTAAAGTGGACAGACTGAAGTGGAAAGACTATGGTGGAAAGACTAAAGTGGAAAGAATGTAGTTGACAGAATAAAGTGGAGACTATAGTGGAAAGACTAAAGTGGACAGAGAATAGTGGAAAGACTAAAGTGGACAGACTATAGTGGAAAGACTATGGTGGAAAGACTGTAGTGGACGGAATAAAGTGGAGACTATAGTGGAAAGACTAAAGTGGACAGAGAATAGCGGAAAGACTAAAGTGGAAAGACTAAAGTGGACAGACTATAGTGGAAAGACTATAGTGGAACGACTGTAGTGGACAGAATAAAGTGGAGACTATAGTGGAAAGTCTAAAGTGGAAAGACTAAAGTGGACAGACTCTAGTTGAAAGACTGAAGCGGCAAGACTCAGTGGACAAACTAAAGTGTACACACTGAAGTGGACAGAATAAAGTGGAAAGACTAAAGTGGAAATACTAAAGTGAACAGACTATAGTGGAAAGACTAAAGTGGACAGACTAAAGTGGAAAGACTAAAGTGGAAAGACTAAAGTGGACAGACTGTAGTGGAAAGACTAAAGTGGACAGACTATAGTAGAAAGACTAAAGTGGACCGACTAAAGTGGAAAGACTAAAGTGGAAAGACTAAAGTGGACAGACTATAGTGGAAAGACCATAGTGGAAAGACTATAGTGGACAGAATAAAGTGGAGATTATAGTGGAAAGACTAAAGTGGAAAGACTAAAGTGGACAGAGAATAGAGGAAAGACTAAAGTGGACAGACTATAGTGGAAAGACTAAAGTGGTCAGACTAAAGTGGAAAGACTAAGGTGGAAAGACTAAAGTGGACAGACTATAGTGGAAAGACTATATTGGAAAGACTGTAGTGGACAGAATAAAGTGGAGACTATGGTGGAAAGACTAAAGTGGACAGAGAATAGTGGAAAGACTAAAGTGGACAGACTATAGTGGAAAGACTAAAGTGGAAAGACTAAAGTGGACAGACTTTAGTGGAAAGACTAAAGTGGACAGTCTATAGTGGACAGACTAAAGTGGACACACTAAAGTGGAAACACTAAAGTGGAAAGACTAAATTGGACAGACGATAGTGGAAATGACTAAAGTGGAAAGACTAAAGTGGACAGAGAATAGTGGAAAGACTAAAGTGAAAGACTAGAGTGGACAGACTATAGTGGAAAGACTATAGTGGAAAGACTGTAGTGGACAGAATAAAGTGGAGACTATAGTGGAAAGACTAAAGTGGACAGAGAATAGTGGAAAGACTAAAGTGGACAGACTATAGTGGAAAGACTATAGTGGAAAGACTGTAGTGGACAGAATAAAGTGGAGACTATAGTGGAAAGACTAAAGTGGAAAGACTAAAGTGGACAGACTATAATGGAAAGACTGAAGTGGACAGACTAAAGTGGAAAAACTAAAGTGGAAAGACTAAAGTGGACAGACTATAGTGGAAAGACTATAGTGAAAAGACTGTACTGGACAGAATAATGTGTAGACTATAGTGGAAAGACTTAAGTGGAAAGACTAAAGTGGACAGACTATAGTGGAAAGACTGAAGCGGCAAGACTCAGTGGACAAACTAAAGTGTACACACTGAAGTGGACAGAATAAAGTGGAAAGACTAAAGTGGAAAGACTAAAGTGGACCGGAAAGACTAAAGTGGAAAGACTAAAGTGGACAGACTATAGTGGAAAGACCATAGTGGAAAAACTATAGTGGACAGAATAAAGTGGAGACTATAGTGGAAAGACTAAAGTGGAAAGACTAAAGTGGACAGAGACTAGAGGAAAGACTAAAGTGGACAGACTATAGTGGAAAGACTAAAGTGGACAGACTAAAGTGGAAAGACTAAGATGGAATGACTAAAGTGGACAGACTATAGTGGAAAGACTAAAGTGGACACACTAAAGTGGAAAGACTAAAGTGGACACACTAAAGTGGAAAGACTAAAGTGGAAAGACTAAAGTGGACAGACGATAGTGGAAATGACTAAAGTGGAAAGACTAAAGTGGACATACTAAAGTGGACAGACTAAATTGGAAAGACTAAAGTGGACAGACTCTAGTGGAAAGACTGAAGTGGAAAGACTAAGTGGACAGACTAAAGCGGAAAGACTAAAGTGGAAAGACTATGGTGGACAGACTATAGTGGAAAGACTAAAGTGGACAGAGAATAGTGGAAAGACTAAAGTGGACAGACTTTAGTGGAAAGACTAAAGTGGACAGTCTATAGTGGAAAGACTAAAGTGGACATACTAAAGTGGAAAGACTAAAGTGGAAAGACTAAAGTGGACAGACGATAGTGGAAATGACTAAAGTGGAAAGACTAAAGTGGACATACTAAAGTGGACAGACTAAAGTGGAAAGACTAAAGTGGACAGACTCTAGTGGAAAGACTGAAGTGGAAAGACTAAGTGGAAAGACTAAAGCGGAAAGACTAAAGTGGAAAGACTATAGTGGACAGACTATAGTGGAAAAACTAAAGTGGACAGACTAAAGTGGAAAGACTAAAGTGGAAAGACTAAAGTGGACAGACTATATTGGAAAGACTATAGTGGAAAGACTGTAGTGGACAGAATAAAGTGGAGACTATAGTGGAAAGACTAAAGTGGAAAGACTAAAGTGGACAGAGAATAGTGGAAAGACTAATGTGGACAGACTATAGTGGAACTACTAAAGACGACAGACTAATGTGGAAAGACTAAAGTGGAAAGACTAAAGTGGACAGACTATAGTGGAAAGACTGTAGTGGACAGAATAAATTGGAGAGTATAGTGGAAAGAATAAAGTGGACAGAGAATAGTGGAAAGGCTAAAGTGGACAGACTATATTGGAAAGACTATAGTGGACAGACTGTAGTGGACAGAATAAAGTGGAGACTATAGTGGAAAGACTAAAGTGGAAAGACTAAAGTGGACAGAGAATAGTGGAAAGACTAAAGTGGAAAGACTAAAGTGGACAGACTATAGTGGAAAGACTATAGTGGAAAGACTGTAGTGGACAGAATAAAGTGGAGACTATAGTGGAAAGACTAAAGTGGAAAGACTAAAGTGGACAGACTATAATGGAAAGACTGAAGTGGACAGACTAAAGTGGAAAAACTAAAGTGGAAAGACTAAAGTGGACAGACTATAGTGCAAAGACTATAGTGAAAAGACTGTACTGGACAGAATAAAGTGTAGACTATAGTGGAAAGACTAAAGTGGACATAGAATAGTGGAAAGACTAAAGTGGACAGACTATAGTGGAAAAACTACAGTGGAAAGACTGTAGTGGACAGAATAAAGTGGAGACTATAGTGGAAAGACTAAAGTGGACAGAGAATAGTGGAAAGACTAAAGTGGAAAGACTGTAGTGGACAGAATAAAGTGGATACTATAGTGGAAAGACTAAAGTGGAAAGACTAAAGGGGACAGATTATAGTGGAAAGACTGAAGTGGAAAGACTAAGTGGACAGACTAAAGTGGAAAGACTAAAGTGGATAGACTATAGGAAAGACTAAAGTGGACAGACTATAGTGGAAAGACTATAGTGGAAAGATTGTAGTGGACAGAATAAAGTGGAGACTATAGTGGAAAGACTAAAGTGGACAGAGAATAGTGGAAAGACTAAAGTGGAAAGACTGTAGTGGACAGAATAAAGTGGATACTATAGTTGAAAGACTAAAGTGGAAAGACTAAAGGGGACAGATTATAGTGGAAAGACTGAAGTGGAAAGACTAAGTGGACAGACTAAAGTGGAAAGACTAAAGTGGATAGACTATAGGAAAGACTAAAGTGGACAGACTATAGTGGAAAGACTATAGTGGAAAGATTGTAGTGGACAGAATAAAGTGGAGACTATAGTGGAAAGACTAAAGTGGAAAGACTAAAGTGGAGACTATAGCGGAAAGACTAAAGTGGAAAGACTAAAGTGGACAGAGAATAGAGGAAAGACTAAAGTGGACAGACTATAGTGGAAAGACTAAAGTGGACAGATTAAAGTGGAAAGACTAAAGTGGACACACTAAAGTGGAAAGACTAAAGTGGACAGAGAATAGAGGAAAGAATAAAGTGGACAGACTATAGTGGAAAGACAAAGTGGACAGACTAAAGTGGAAAGACTAAAGTGGACACACTAAAGTGGAAAGACTAAAGTGGAAAGACTAAAGTGGACAGACTCTAGTGGAAAGACTGAAGTGGAAAGACTAAGTGGACAGACTATAGTGGAAAGACTATAGTGAAAAGACTGTACTGGACAGAATAAAGTGTAGACTATAGTGGAAAGACTAAAGTGGACATAGAATAGTGGAAAGACTAAAGTGGACAGACTATAGTGGAAAGACTACAGTGGAAAGACTGTAGTGGACAGAATAAAGTGGAGACTATAGTGGAAAGACTAAAGTGGACAGAGAATAGTGGAAAGACTAAAGTGGAAAGACTGTAGTGGACAGAATAAAGTGGATACTATAGTGGAAAGACTAAAGGGGACAGATTATAGTGGAAAGACTGAAGTGGAAAGACTAAGTGGACAGACTAAAGTGGAAAGACTAAAGTGGATAGACTATAGGAAAGACTAAAGTGGACAGACTATAGTGGAAAGACTATAGTGGAAAGATTGTAGTGGACAGAATAAAGTGGAGACTATAGTGGAAAGACTAAAGTGGACAGAGAATAGTGGAAAGACTAAAGTGGAAAGACTGTAGTGGACAGAATAAAGTGGATACTATAGTGGAAAGACTAAAGTGGAAAGACTAAAGGGGACAGATTATAGTGGAAAGACTGAAGTGGAAAGACTAAGTGGACAGACTAAAGTGGAAAGACTAAAGTGGAGAGACTATAGGAAAGACTAAAGTGGACAGACTATAGTGGAAAGACTATAGTGGAAAGATTGTAGTGGACAGAATAAAGTGGAGACTATAGTGGAAAGACTAAAGTGGAAAGACTAAAGTTGAGACTATAGCGGAAAGACTAAAGTGGAAAGACTAAAGTGGACAGAGAATAGAGGAAAGACTAAAGTGGACAGACTATAGTGGAAAGACTAAAGTGGACAGATTAAAGTGGAAAGACTAAAGTGGACACACTAAAGTGGAAAGACTAAAGTGGACAGAGAATAGAGGAAAGAATAAAGTGGACAGACTATAGTGGAAAGACTAAAGTGGACAGACTAAAGTGGAAAGACTAAAGTGGACACACTAAAGTGGAAAGACTAAAGTGGAAAGATTAAAGTGGACAGACTCTAGTGGAAAGACTGACGTGGAAAGACTAAGTGGACAGACTAAAGCGGATAGACTAAAGTGGAAAGACTATAATGGACAGACTATAGTGGAAAGACTAAAGTGGACAGACTAAAGTGGAAAGACTAGAGTGGAAAGACTAAAGTGGACAGACTATAGTGGAAAGACTATAGTGGAAAGACTATAGTGGAACGACTGTAGTGGACAGAATAAAGTGGAGACTATAGTGGAAAGACTAAAGTGGAAAGACTGTAGTGGACAGAATAAAGTGGATACTATAGTGGAAAGACTAAAGTGGAAAGACTAAAGGGGACAGATTATAGTGGAAAGACTGAAGTGGAAAGACTAAGTGGACAGACTAAAGTGGAAAGACTATAGTGGAAAGACTAAAGTGGATAGACTATAGGAAAGACTAAAGTGGACAGACTATAGTGGAAAGACTATAGTGGAAAGATTGTAGTGGACAGAATAAAGTGGAGACTATAGTGGAAAGACTAAAGTGGAAAGACTAAAGTGGAGACTATAGCGGAAAGACTAAAGTGGAAAGAATAAAGTGGACAGAGAATAGAGGAAAGACTAAAGTGGACAGACTATAGTGGAAAAACTAAAGTGGACAGATTAAAGTGGAAAGACTAAAGTGGACACACTAAAGTGGAAAGACTAAAGTGGACAGAGAATAGAGGAAAGACTAAAGTGGACAGACTATAGTGGAAAGACTAAAGTGGACAGACTAAAGTGGAAAGACTAAAGTGGACACACTAAAGTGGACAGACTAAAGCGGAAAGAATAAAGTGGAAAGACTATAATGGACAGACTATAGTGGAAAGACTAAAGTGGACAGACTAAAGTGGAAAGACTAGAGTGGAAAGACTAAAGTGGACAGACTATAGTGGAAAGACTATAGTGGAACGACTGTAGTGGACAGAATAAAGTGGAGACTATAGTGGAAAGACTAAAGTGGAAAGACTAAAGTGGACAGAGAATAGTGGAAAGACTAAAGGCGACAGACTATGGGGAAAGACTAAAGTGGACAGACTAAAGTGGAAAGACTAAAGTGGATAGACTATAGGAAAGACTAAAGTGGACAGACTATAGTGGAAAGACCATAGTGGAAAGATTGTAGTGGACAGAATAAAGTGGAGACTAAAGTGGAGACTATAGCGGAAAGACTAAAGTGGAAAGACTAAAGTGGACAGAGAATAGAGGAAAGACTAAAGTGGACAGACTATAGTGGAAAGACTAAAGTGGACAGATTAAAGTGGAAAGACTAAAGTGGACACACTAAAGTGGAAAGACTAAAGTGGACAGAGAATAGAGGAAAGAATAAAGTGGACAGACTATAGTGGAAAGACTAAAGTGGACAGACTAAAGTGGAAAGACTAAAGTGGACACACTAAAGTGGAAAGACTAAAGTGGAAAGACTAAAGTGGACAGACTCTAGTGGAAAGACTGAAGTGGAAAGACTAAGTGGACAGACTAAAGCGGATAGACTAAAGTGGAAAGACTATAATGGACAGACTATAGTGGAAAGACTAAAGTGGACAGACTAAAGTGGAAAGACTAGAGTGGAAAGACTAAAGTGGACAGACTATAGTGGAAAGACTATAGTGGAAAGACTATAGTGGAACGACTGTAGTGGACAGAATAAAGTGGAGACTATAGTGGAAAGACTAAAGTGGAAAGACTGTAGTGGACAGAATAAAGTGGATACTATAGTGGAAAGACTAAAGTGGAAAGACTAAAGGGGACAGATTATAGTGGAAAGACTGAAGTGGAAAGACTAAGTGGACAGACTAAAGTGGAAAGACTATAGTGGAAAGACTAAAGTGGATAGACTATAGGAAAGACTAAAGTGGACAGACTATAGTGGAAAGACTATAGTGGAAAGATTGTAGTGGACAGAATAAAGTGGAGACTATAGTGGAAAGACTAAAGTGGAAAGACTAAAGTGGAGACTATAGCGGAAAGACTAAAGTGGAAAGACTAAAGTGGACAGAGAATAGAGGAAAGACTAAAGTGGACAGACTATAGTGGAAAAACTAAAGTGGACAGATTAAAGTGGAAAGACTAAAGTGGACACACTAAAGTGGAACGACTAAAGTGGACAGAGAATAGAGGAAAGACTAAAGTGGACAGACTATAGTGGAAAGACTAAAGTGGACAGACTAAAGTGGAAAGACTAAAGTGGACACACTAAAGTGGACAGACTAAAGCGGAAAGAATAAAGTGGAAAGACTATAATGGACAGACTATAGTGGAAAGACTAAAGTGGACAGACTAAAGTGGAAAGACTAGAGTGGAAAGACTAAAGTGGACAGACTATAGTGGAAAGACTATAGTGGAACGACTGTAGTGGACAGAATAAAGTGGAGACTATAGTGGAAAGACTAAAGTGGAAAGACTAAAGTGGACAGAGAATAGTGGAAAGACTAAAGGCGACAGACTATGGGAAAAGACTAAAGTGGACAGACTAAAGTGGAAAGACTAAAGTGGAAAGACTAAAGTGGACAGACTATAGTGGAAAGACTGTAGTGGACAGAATAAAGTGGAGAGTATAGTGGAAAGAATAATGTGGACAGAGAATAGTGGAAAGACTAAAGTGGACAGACTGTAGTGGAGAGACAGTAATGGACAGAATAAAGTGGAGACTATAGTGGAAAGACTAAAGTGGACAGACTATAGTGGAAAGACTGTAGTGGACAGAATAAAGTGGAGAGTATAGTGGAAAGAATAATGTGGACAGAGAATAGAGGAAAGACTAAATTGGACAGACTATAGTGGAAAGACTAAAGTGGACAGACTAAAGTGGAAAGACTAAAGTGGAAAGACTAAAGTGGACAGACTCTAGTGGAAAGACTGAAGTGGAAAGACTAAGTGGATAGACTAAAGCGGAAAGACTAAAGTGGAAAGATTATAATGGACAGACTGTAGTGGAAAGACTAAAGTGGACAGACTAAAGTGGAAAGACTCTAGTGGAAAGACTGAAGTGGAAAGTCTAAGTGGACAGACTATAGTGGAAAGACTATAGTGGAACGACTGTAGTGGACAGAAAAGGGTGGAGACTATAGTGGAAAGACTAAAGTGGACAGACTAAAGTGGAAAGACTAAAGTGGAAAGACTAAATTGGACAGACTCTAGTGGAAAGACTAAGTGGACAGGCTAAAGCGGAAAGACTAAAGTGGAAAGATTATAATGGACAGACTATAGTGGAAAGACTAAAGTGGAAAGACTAAAGTGGACAGACTCTAGTGGAAAGACTGAAGTGGAAAGACTAAGTGGACAGACTAAAGCGGAAAGACTAAAGTGGAAAGATTATAATGGACAGACTATAGCGGAAAGACTAAAGTGGACAGACTAAAGTGGACAGAGAACAGTGGAAAGACTAAAGTGGAAAGACTATAGTGGAAAGACTATAGTGGAACGACTGTAGTGGACAGAATAAAGTGGAGACTATAGTGGAAAGACTAAAGTGGAAAGACTAAAGTGGACAGAGAATAATGGAAAGACTAAAGTGGACAGACTATAGTGGAAAGACTAAAGTGGACAGACTAAAGTGGGAAGACTAAAGTGGAAAGACTAAAGTGGACAGACTGTAGTGGACAGAATAAAGTGGAGACTATAGTGGAAAGACTAAAGTGGACAGAGAATAGTGGAAAGAATAAAGTGGACAGACTATAGAGGAAAGACTAAAGTGGACAGACTAAAATGGAAAGACTAAAGTGGAAAGACTAAAGTGGACAGACTACAGTGGAAAGACTATAGTTGAAAGACTGTAGTGGACAGAATAAAGTGGAGACTATAGTGGAAAGACTAAAGTGGACAGAGAATAGTGGAAAGACTAAAGTGGACAGACTATAGTGGAAAGAATATAGTGGAAAGACTGTAGTGGACAGAATAAAGTGGAGACTATAGTGGAAAGACTGAAGTGGACAGACTAAAGTGGAAAAACTAAAGTGGAAAGACTAAAGTGGACAGACTATAGTGGAAAGACTATAGTGGAAAGACTGTAGTGGACAGAATAAAGTGGAGACTGTAGTGGAAAGACTACAGTGGACAGAGAATAGTGGAAAGACTAAAGTGGAAAGACTGTAGTGGACAGAATAAAGTGAAGACTATAGTGTAAAGACTAAAGTGGAAAGACTAAAGTGGACAGTCTATAGTTCAAAGACTGAAGTGGAAAGACTAAGAGGACAGACTAAAGTGGAAAGACTATAGTGGAAAGACTAAAGTGGACAGACTTTAGTGGAAAGACTAAAGCGGACAAACTGAAGTGGAAAGACTATAGTGGAAAGACTAAAGTGGAAAGAATGTAGTGGACAGAATAAAGTGGAGACTATAGTGGAAAGACTAAAGTGGACAGAGAATAGTGGAAAGACTAAAGTGGACAGACTATAGTGGAAAGACTATGGTGAAAAGACTGTAGTGGACGGAATAAAGTGGAGACTATAGTGGAAAGACTAAAGTGGAAAGACTAAAGTGGACAGAGAATAGTGGAAAGACTAAAGTGGAAATACTGTAGTGGACAGAATAAAGTGGAGACTATAGTGGATAGACTAAAGTGGAAAGACTAAAGTGGACAGACTATAGTGGAAAGACTACAGTGGAAAGACTGTAGTGGACAGAATAAAGTGGAGACTATAGTGGAAAGCCTAAAGTGGACAGAGAATAGTGGAAAGACTAAAGTTGACAGACTATAGTGGAAAGACAATAGTGGAAAGACTATAGTGAAAGGACTGTAGTGGACAGAATAAAGTGGAGACTATAGTGGGAAGACTAAAGTGGACAGAGATTAGTGGAAAGACTAAAGTGGACAGACTATGGTGGAAAGACTAAAGTGGACAGAGAATAGTGGAAAGACTAAAGTGGACAGACTATAGTGGAAAGACTATAGTGGAAAGACTAAAGTGGGCAGAATAAAGTGGAGACTATAGTGGAAAGACTAAAGTGGACAGAGAATAGTGGAAAGACTAAATTGGAAAGAATGTAGTGGACAGAATAAAGTGCAGACTATAGTGGAAAGACTAAAGTGGAAAGACTAAAGTGGACAGACTATATTGAAAAGACTGAAGTTGAAAGACTCAGTGGAGAGACTAAAACGTACACACTGAAGTGGACAGAATAAAGTGGAAAGACTAAAGTGGACAGACTATAGTGGAAAGACTAAAGTGGAAAGACTAAAGTGGAAAAACTAAAGTGGAAAGACTAAAGTGGCAGACTATAGTGGAAAGACTATAGTGGAAAGACTGTCGTGGACAGAATAAAGTGGAGACTATAGTGGAAAGACTAAAGTGGACAGAGATTAGTGGAAAGACTAAAGTGGACAGACTATAGTGGAAAGACTAAAGTGGACAGAGAATAGTGGAAAGACTAAAGTGGACAGACTATAGTGGAAAGACTATAGTGGAAAGACTAAAGTGGAAAGACTAAAGTGGACAGACTCTAGTGGAAAGACTGAAGTGGAAAGACTAAGTGGATAGACTAAAGCGGAAAGACTAAAGTGGAAAGATTATAATGGACAGACTGTAGTGGAAAGACTAAAGTGGACAGACTAAAGTGGAAAGACTCTAGTGGAAAGACTGAAGTGGAAAGTCTAAGTGGACAGACTATAGTGGAAAGACTATAGTGGAACGACTGTAGTGGACAGAATAAAGTGGAGACTATAGTGGAAAGACTAAAGTGGACAGACTAAAGTGGAAAAACTAAAGTGGAAAGACTAAATTGGACAGACTCTAGTGGAAAGACTAAGTGGACAGGCTAAAGCGGAAAGACTAAAGTGGAAAGATTATAATGGACAGACTATAGTGGAAAGACTAAAGTGGAAAGACTAAAGTGGACAGACTCTAGTGGAAAGACTGAAGTGGAAAGACTAAGTGGACAGACTAAAGCGGAAAGACTAAAGTGGAAAGATTATAATGGACAGACTATAGCGGAAAGACTAAAGTGGACAGACTAAAGTGGACAGAGAACAGTGGAAAGACTAAAGTGGAAAGACTATAGTGGAAAGACTATAGTGGAACGACTGTAGTGGACAGAATAAAGTGGAGACTATAGTGGAAAGACTAAAGTGGAAAGACTAAAGTGGACAGAGAATAATGGAAAGACTAAAGTGGACAGACTATAGTGGAAAGACTAAAGTGGACAGACTAAAGTGGGAAGACTAAAGTGGAAAGACTAAAGTGGACAGACTGTAGTGGACAGAATAAAGTGGAGACTATAGTGGAAAGACTAAAGTGGACAGAGAATAGTGGAAAGAATAAAGTGGACAGACTATAGAGGAAAGACTAAAGTGGACAGACTAAAATGGAAAGACTAAAGTGGAAAGACTAAAGTGGACAGACTACAGTGGAAAGACTATAGTTGAAAGACTGTAGTGGACAGAATAAAGTGGAGACTATAGTGGAAAGACTAAAGTGGACAGAGAATAGTGGAAAGACTAAAGTGGACAGACTATAGTGGAAAGAATATAGTGGAAAGACTGTAGTGGACAGAATAAAGTGGAGACTATAGTGGAAAGACTAAAGTGGAAAGAATAAAGTGGACAGACTATAGTGGAAAGACTGAAGTGGACAGACTAAAGTGGAAAAACTAAAGTGGAAAGACTAAAGTGGACAGACTATAGTGGAAAGACTATAGTGGAAAGACTGTAGTGGACAGAATAAAGTGGAGACTGTAGTGGAAAGACTACAGTGGACAGAGAATAGTGGAAAGACTAAAGTGGAAAGACTGTAGTGGACAGAATAAAGTGAAGACTATAGTGTAAAGACTAAAGTGGAAAGACTAAAGTGGACAGTCTATAGTTCAAAGACTGAAGTGGAAAGACTAAGAGGACAGACTAAAGTGGAAAGACTATAGTGGAAAGACTAAAGTGGACAGACTTTAGTGGAAAGACTAAAGCGGACAAACTAAAGTGGAAAGACTATAGTGGAAAGACTAAAGTGGAAAGAATGTAGTGGACAGAATAAAGTGGAGACTATAGTGGAAAGACTAAAGTGGACAGAGAATAGTGGAAAGACTAAAGTGGACAGACTATAGTGGAAAGACTATGGTGAAAAGACTGTAGTGGACGGAATAAAGTGGAGACTATAGTGGAAAGACTAAAGTGGAAAGACTAAAGTGGACAGAGAATAGTGGAAAGACTAAAGTGGAAATACTGTAGTGGACAGAATAAAGTGGAGACTATAGTGGATAGACTAAAGTGGAAAGACTAAAGTGGACAGACTATAGTGGAAAGACTACAGTGGAAAGACTGTAGTGGACAGAATAAAGTGGAGACTATAGTGGAAAGCCTAAAGTGGACAGAGAATAGTGGAAAGACTAAAGTTGACAGACTATAGTGGAAAGACAATAGTGGAAAGACTATAGTGAAAGGACTGTAGTGGACAGAATAAAGTGGAGACTATAGTGGAAAGACTAAAGTGGACAGAGATTAGCGGAAAGACTAAAGTGGACAGACTATGGTGGAAAGACTAAAGTGGACAGAGAATAGTGGAAAGACTAAAGTGGACAGACTATAGTGGAAAGACTATAGTGGAAAGACTAAAGTGGGCAGAATAAAGTGGAGACTATAGTGGAAAGACTAAAGTGGACAGAGAATAGTGGAAAGACTAAATTGGAAAGAATGTAGTGGACAGAATAAAGTGCAGACTATAGTGGAAAGACTAAAGTGGAAAGACTAAAGTGGACAGACTATATTGAAAAGACTGAAGTTGAAAGACTCAGTGGAGAGACTAAAACGTACACACTGAAGTGGACAGAATAAAGTGGAAAGACTAAAGTGGACAGACTATAGTGGAAAGACTAAAGTGGAAAGACTAAAGTGGAAAAACTAAAGTGGAAAGACTAAAGTGGCAGACTATAGTGGAAAGACTATAGTGGAAAGACTGTCGTGGACAGAATAAAGTGGAGACTATAGTGGAAAGACTAAAGTGGACAGAGATTAGTGGAAAGACTAAAGTGGACAGACTATAGTGGAAAGACTAAAGTGGACAGAGATTAGCGGAAAGACTAAAGTGGACAGACTATGGTGGAAAGACTAAAGTGGACAGAGAATAGTGGAAAGACTAAAGTGGACAGACTATAGTGGAAAGACTATAGTGGAAAGACTAAAGTGGGCAGAATAAAGTGGAGACTATAGTGGAAAGACTAAAGTGGACAGAGAATAGTGGAAAGACTAAATTGGAAAGAATGTAGTGGACAGAATAAAGTGCAGACTATAGTGGAAAGACTAAAGTGGAAAGACTAAAGTGGACAGACTATATTGAAAAGACTGAAGTTGAAAGACTCAGTGGAGAGACTAAAACGTACACACTGAAGTGGACAGAATAAAGTGGAAAGACTAAAGTGGACAGACTATAGTGGAAAGACTAAAGTGGAAAGACTAAAGTGGAAAAACTAAAGTGGAAAGACTAAAGTGGCAGACTATAGTGGAAAGACTATAGTGGAAAAACTGTCGTGGACAGAATAAAGTGGAGACTATAGTGGAAAGACTAAAGTGGACAGAGATTAGTGGAAAGACTAAAGTGGACAGACTATAGTGGAAAGACTAAAGTGGACAGAGAATAGTGGAAAGACTAAAGTGGACAGACTATAGTGGAAAGACTATAGTGGAAAGACTAAAGTGGACAGATTAAAGTGGAAAAACTAAAGTGGAAAGACTAAAGTGGACAGACTATAGTGGAAAGACTATAGTGGAAAGACTAAAGTGGAAAGACTAAAGTGGACGGACTAAAGTGGAAAAACTAAAGTGGAAAGACTAAAGTGGACAGACTAAGTGGAAAGACTATAGTGGAAAGACTCTAGTGGACAGAATAAAGTGGAGACTATAGTGGAAAGACTAAAGAGGACAGACTATAGTGGAAAGACTATAGTGGAAAGACTGTAGTGGACATAATAAAGTGGAGACTATAGTGGAAAGACTAAAGTGGACAGAGACTAGTGGAAAGACTAAAGTGGACAGACTATAGTGGAAAGATTATAGTGGAAAGACTGTAGTGGACAGAATAAAGTGGAGACTATAGTGGAAAGATTAAAGTGGAAAGACTAAAGTGGACAGAGAATAGTGGAAAGACTAAAGTGGAAAGAATGTAGTGGACAGAATAAAGTGGAGACTATAGTGGAAAGACTAAAGTGGAAAGACTAAAGTGGACAGACTATAGTGGAAAGACTGAAGTGGAAAGACTCAGTGGACAGAATGAAGTGTACATACTAAAGTGGACAGAATAAAGTGGAAAGACTAAAGTGGAAACACTAAAGTGGACGGACTATAGTGGAAAGACTAAAGTGGACAGACTTTAGTGGAAAGACTAAAGTGGACAGACTAAAGTGGAAAAACCAAAGTGGAAAGACTAAAGTGGACAGACTATAGTGGAAAGACTATAGTGGAAAGACTGTAGAGGACAGAAGAAAGTGGAGACTATAGTGGAAAGACTAAAGTGGACAGACTATAGTGGAAAGACTATAGTGGAAAGACTGTAGTGGACATAATAAAGTGGAGACTAGAGAGAAAAGATTATAGTGGAAAGACTGTAATGGACCGATCAAAGTGGAGACTATAGTGGAAAGATTAAAGTGGAAAGACTAAAGTGGACAGAGAATAGCGGAAAGACTAAAGAGGACAGACTATAGTGGAAAGACTGAAGTGGAAAGACTAAGTGGACAGACTAAAGTGGAAAGACTATAGTGAAAAGACTAAAGTGGACAGACTATAGTGGAAAGACTAAAGTGGACAGAATGAAGTGAAAAGACTATAGTGGAAAGACTAAAGTGGACAGGCTATAGTGGAAAGACTGAAGTGGAAAGACTCAGTGGACAAACTAAAGTGTACACACTGAAGTGGACAGAATAAAGTGGAAAGACTAAAGTGGAAAGACTAAAGTGGACAGACTAAAGTGGAAAGACTAAAGTGGAAAGACTAAAGTGGACAGACTATAGTGGAAAGACTAAAGTGGACAGACTAAAGTGGACAAACTATAGTGGAAAGACTGAAGTTGAAAGACTCAGTAGAGAGACTAAAGTGGACACACTGAAGTGGACAGAATAAAGTGGAAAGACTAAAGTGGACAGACTAAAGTGAAAAGACTAAAGTGGAAAGACTAAAGTGGACAGACTATAGTGGAAAGACTAAAGTGGACAGACTAAAGTGGACAAACTATAGTGGAAAGACTGAAGTTGAAAGACTCAGTGGAGAGACTAAAGTGGACAAACTGAAGTGGACAGAATAAAGTGGAAAGACTAAAGTGGACAGACTATAGAGGAAAGACTATAGTGGAAAGACTATCGTGGACAGAATAAAGTGGAGACTATAGTGGAAAGACTAAAGTGGACAGATTATAGTGGAAAGACTATAGTGGAAAGACTGTAGTGGACATAATAAAGTGGAGACTATAGTGGAAAGACTAAAGTGGACAGAGAATAGTGGAAAGACTAAAGTGGACAGACTATAGTGGAAAGACTAAAGTGGACAGACTATAGTGGAAAGACTACAGTGGAAAGACTGTAGTGGACAGAATAAAGTGGAGACTATAGTGGAAAGACTAAAGTGGACAGAGAATAGTGGAAAGACTAAAGTGGAAAGACTGTAGTGGACAGAATAAAGTGGATACTATAATGGAAAGACTAAAGTGGAAAGACTAAAGGGGACAGATTATAGTGGAAAGACTGAAGTGGAAAGACTAAGTGGACAGACTAAAGTGGAAAGACTATAGTGGAAAGACTAAAGTGGATAGACTATAGGAAAGACTAAAGTGGACAGACTATAGTGGAAAGACTATAGTGGAAAGATTGTAGTGGACAGAATAAAGTGGAGACAATAGTGGAAAGACTAAAGTGGAAAGACTAAAGTGGAGACTATAGCGGAAAGACTAAAGTGGAAAGACTAAAGTGGACAGAGAATAGAGGAAAGACTAAAGTGGACAGACTATAGTGGAAAGACTAAAGTGGACAGATTAAAGTGGAAAGACTAAAGTGGACACACTAAAGTGGAAAGACTAAAGTGGACAGAGAATAGAGGAAAGACTAAAGTGGACAGACTATAGTGGAAAGACTAAAGTGGACAGACTAAAGTGGAAAGACTAAAGTGGACAGACTCTAGTGGAAAGACTAAAGTGGAAAGACTAAGTGGACAGACTAAAGCGGAAAGACTAAAGTGGAAAGACTATAATGGACAGACTATAGTGGAAAGACTAAAGTGGACAGACTAAAGTGGAAAGACTAGAGTGGAAAGACTAAAGTGGACAGACTATAGTGGAAAAACTATAGTGGAACGACTGTAGTGGACAGAAAAAAGTGGAGACTATAGTGGAAAGACTAAAGTGGAAAGACTAAAGTGGACAGAGAATAGTGGAAAGACTCAAGCGGACAGACTATAGGGAAAGACTAAAGTGGACAGACTAAAGTGGAAAGACTAAAGTGGAAAGACTAAAGTGGACAGACTGTAGTGGAAAGACTGTAGTGGACAGAATAAAGTGGAGAGTATAGTGGAAAGAATAATGTGGACAGAGAATAGTGGAAAGACTAAAGTGGACAGACTGTAGTGGAGAAACAGTAATGGACAGAATAAAGTGGAGACTATAGTGGAAAGACTAAAGTGGACAGACTATAGTGGAAAGACTGTAGTGGACAGAATAAAGTGGAGAGTATAGTGGAAAGAATAATGTGGACAGAGAATAGAGGAAAGACTAAAGTGGACAGACTATAGTGGAAAGACTAAAGTGGACAGACTAAAGTGGAAAGACTAAAGTGGAAAGACTAAAGTGGACAGACTCTAGTGGAAAGACTGAAGTGGAAAGACTAAGTGGATAGACTAAAGCGGAAAGACTAGGGTGGAAAGATTATAATGGACAGACTTTAGTGGAAAGACTAAAGTGGACAGACTAAAGTGGAAAGACTCTAGTGGAAAGACTGAAGTGGAAAGTCTAAGTGGACAGACTATAGTGGAAAGACTATAGTGGAACGACTTTAGTGGACAGAATAAAGTGGAGACTATGATGGAAAGACTAAAGTGGACAGACGAAAGTGGAAAGACTAAAGTGGAAAGACTAAATTGGACAGACTCTAGTGGAAAGACTAAAGTGGACAGACTAAAGTGGAAAAACTAAAGTGGAAAGACTAAAGTGGACAGACTATAGTGGAAAGACTATAGTGGAAAGACTGTAGTGGACAGAATAAAGTGGAGACTGTAGTGGAAAGACTAAAGTGGACAGACTATAGTGGAAAGACTGAAGTGGAAAGACTCAGTGGACAAACTAAAGTGTACACACTGAAGTGGACAGAATAAAGTGGAAAGACTAAAGTGGAAAGACTAAAGTGGACAGACTATAGTGGAAAGACTGAAGTTGAAAGACTCAGTAGAGAGACTAAAGTGGACACACTGAAGTGGACAGAATAAAGTGGAAAGACTAAAGTGGACAGACTAAAGTGAAAAGACTAAAGTGGACAGACTCTAGTGGAAAGACTAAAGTGGACAGACTATAGTGGAAAGACTAAAGTGGACAGACTAAAGTGGAAAGACTAAAGTGGAAAGACTAAAGTGGACAGACTCTAGTGGAAAGACTGAAGTGGAAAGACTAAGTGGATAAACTAAAGCGGAAAGACTAGGGTGGAAAGATTATAATGGACAGACTTTAGTGGAAAGACTAAAGTGGACAGACTAAAGTGGAAAGACTCTAGTGGAAAGACTGAAGTGGAAAGTCTAAGTGGACAGACTATAGTGGAAAGACTATAGTGGAACGACTTTAGTGGACAGAATAAAGTGGAGACTATGATGGAAAGACTAAAGTGGACAGACGAAAGTGGAAAGACTAAAGTGGAAAGACTAAATTGGACAGACTCTAGTGGAAAGACTAAGTGGACAGGCTAAAGCGGAAAGACTAAAGTGGAAAGATTATAATGGACAGACTATAGTGGAAAGACTAAAGTGGAAAGACTAAAGTGGACAGACTCTAGTGGAAAGACTGAAGTGGAAAGACTAAGTGGACAGACTAAAGCGGAAAGACTAAAGTGGAAAGATTATAATGGACAGACTATAGTGGAAAGACTAAAGTGGACAGACTAAAGTGGACAGAGAATAGTGGAAAGACTAAAGTGGAAAGACTATAGTGGAACGACTGTAGTGGACAGAATAAAGTGGAGACTATAGTGGAAAGACTAAAGTGGAAAGACTAAAGTGGACAGAGAATAGTGGAAAGACTAAAGTGGACAGACTATAGTGGAAAGACTAAAGTGGACAGACTAAAGTGGGAAGACTAAAGTGTAAAGACTAAAGTGGACAGAATAAAGTGGAGACTATAGTTGAAAGACTAAAGTGGACAGAGAATAGTGGAAAGAATAAAGTGGACAGACTATAGTGGAAAGACTAAAGTGGACAGACTAAAATGGAAAGACTAAAGTGGAAAGACTAAAGTGGACAGACTCCAGTGGAAAGACTATAGTGGAAAGACTGTAGTGGACAGAATAAAGTGGAGACTATAGTGGAAAGACTAAAGTGGACAGAGAATAGTGGAAAGACTAAAGTGGACAGACTATAGTGGAAAGAATATAGTGGAAAGACTGTAGTGGACAGAATAAAGTGGAGACTATAGTGGAAAGACTAAAGTGGAAAGAATAAAGTGGACAGACTATAGTGGAAAGACTGAAGTGGACAGACTAAAGTGGAAAAACTAAAGTGGAAAGACTAAAGTGGACAGACTATAGTGGAAAGACTATAGTGGAAAGACTGTAGTGGACAGAATAAAGTGTAGACTATAGTGGAAAGACTAAAGTGGACAGAGAATAGTGGAAAGAATAAAGTGGACAGACTATAGTGGAAAGACTACAGTGGAAAGACTGTAGTGGACAGAATAAAGTGGAGACTGTAGTGGAAAGACTAAAGTGGAAAGACTAAAGTGGACAGAGAATAGAGGAAAGACTAAAGTGGACAGACTATAGTGGAAAAACTAAAGTGGACAGATTAAAGTGGAAAGACTAAAGTGGACTCACTAAAGTGGAACGACTAAAGTGGACAGAGAATAGAGGAAAGACTAAAGTGGACAGACTATAGTGGAAAGACTAAAGTGGACAGACTAAAGTGGAAAGACTAAAGTGGACACACTAAAGTGGACAGACTAAAGCGGAAAGAATAAAGTGGAAAGACTATAATGGACAGACTATAGTGGAAAGACTAAAGTGGACAGACTAAAGTGGAAAGACTAGAGTGGAAAGACTAAAGTGGACAGACTATAGTGGAAAGACTATAGTGGAACGACTGTAGTGGACAGAATAAAGTGGAGACTATAGTGGAAAGACTAAAGTGGAAAGACTAAAGTGGACAGAGAATAGTGGAAAGACTAAAGGCGACAGACTATGGGAAAAGACTAAAGTGGACAGACTAAAGTGGAAAGACTAAAGTGGAAAGACTAAAGTGGACAGACTATAGTGGAAAGACTGTAGTGGACAGAATAAAGTGGAGAGTATAGTGGAAAGAATAATGTGGACAGAGAATAGTGGAAAGACTAAAGTGGACAGACTGTAGTGGAGAGACAGTAATGGACAGAATAAAGTGGAGACTATAGTGGAAAGACTAAAGTGGACAGACTATAGTGGAAAGACTGTAGTGGACAGAATAAAGTGGAGAGTATAGTGGAAAGAATAATGTGGACAGAGAATAGAGGAAAGACTAAATTGGACAGACTATAGTGGAAAGACTAAAGTGGACAGACTAAAGTGGAAAGACTAAAGTGGAAAGACTAAAGTGGACAGACTCTAGTGGAAAGACTGAAGTGGAAAGACTAAGTGGATAGACTAAAGCGGAAAGACTAAAGTGGAAAGATTATAATGGACAGACTGTAGTGGAAAGACTAAAGTGGACAGACTAAAGTGGAAAGACTCTAGTGGAAAGACTGAAGTGGAAAGTCTAAGTGGACAGACTATAGTGGAAAGACTATAGTGGAACGACTGTAGTGGACAGAATAAAGTGGAGACTATAGTGGAAAGACTAAAGTGGACAGACTAAAGTGGAAAGACTAAAGTGGAAAGACTAAATTGGACAGACTCTAGTGGAAAGACTAAGTGGACAGGCTAAAGCGGAAAGACTAAAGTGGAAAGATTATAATGGACAGACTATAGTGGAAAGACTAAAGTGGAAAGACTAAAGTGGACAGACTCTAGTGGAAAGACTGAAGTGGAAAGACTAAGTGGACAGACTAAAGCGGAAAGACTAAAGTGGAAAGATTATAATGGACAGACTATAGCGGAAAGACTAAAGTGGACAGACTAAAGTGGACAGAGAACAGTGGAAAGACTAAAGTGGAAAGACTATAGTGGAAAGACTATAGTGGAACGACTGTAGTGGACAGAATAAAGTGGAGACTATAGTGGAAAGACTAAAGTGGAAAGACTAAAGTGGACAGAGAATAATGGAAAGACTAAAGTGGACAGACTATAGTGGAAAGACTAAAGTGGACAGACTAAAGTGGGAAGACTAAAGTGGAAAGACTAAAGTGGACAGACTGTAGTGGACAGAATAAAGTGGAGACTATAGTGGAAAGACTAAAGTGGACAGAGAATAGTGGAAAGAATAAAGTGGACAGACTATAGAGGAAAGACTAAAGTGGACAGACTAAAATGGAAAGACTAAAGTGGAAAGACTAAAGTGGACAGACTACAGTGGAAAGACTATAGTTGAAAGACTGTAGTGGACAGAATAAAGTGGAGACTATAGTGGAAAGACTAAAGTGGACAGAGAATAGTGGAAAGACTAAAGTGGACAGACTATAGTGGAAAGAATATAGTGGAAAGACTGTAGTGGACAGAATAAAGTGGAGACTATAGTGGAAAGACTAAAGTGGAAAGAATAAAGTGGACAGACTATAGTGGAAAGACTGAAGTGGACAGACTAAAGTGGAAAAACTAAAGTGGAAAGACTAAAGTGGACAGACTATAGTGGAAAGACTATAGTGGAAAGACTGTAGTGGACAGAATAAAGTGGAGACTGTAGTGGAAAGACTACAGTGGACAGAGAATAGTGGAAAGACTAAAGTGGAAAGACTGTAGTGGACAGAATAAAGTGAAGACTATAGTGTAAAGACTAAAGTGGAAAGACTAAAGTGGACAGTCTATAGTTCAAAGACTGAAGTGGAAAGACTAAGAGGACAGACTAAAGTGGAAAGACTATAGTGGAAAGACTAAAGTGGACAGACTTTAGTGGAAAGACTAAAGCGGACAAACTGAAGTGGAAAGACTATAGTGGAAAGACTAAAGTGGAAAGAATGTAGTGGACAGAATAAAGTGGAGACTATAGTGGAAAGACTAAAGTGGACAGAGAATAGTGGAAAGACTAAAGTGGACAGACTATAGTGGAAAGACTATGGTGAAAAGACTGTAGTGGACGGAATAAAGTGGAGACTATAGTGGAAAGACTAAAGTGGAAAGACTAAAGTGGACAGAGAATAGTGGAAAGACTAAAGTGGAAATACTGTAGTGGACAGAATAAAGTGGAGACTATAGTGGATAGACTAAAGTGGAAAGACTAAAGTGGACAGACTATAGTGGAAAGACTACAGTGGAAAGACTGTAGTGGACAGAATAAAGTGGAGACTATAGTGGAAAGCCTAAAGTGGACAGAGAATAGTGGAAAGACTAAAGTTGACAGACTATAGTGGAAAGACAATAGTGGAAAGACTATAGTGAAAGGACTGTAGTGGACAGAATAAAGTGGAGACTATAGTGGAAAGACTAAAGTGGACAGAGATTAGTGGAAAGACTAAAGTGGACAGACTATGGTGGAAAGACTAAAGTGGACAGAGAATAGTGGAAAGACTAAAGTGGACAGACTATAGTGGAAAGACTATAGTGGAAAGACTAAAGTGGGCAGAATAAAGTGGAGACTATAGTGGAAAGACTAAAGTGGACAGAGAATAGTGGAAAGACTAAATTGGAAAGAATGTAGTGGACAGAATAAAGTGCAGACTATAGTGGAAAGACTAAAGTGGAAAGACTAAAGTGGACAGACTATATTGAAAAGACTGAAGTTGAAAGACTCAGTGGAGAGACTAAAACGTACACACTGAAGTGGACAGAATAAAGTGGAAAGACTAAAGTGGACAGACTATAGTGGAAAGACTAAAGTGGAAAGACTAAAGTGGAAAAACTAAAGTGGAAAGACTAAAGTGGCAGACTATAGTGGAAAGACTATAGTGGAAAGACTGTCGTGGACAGAATAAAGTGGAGACTATAGTGGAAAGACTAAAGTGGACAGAGATTAGTGGAAAGACTAAAGTGGACAGACTATAGTGGAAAGACTAAAGTGGACAGAGAATAGTGGAAAGACTAAAGTGGACAGACTATAGTGGAAAGACTATAGTGGAAAGACTAAAGTGGAAAGACTAAAGTGGACAGACTCTAGTGGAAAGACTGAAGTGGAAAGACTAAGTGGATAGACTAAAGCGGAAAGACTAAAGTGGAAAGATTATAATGGACAGACTGTAGTGGAAAGACTAAAGTGGACAGACTAAAGTGGAAAGACTCTAGTGGAAAGACTGAAGTGGAAAGTCTAAGTGGACAGACTATAGTGGAAAGACTATAGTGGAACGACTGTAGTGGACAGAATAAAGTGGAGACTATAGTGGAAAGACTAAAGTGGACAGACTAAAGTGGAAAAACTAAAGTGGAAAGACTAAAGTGGACAGACTCTAGTGGAAAGACTAAGTGGACAGGCTAAAGCGGAAAGACTAAAGTGGAAAGATTATAATGGACAGACTATAGTGGAAAGACTAAAGTGGAAAGACTAAAGTGGACAGACTCTAGTGGAAAGACTGAAGTGGAAAGACTAAGTGGACAGACTAAAGCGGAAAGACTAAAGTGGAAAGATTATAATGGACAGACTATAGCGGAAAGACTAAAGTGGACAGACTAAAGTGGACAGAGAACAGTGGAAAGACTAAAGTGGAAAGACTATAGTGGAAAGACTATAGTGGAACGACTGTAGTGGACAGAATAAAGTGGAGACTATAGTGGAAAGACTAAAGTGGAAAGACTAAAGTGGACAGAGAATAATGGAAAGACTAAAGTGGACAGACTATAGTGGAAAGACTACAGTGGAAAGACTATAGTTGAAAGACTGTAGTGGACAGAATAAAGTGGAGACTATAGTGGAAAGACTAAAGTGGACAGAGAATAGTGGAAAGACTAAAGTGGACAGACTATAGTGGAAAGAATATAGTGGAAAGACTGTAGTGGACAGAATAAAGTGGAGACTATAGTGGAAAGACTAAAGTGGAAAGAATAAAGTGGACAGACTATAGTGGAAAGACTGAAGTGGACAGACTAAAGTGGAAAAACTAAAGTGGAAAGACTAAAGTGGACAGACTATAGTGGAAAGACTATAGTGGAAAGACTGTAGTGGACAGAATAAAGTGGAGACTGTAGTGGAAAGACTACAGTGGACAGAGAATAGTGGAAAGACTAAAGTGGAAAGACTGTAGTGGACAGAATAAAGTGAAGACTATAGTGTAAAGACTAAAGTGGAAAGACTAAAGTGGACAGTCTATAGTTCAAAGACTGAAGTGGAAAGACTAAGAGGACAGACTAAAGTGGAAAGACTATAGTGGAAAGACTAAAGTGGACAGACTTTAGTGGAAAGACTAAAGCGGACAAACTGAAGTGGAAAGACTATAGTGGAAAGACTAAAGTGGAAAGAATGTAGTGGACAGAATAAAGTGGAGACTATAGTGGAAAGACTAAAGTGGACAGAGAATAGTGGAAAGACTAAAGTGGACAGACTATAGTGGAAAGACTATGGTGAAAAGACTGTAGTGGACGGAATAAAGTGGAGACTATAGTGGAAAGACTAAAGTGGAAAGACTAAAGTGGACAGAGAATAGTGGAAAGACTAAAGTGGAAATACTGTAGTGGACAGAATAAAGTGGAGACTATAGTGGATAGACTAAAGTGGAAAGACTAAAGTGGACAGACTATAGTGGAAAGACTACAGTGGAAAGACTGTAGTGGACAGAATAAAGTGGAGACTATAGTGGAAAGCCTAAAGTGGACAGAGAATAGTGGAAAGACTAAAGTTGACAGACTATAGTGGAAAGACAATAGTGGAAAGACTATAGTGAAAGGACTGTAGTGGACAGAATAAAGTGGAGACTATAGTGGAAAGACTAAAGTGGACAGAGATTAGTGGAAAGACTAAAGTGGACAGACTATGGTGGAAAGACTAAAGTGGACAGAGAATAGTGGAAAGACTAAAGTGGACAGACTATAGTGGAAAGACTATAGTGGAAAGACTAAAGTGGGCAGAATAAAGTGGAGACTATAGTGGAAAGACTAAAGTGGACAGAGAATAGTGGAAAGACTAAATTGGAAAGAATGTAGTGGACAGAATAAAGTGCAGACTATAGTGGAAAGACTAAAGTGGAAAGACTAAAGTGGACAGACTATATTGAAAAGACTGAAGTTGAAAGACTCAGTGGAGAGACTAAAACGTACACACTGAAGTGGACAGAATAAAGTGGAAAGACTAAAGTGGACAGACTATAGTGGAAAGACTAAAGTGGAAAGACTAAAGTGGAAAAACTAAAGTGGAAAGACTAAAGTGGCAGACTATAGTGGAAAGACTATAGTGGAAAGACTGTCGTGGACAGAATAAAGTGGAGACTATAGTGGAAAGACTAAAGTGGACAGAGATTAGTGGAAAGACTAAAGTGGACAGACTATAGTGGAAAGACTAAAGTGGACAGAGAATAGTGGAAAGACTAAAGTGGACAGACTATAGTGGAAAGACTATAGTGGAAAGACTAAAGTGGAAAGACTAAAGTGGACAGACTCTAGTGGAAAGACTGAAGTGGAAAGACTAAGTGGATAGACTAAAGCGGAAAGACTAAAGTGGAAAGATTATAATGGACAGACTGTAGTGGAAAGACTAAAGTGGACAGACTAAAGTGGAAAGACTCTAGTGGAAAGACTGAAGTGGAAAGTCTAAGTGGACAGACTATAGTGGAAAGACTATAGTGGAACGACTGTAGTGGACAGAATAAAGTGGAGACTATAGTGGAAAGACTAAAGTGGACAGACTAAAGTGGAAAAACTAAAGTGGAAAGACTAAAGTGGACAGACTCTAGTGGAAAGACTAAGTGGACAGGCTAAAGCGGAAAGACTAAAGTGGAAAGATTATAATGGACAGACTATAGTGGAAAGACTAAAGTGGAAAGACTAAAGTGGACAGACTCTAGTGGAAAGACTGAAGTGGAAAGACTAAGTGGACAGACTAAAGCGGAAAGACTAAAGTGGAAAGATTATAATGGACAGACTATAGCGGAAAGACTAAAGTGGACAGACTAAAGTGGACAGAGAACAGTGGAAAGACTAAAGTGGAAAGACTATAGTGGAAAGACTATAGTGGAACGACTGTAGTGGACAGAATAAAGTGGAGACTATAGTGGAAAGACTAAAGTGGAAAGACTAAAGTGGACAGAGAATAATGGAAAGACTAAAGTGGACAGACTATAGTGGAAAGACTAAAGTGGACAGACTAAAGTGGGAAGACTAAAGTGGAAAGACTAAAGTGGACAGACTGTAGTGGACAGAATAAAGTGGAGACTATAGTGGAAAGACTAAAGTGGACAGAGAATAGTGGAAAGAATAAAGTGGACAGACTATAGAGGAAAGACTAAAGTGGACAGTGGAAAGACTATAGTGGAAAGACTATAGTGGAAAGACTGTAGTGGACAGAATAAAGTGGAGACTGTAGTGGAAAGACTACAGTGGACAGAGAATAGTGGAAAGACTAAAGTGGAAAGACTGTAGTGGACAGAATAAAGTGAAGACTATAGTGTAAAGACTAAAGTGGAAAGACTAAAGTGGACAGTCTATAGTTCAAAGACTGAAGTGGAAAGACTAAGAGGACAGACTAAAGTGGAAAGACTATAGTGGAAAGACTAAAGTGGACAGACTTTAGTGGAAAGACTAAAGCGGACAAACTGAAGTGGAAAGACTATAGTGGAAAGACTAAAGTGGAAAGAATGTAGTGGACAGAATAAAGTGGAGACTATAGTGGAAAGACTAAAGTGGACAGAGAATAGTGGAAAGACTAAAGTGGACAGACTATAGTGGAAAGACTATGGTGAAAAGACTGTAGTGGACGGAATAAAGTGGAGACTATAGTGGAAAGACTAAAGTGGAAAGACTAAAGTGGACAGAGAATAGTGGAAAGACTAAAGTGGAAATACTGTAGTGGACAGAATAAAGTGGAGACTATAGTGGATAGACTAAAGTGGAAAGACTAAAGTGGACAGACTATAGTGGAAAGACTACAGTGGAAAGACTGTAGTGGACAGAATAAAGTGGAGACTATAGTGGAAAGCCTAAAGTGGACAGAGAATAGTGGAAAGACTAAAGTTGACAGACTATAGTGGAAAGACAATAGTGGAAAGACTATAGTGAAAGGACTGTAGTGGACAGAATAAAGTGGAGACTATAGTGGAAAGACTAAAGTGGACAGAGATTAGTGGAAAGACTAAAGTGGACAGACTATGGTGGAAAGACTAAAGTGGACAGAGAATAGTGGAAAGACTAAAGTGGACAGACTATAGTGGAAAGACTATAGTGGAAAGACTAAAGTGGGCAGAATAAAGTGGAGACTATAGTGGAAAGACTAAAGTGGACAGAGAATAGTGGAAAGACTAAATTGGAAAGAATGTAGTGGACAGAATAAAGTGCAGACTATAGTGGAAAGACTAAAGTGGAAAGACTAAAGTGGACAGACTATATTGAAAAGACTGAAGTTGAAAGACTCAGTGGAGAGACTAAAACGTACACACTGAAGTGGACAGAATAAAGTGGAAAGACTAAAGTGGACAGACTATAGTGGAAAGACTAAAGTGGAAAGACTAAAGTGGAAAAACTAAAGTGGAAAGACTAAAGTGGCAGACTATAGTGGAAAGACTAGAGTGGAAAGACTGTCGTGGACAGAATAAAGTGGAGACTATAGTGGAAAGACTAAAGTGGACAGAGATTAGTGGAAAGACTAAAGTGGACAGACTATAGTGGAAAGACTAAAGTGGACAGAGAATAGTGGAAAGACTAAAGTGGACAGACTATAGTGGAAAGACTATAGTGGAAAGACTAAAGTAGACAGATTAAAGTGGAAAAACTAAAGTGGAAAGACTAAAGTGGACAGACTATAGTGGAAAGACTATAGTGGAAAGACTAAAGTGGAAAGACTAAAGTGGACGGACTAAAGTGGAAAAACTAAAGTGGAAAGACTAAAGTGGACAGACTAAGTGGAAAGACTATAGTGGAAAGACTCTAGTGGACAGAATAAAGTGGAGACTATAGTGGAAAGACTAAAGAGGACAGACTATAGTGGAAAGACTATAGTGGAAAGACTGTAGTGGACATAATAAAGTGGAGACTATAGTGGAAAGACTAAAGTGGACAGAGACTAGTGGAAAGACTAAAGTGGACAGACTATAGTAGAAAGATTATAGTGGAAAGACTGTAGTGGACAGAATAAAGTGGAGACTATAGTGGAAAGATTAAAGTGGAAAGACTAAAGTGGACAGAGAATAGTGGAAAGACTAAAGTGGAAAGAATGTAGTGGACAGAATAAAGTGGAGACTATAGTGGAAAGACTAAAGTGGAAAGACTAAAGTGGACAGACTATAGTGGAAAGACTGAAGTGGAAAGACTCAGTGGACAGAATGAAGTGTACATACTAAAGTGGACAGAATAAAGTGGAAAGACTAAAGTGGAAACACTAAAGTGGACGGACTATAGTGGAAAGACTAAAGTGGACAGACTTTAGTGGAAAGACTAAAGTGGACAGACTAAAGTGGAAAAACCAAAGTGGAAAGACTAAAGTGGACAGACTATAGTGGAAAGACTATAGTGGAAAGACTGTAGAGGACAGAAGAAAGTGGAGACTATAGTGGAAAGACTAAAGTGGACAGACTATAGTGGAAAGACTATAGTGGAAAGACTGTAGTGGACATAATAAAGTGGAGACTAGAGAGAAAAGATTATAGTGGAAAGACTGTAATGGACCGATCAAAGTGGAGACTATAGTGGAAAGATTAAAGTGGAAAGACTAAAGTGGACAGAGAATAGCGGAAAGACTAAAGAGGACAGACTATAGTGGAAAGACTGAAGTGGAAAGACTAAGTGGACAGACTAAAGTGGAAAGACTATAGTGAAAAGACTAAAGTGGACAGACTATAGTGGAAAGACTAAAGTGGACAGAATGAAGTGAAAAGACTATAGTGGAAAGACTAAAGTGGACAGGCTATAGTGGAAAGACTGAAGTGGAAAGACTCAGTGGACAAACTAAAGTGTACACACTGAAGTGGACAGAATAAAGTGGAAAGACTAAAGTGGAAAGACTAAAGTGGACAGACTATAGTGGAAAGACTAAAGTGGACAGACTAAAGTGGAAAGACTAAAGTGGAAAGACTAAAGTGGACAGACTATAGTGGAAAGACTAAAGTGGACAGACTAAAGTGGACAAACTATAGTGGAAAGACTGAAGTTGAAAGACTCAGTAGAGAGACTAAAGTGGACACACTGAAGTGGACAGAATAAAGTGGAAAGACTAAAGTGGACAGACTAAAGTGAAAAGACTAAAGTGGAAAGACTAAAGTGGACAGACTATAGTGGAAAGACTAAAGTGGACAGACTAAAGTGGACAAACTATAGTGGAAAGACTGAAGTTGAAAGACTCAGTGGAGAGACTAAAGTGGACAAACTGAAGTGGACAGAATAAAGTGGAAAGACTAAAGTGGACAGACTATAGAGGAAAGACTATAGTGGAAAGACTATCGTGGACAGAATAAAGTGGAGACTATAGTGGAAAGACTAAAGTGGACAGATTATAGTGGAAAGACTATAGTGGAAAGACTGTAGTGGACATAATAAAGTGGAGACTATAGTGGAAAGACTAAAGTGGACAGAGAATAGTGGAAAGACTAAAGTGGACAGACTATAGTGGAAAGACTAAAGTGGACAGACTATAGTGGAAAGACTACAGTGGAAAGACTGTAGTGGACAGAATAAAGTGGAGACTATAGTGGAAAGACTAAAGTGGACAGAGAATAGTGGAAAGACTAAAGTGGAAAGACTGTAGTGGACAGAATAAAGTGGATACTATAATGGAAAGACTAAAGTGGAAAGACTAAAGGGGACAGATTATAGTGGAAAGACTGAAGTGGAAAGACTAAGTGGACAGACTAAAGTGGAAAGACTATAGTGGAAAGACTAAAGTGGATAGACTATAGGAAAGACTAAAGTGGACAGACTATAGTGGAAAGACTATAGTGGAAAGATTGTAGTGGACAGAATAAAGTGGAGACAATAGTGGAAAGACTAAAGTGGAAAGACTAAAGTGGAGACTATAGCGGAAAGACTAAAGTGGAAAGACTAAAGTGGACAGAGAATAGAGGAAAGACTAAAGTGGACAGACTATAGTGGAAAGACTAAAGTGGACAGATTAAAGTGGAAAGACTAAAGTGGACACACTAAAGTGGAAAGACTAAAGTGGACAGAGAATAGAGGAAAGACTAAAGTGGACAGACTATAGTGGAAAGACTAAAGTGGACAGACTAAAGTGGAAAGACTAAAGTGGACAGACTCTAGTGGAAAGACTAAAGTGGAAAGACTAAGTGGACAGACTAAAGCGGAAAGACTAAAGTGGAAAGACTATAATGGACAGACTATAGTGGAAAGACTAAAGTGGACAGACTAAAGTGGAAAGACTAGAGTGGAAAGACTAAAGTGGACAGACTATAGTGGAAAAACTATAGTGGAACGACTGTAGTGGACAGAATAAAGTGGAGACTATAGTGGAAAGACTAAAGTGGAAAGACTAAAGTGGACAGAGAATAGTGGAAAGACTCAAGCGGACAGACTATAGGGAAAGACTAAAGTGGACAGACTAAAGTGGAAAGACTAAAGTGGAAAGACTAAAGTGGACAGACTGTAGTGGAAAGACTGTAGTGGACAGAATAAAGTGGAGAGTATAGTGGAAAGAATAATGTGGACAGAGAATAGTGGAAAGACTAAAGTGGACAGACTGTAGTGGAGAAACAGTAATGGACAGAATAAAGTGGAGACTATAGTGGAAAGACTAAAGTGGACAGACTATAGTGGAAAGACTGTAGTGGACAGAATAAAGTGGAGAGTATAGTGGAAAGAATAATGTGGACAGAGAATAGAGGAAAGACTAAAGTGGACAGACTATAGTGGAAAGACTAAAGTGGACAGACTAAAGTGGAAAGACTAAAGTGGAAAGACTAAAGTGGACAGACTCTAGTGGAAAGACTGAAGTGGAAAGACTAAGTGGATAGACTAAAGCGGAAAGACTAGGGTGGAAAGATTATAATGGACAGACTTTAGTGGAAAGACTAAAGTGGACAGACTAAAGTGGAAAGACTATAGGAAAGACTAAAGTGGACAGACTATAGTGGAAAGACTATAGTGGAAAGATTGTAGTGGACAGAATAAAGTGGAGACAATAGTGGAAAAACTAAAGTGGAAAGACTAAAGTGGAGACTATAGCGGAAAGACTAAAGTGGAAAGACTAAAGTGGACAGAGAATAGAGGAAAGACTAAAGTGGACAGACTATAGTGGAAAGACTAAAGTGGACAGATTAAAGTGGAAAGACTAAAGTGGACACACTAAAGTGGAAAGACTAAAGTGGACAGAGAATAGAGGAAAGACTAAAGTGGACAGACTATAGTGGAAAGACTAAAGTGGACAGACTAAAGTGGAAAGACTAAAGTGGACAGACTCTAGTGGAAAGACTAAAGTGGAAAGACTAAGTGGACAGACTAAAGCGGAAAGACTAAAGTGGAAAGACTATAATGGACAGACTATAGTGGAAAGACTAAAGTGGACAGACTAAAGTGGAAAGACTAGAGTGGAAAGACTAAAGTGGACAGACTATAGTGGAAAAACTATAGTGGAACGACTGTAGTGGACAGAATAAAGTGGAGACTATAGTGGAAAGACTAAAGTGGAAAGACTAAAGTGGACAGAGAATAGTGGAAAGACTCAAGCGGACAGACTATAGGGAAAGACTAAAGTGGACAGACTAAAGTGGAAAGACTAAAGTGGAAAGACTAAAGTGGACAGACTGTAGTGGAAAGACTGTAGTGGACAGAATAAAGTGGAGAGTATAGTGGAAAGAATAATGTGGACAGAGAATAGTGGAAAGACTAAAGTGGACAGACTGTAGTGGAGAAACAGTAATGGACAGAATAAAGTGGAGACTATAGTGGAAAGACTAAAGTGGACAGACTATAGTGGAAAGACTGTAGTGGACAGAATAAAGTGGAGAGTATAGTGGAAAGAATAATGTGGACAGAGAATAGAGGAAAGACTAAAGTGGACAGACTATAGTGGAAAGACTAAAGTGGACAGACTAAAGTGGAAAGACTAAAGTGGAAAGACTAAAGTGGACAGACTCTAGTGGAAAGACTGAAGTGGAAAGACTAAGTGGATAGACTAAAGCGGAAAGACTAGGGTGGAAAGATTATAATGGACAGACTTTAGTGGAAAGACTAAAGTGGACAGACTAAAGTGGAAAGACTCTAGTGGAAAGACTGAAGTGGAAAGTCTAAGTGGACAGACTATAGTGGAAAGACTATAGTGGAACGACTTTAGTGGACAGAATAAAGTGGAGACTATGATGGAAAGACTAAAGTGGACAGACGAAAGTGGAAAGACTAAAGTGGAAAGACTAAATTGGACAGACTCTAGTGGAAAGACTAAAGTGGACAGACTAAAGTGGAAAAACTAAAGTGGAAAGACTAAAGTGGACAGACTATAGTGGAAAGACTATAGTGGAAAGACTGTAGTGGACAGAATAAAGTGGAGACTGTAGTGGAAAGACTAAAGTGGACAGACTATAGTGGAAAGACTGAAGTGGAAAGACTCAGTGGACAAACTAAAGTGTACACACTGAAGTGGACAGAATAAAGTGGAAAGACTAAAGTGGAAAGACTAAAGTGGACAGACTATAGTGGAAAGACTGAAGTTGAAAGACTCAGTAGAGAGACTAAAGTGGACACACTGAAGTGGACAGAATAAAGTGGAAAGACTAAAGTGGACAGACTAAAGTGAAAAGACTAAAGTGGACAGACTCTAGTGGAAAGACTAAAGTGGACAGACTATAGTGGAAAGACTAAAGTGGACAGACTAAAGTGGAAAGACTAAAGTGGAAAGACTAAAGTGGACAGACTCTAGTGGAAAGACTGAAGTGGAAAGACTAAGTGGATAGACTAAAGCGGAAAGACTAGGGTGGAAAGATTATAATGGACAGACTTTAGTGGAAAGACTAAAGTGGACAGACTAAAGTGGAAAGACTCTAGTGGAAAGACTGAAGTGGAAAGTCTAAGTGGACAGACTATAGTGGAAAGACTATAGTGGAACGACTTTAGTGGACAGAATAAAGTGGAGACTATGATGGAAAGACTAAAGTGGACAGACGAAAGTGGAAAGACTAAAGTGGAAAGACTAAATTGGACAGACTCTAGTGGAAAGACTAAGTGGACAGGCTAAAGCGGAAAGACTAAAGTGGAAAGATTATAATGGACAGACTATAGTGGAAAGACTAAAGTGGAAAGACTAAAGTGGACAGACTCTAGTGGAAAGACTGAAGTGGAAAGACTAAGTGGACAGACTAAAGCGGAAAGACTAAAGTGGAAAGATTATAATGGACAGACTATAGTGGAAAGACTAAAGTGGACAGACTAAAGTGGACAGAGAATAGTGGAAAGACTAAAGTGGAAAGACTATAGTGGAACGACTGTAGTGGACAGAATAAAGTGGAGACTATAGTGGAAAGACTAAAGTGGAAAGACTAAAGTGGACAGAGAATAGTGGAAAGACTAAAGTGGACAGACTATAGTGGAAAGACTAAAGTGGACAGACTAAAGTGGGAAGACTAAAGTGGAAAGACTAAAGTGGACAGAATAAAGTGGAGACTATAGTTGAAAGACTAAAGTGGACAGAGAATAGTGGAAAGAATAAAGTGGACAGACTATAGTGGAAAGACTAAAGTGGACAGACTAAAATGGAAAGACTAAAGTGGAAAGACTAAAGTGGACAGACTCCAGTGGAAAGACTATAGTGGAAAGACTGTAGTGGACAGAATAAAGTGGAGACTATAGTGGAAAGACTAAAGTGGACAGAGAATAGTGGAAAGACTAAAGTGGACAGACTATAGTGGAAAGAATATAGTGGAAAGACTGTAGTGGACAGAATAAAGTGGAGACTATAGTGGAAAGACTAAAGTGGAAAGAATAAAGTGGACAGACTATAGTGGAAAGACTGAAGTGGACAGACTAAAGTGGAAAAACTAAAGTGGAAAGACTAAAGTGGACAGACTATAGTGGAAAGACTATAGTGGAAAGACTGTAGTGGACAGAATAAAGTGTAGACTATAGTGGAAAGACTAAAGTGGACAGAGAATAGTGGAAAGAATAAAGTGGACAGACTATAGTGGAAAGACTACAGTGGAAAGACTGTAGTGGACAGAATAAAGTGGAGACTGTAGTGGAAAGACTAAAGTGGACAGAGAATAGTGGAAAGACTAAAGTGGAAAGACTGTAGTGGACAGAATAAAGTGGAGACTATAGTGTAAAGACTAAAGTGGAAAGACTAAAGTGGACAGACTATAGTTCAAAGACTGAAGTGGAAAGACTAAGAGGACAGACTAAAGTGGAAAGAATATAGTGGAAAGACTAAAGTGGATAGACTATAGGAAAGACTAAAGTGGACAGACTATAGTGGAAAGACTATAGTGGAAAGATTGTAGTGGACAGAATAAAGTGGAGACAATAGTGGAAAGACTAAAGTGGAAAGACTAAAGTGGAGACTATAGCGGAAAGACTAAAGTGGAAAGACTAAAGTGGACAGAGAATAGAGGAAAGACTAAAGTGGACAGACTATAGTGGAAAGACTAAAGTGGACAGATTAAAGTGGAAAGACTAAAGTGGACACACTAAAGTGGAAAGACTAAAGTGGACAGAGAATAGAGGAAAGACTAAAGTGGACAGACTATAGTGGAAAGACTAAAGTGGACAGACTAAAGTGGAAAGACTAAAGTGGACAGACTCTAGTGGAAAGACTAAAGTGGAAAGACTAAGTGGACAGACTAAAGCGGAAAGACTAAAGTGGAAAGACTATAATGGACAGACTATAGTGGAAAGACTAAAGTGGACAGACTAAAGTGGAAAGACTAGAGTGGAAAGACTAAAGTGGACAGACTATAGTGGAAAAACTATAGTGGAACGACTGTAGTGGACAGAATAAAGTGGAGACTATAGTGGAAAGACTAAAGTGGAAAGACTAAAGTGGACAGAGAATAGTGGAAAGACTCAAGCGGACAGACTATAGGGAAAGACTAAAGTGGACAGACTAAAGTGGAAAGACTAAAGTGGAAAGACTAAAGTGGACAGACTGTAGTGGAAAGACTGTAGTGGACAGAATAAAGTGGAGAGTATAGTGGAAAGAATAATGTGGACAGAGAATAGTGGAAAGACTAAAGTGGACAGACTGTAGTGGAGAAACAGTAATGGACAGAATAAAGTGGAGACTATAGTGGAAAGACTAAAGTGGACAGACTATAGTGGAAAGACTGTAGTGGACAGAATAAAGTGGAGAGTATAGTGGAAAGAATAATGTGGACAGAGAATAGAGGAAAGACTAAAGTGGACAGACTATAGTGGAAAGACTAAAGTGGACAGACTAAAGTGGAAAGACTAAAGTGGAAAGACTAAAGTGGACAGACTCTAGTGGAAAGACTGAAGTGGAAAGACTAAGTGGATAGACTAAAGCGGAAAGACTATGGTGGAAAGATTATAATGGACAGACTTTAGTGGAAAGACTAAAGTGGACAGACTAAAGTGGAAAGACTATAGGAAAGACTAAAGTGGACAGACTATAGTGGAAAGACTATAGTGGAAAGATTGTAGTGGACAGAATAAAGTGGAGACAATAGTGGAAAAACTAAAGTGGAAAGACTAAAGTGGAGACTATAGCGGAAAGACTAAAGTGGAAAGACTAAAGTGGACAGAGAATAGAGGAAAGACTAAAGTGGACAGACTATAGTGGAAAGACTAAAGTGGACAGATTAAAGTGGAAAGACTAAAGTGGACACACTAAAGTGGAAAGACTAAAGTGGACAGAGAATAGAGGAAAGACTAAAGTGGACAGACTATAGTGGAAAGACTAAAGTGGACAGACTAAAGTGGAAAGACTAAAGTGGACAGACTCTAGTGGAAAGACTAAAGTGGAAAGACTAAGTGGACAGACTAAAGCGGAAAGACTAAAGTGGAAAGACTATAATGGACAGACTATAGTGGAAAGACTAAAGTGGACAGACTAAAGTGGAAAGACTAGAGTGGAAAGACTAAAGTGGACAGACTATAGTGGAAAAACTATAGTGGAACGACTGTAGTGGACAGAATAAAGTGGAGACTATAGTGGAAAGACTAAAGTGGAAAGACTAAAGTGGACAGAGAATAGTGGAAAGACTCAAGCGGACAGACTATAGGGAAAGACTAAAGTGGACAGACTAAAGTGGAAAGACTAAAGTGGAAAGACTAAAGTGGACAGACTGTAGTGGAAAGACTGTAGTGGACAGAATAAAGTGGAGAGTATAGTGGAAAGAATAATGTGGACAGAGAATAGTGGAAAGACTAAAGTGGACAGACTGTAGTGGAGAAACAGTAATGGACAGAATAAAGTGGAGACTATAGTGGAAAGACTAAAGTGGACAGACTATAGTGGAAAGACTGTAGTGGACAGAATAAAGTGGAGAGTATAGTGGAAAGAATAATGTGGACAGAGAATAGAGGAAAGACTAAAGTGGACAGACTATAGTGGAAAGACTAAAGTGGACAGA
>JAUPMV010000149.1:0-93817 GCA_030848855.1 Branchinecta sandiegonensis | reverse complement strand
AGACTATAGTGGAAAGACTATAGTGGAAAGACTAAAGTCGACAGACTATAGTCGAAAGACTAAAGTGGACTGACTAAAGTGGAAAGACTAAAGTGGAAAGACTAAAGTGGACAGACTATAGTGGAAAGACTATAGTGGAAAGACTGTAGTGGACAGAATAAAGTGGAGACTATAGTGGAAAGACTAAAGTGGAAAGACTAAACTGGACAGACTATAGTGGAAAGACTAAAGTGGACAGACTAAGGTGGAAAGACTAAAGTTTAAAGACTAAAGTGGACAGACTATATTGGAAAGACTATAGTGGAAAGACTAAAGTGGACAGAGAATAGTGGAAAGACTGTGGTGGACAGAATAAAGTGGAGACTATAGTGGAAAGACTAAAGTGGAAAGACTAAAGTGGACAGACTATAGTGGAAAGCCTGAAGTGGAAAGACTCAGTGGACAGACTAAAGTGTACACACTGAAGTGGACAGAATAAAGTGGAAAGACTAAAGTGGAAAGACTAAAGTGGATAGACTATGGTGGAAAGACTAAAGTGGACAGACTAAAGTGGAAAAACTAAAGTGGAAAGACTAGATCAGTGGACAGACTATAGTGGAAAGACTATAGTGGAAAGACTGTAGTGGAATAGAATAAAGTGGAGACTATAGTGGAAAGACTAAAGTGGAAAGACTAAAGTGGACAGACTATAGTGGAAAGACTAAAGTGGACAGACTAAAGTGGAAAGACTAAAGTGGAAAGACTAAAGTGGACAGACTATAGTGGAAAGACTATAGTGGAAAGACTGTAGTGGACAGAATAAAGTGGAGACTATAGTGGAAAGACTAAAGTGGAAAGACTAAACTGGACAGACTATAGTGGAAAGACTAAAGTGGACAGACTAAGGTGGAAAGACTAAAGTGGAAAGACTAAAGTGGACAGACTATATTGGAAAGACTATAGTGGAAAGACTAAAGTGGACAGAGAATAGTGGAAAGACTAAAGTGGACAGACTATAGTGGAAAGACTATAGTGGAAAGACTGTAGTGGACAGAATGAAGTGGAGACTATAGTGGAAAGACTATAGTGGAAAGACTATAGTGGAAAGACTGTAGTGGACAGAATAAAGTGGAGACTATAGTGGAAAGACTAAAGTGGAAAGACTAAACTGGACAGACTATAGTGGAAAGACTAAAGTGGAAAGACTAAAGTGGACAGACTATAGTGGAAAGACTAAAGTGGACAGACTAAAGTGGAAAGACTAAAGTGGACAGACTATAGTGGAAAGACTATAGTGGAAAGACTGTAGTGGACAGAATAAAGTGGAGACTATATTGGAAAGACTATAGTGGAAAGACTAAAGTGGAAAGATTAAAGTGGAAAGACTAAAGTGGACAGACTATAGTGGAAAGACTATAGTGGAAAGACTGTAGTGGACAGAATAAAGTGGAGACTATATTGGAAAGACTATAGTGGAAAGACTAAAGTTGACTGAGAATAGTGGAAAGACTAAAGTGGAAAGACTGTAGTGGACAGAATAAAGTGGAGACTATAGTGGAAAGACTAAAGTAGAAAGACTACAGTGGACAGACTATAGTGGAACGACTATAGTGGAAAGACTGTAGTGGACAGAATAAAGTGGAGACTACAGTGGAAAGACTAAAATGGACAGAGAATAGTGGAAAGACTAAAGTGGATAGACTTTCGTGGAAAGACTATAGTGGAAAGACTGTAGTAGACAGAATCAAGTGGTGACTATAGTGGAAAGACTAAAGTGGAAAGACTATAGTAGACAGACTATAGTGGAAAGACTATAGTGGAAAGACTGTAGTGGACAAAATAAAGTGGAGACTATAGTGGAAAGACTAAAGTGGACAGAGAATAGTGGAAAGACTAAAGTGGATAGACTTTAGTGGAAAGACTATAGTGGAAAGAGTGTAGTGGACAGAATAAAGTGGAGACTATAGTGGAAAGACTAAAGTGGAAAGACTAAACTGGACAGACTAAAGTGGAAAGACTAAAGTGGACAGACTAAAGTGGAAAAACTAAAGTGGAAAGACTAAAGTGGACAGACTATAGTGGAAAGACTGAAGTGGAAAGACTGTAGTGGAAAGAATAAAGTGGAGACTATAGTGGAAAGACTAAAGTTGACAGAGAATAGTGGAAAGAGTAAAGTGGACAGACTATAGTGGAACGACTATAGTGGAAAGACTAAAGTGGAAAGACTACAGTGGACAGACTATAGTGGAAAGACTATAGTGGAAAGACTGTAGTGGACAGAATAAAGTGGAGACTATAGTGGAAAGACTAAAGTGGACAGAGAATAGTGGAAAGACTAAATTGGAAAGACTGTGGTGGACAGAATAAAGTGGAGACTATAGTGGAAAGACTAAAGTGGACAGACTATAGTGGAAAGCCTGAAGTGGAAAGACTCAGTGGACAGACTAAAGTGTACACACTGAAGTGGACAGAATAAAGTGGAAAGACTAAAGTGGAAAGACTAAAGTGGATAAACTATGGTGGAAAGACTAAAGTGGACAGACTAAAGTGGAAAAACTAAAGTGGAAAGACTAGATAAGTGGACAGACTATAGTGGAAAGACTATAGTGGAAAGACTGTAGTGGAATAGAATAAAGTGGAGACTATAGTGGAAAGACTAAAGTGGAAAGATTAAAGTGGACAGACTATAGTGGAAAGACTGAAGTGGACAGACTAAAGTGGAAAAACTAAAGTGGAAAGACTTAAGTGGACAGACTATAGTGGAAAGACTATAGTGGAAAGACTGTAGTGGACAGAATAAAGTGGACAGACTCTAGTGGAAAGACTAAGTAGACAGACTAAAGCGGAAAGACTAAAGTGGAAATACTAAAGTGGACAGACTATAGTGGAAAGACTATAGTGGAAAGACTAACTGGACAGACTAAAGCGGAAAGACTCAAGTGGAAAGACTAAAGTGGACAGACTATAGTGGAAAGACTAAAGTGGACAGACTAAAGTGGAAAGACTAAAGTGGAAAGACTAAAGTGGACAGACTATAGTGGAAAGACTATAGTGGAAAGACTGTAGTGGACAGAATAAAGTGGAGACTATAGTGGAAAGACTAAAGTGGAAAGACTAAAGTGGACAGACTATAGTGGAAAGACTAAAGTGGACAGAGAATAGTGGAAAGACTAAAGTGGACAGACTATAGTGGAAAGACTACAGTGGAAAGACTGTAGTGGACAGAATAAAGTGGAGACTATAGTGGAAAGACTAAAGTAGAAGACTAAAGTGGACAGAGAATAGTGGAAAGACTAAAGTGGACAGACTATAGTGGAAAGACTAAAGTGGACAGAGAATAGTGGAAAGACTAAAGTGGACAGACTATAGTGGAAAGACTATAGTGGAAAGACTGTAGTAGACAGAATAAAGTGGAGACTATAGTGGAAAGACTAAAGTGGAAAGACTAAAGTGGACAGACTATAGTGGAAAGACTGAAGTGGACAGACTAAAGTGGAAAAACTAAAGTGGAACGACTAAAGTGGACAGACTATAGTGGAAAGACTATAGTGGAAAGACTGGAGTGGACAGAATAAAGTGTAGACTATAGTGGAAAGACTAAAGCGGACAGAGAATAGTAGAAAGACTAAAGTGGACAGACTATAGTGGACAGACTATAGTGGAAAGACTGTAGTGGACAGAATAAAGTGGAGACTATAGTGGAAAGACTAAGTGGACAGAGAATAGTGGAAAGACTAAAGTGGAAAGACTGTAGTGGACAGAATAAAGTGGAGACTATAGTGGAAAGACTAAAGTGGACAGACTATAGTGGAAAGACTGTAGTGGACAGAATAAAGTGGAGAGAATAAAGTGGAGACTATACTGGAAAGACTATAGTGGAAAGACTGTAGTGGACAGAATAAAGTGGAGACTATAGTGGAAAGACTAAAGTGGACAGAGAATAGTGGAAAGACTAAAGTGGACAGACTATAGTGGAAAGACTATAGTTGAAAGACTGTAGTGGACAGAATAAAGTCTAGACTATAGTGGAAAGACTAAAGTGGACAGAGAATAGTGGAAAGACTAAAGTGGACAGACCATAGTATGAAGACTAAAGTGGACAGACTAAAGTGGAAAGACTAAAGTGGAAAGACTAAAGTGGACAGACTAAAGTGGAAAGACTAAAATGGAAAGACTAAAGTGGACAAACTATAGTGGAAAGACTATAGTGGAAAGACTGTAGTGGACAGAATAAAGTGGAGACTATAGTGGAAAGACTAAAGTGGAAAGACTAAAGTGGAAAGACTAAAGTGGAAAGACTAAAGTGGACAGACTATAGTGGAAAGACTGAAGTGGAAAAACTAAGTGGACAGACTAAACCGGAAAGACAAAAGTGGAAAGACTAAAGTGGACAGACTATAGTGGAAAGACTAAAGTGGAAAGACTAAAGTGGAAAGACTAAAGTGGAAAGACTAAAGTGGACAGACTATAGTGGAAAGACTATAGTGGAAAGACTGTATTGGACAGAATAAAGCGGAGACTATAGTGGAAAGACTAAAGTGGAAAGACTAAAGTGGACAGAGAATAGTGGAAAGACTAAAGTGGACAGACTATAGTGGAAAGACTAAAGTGGACAGACTAAAGTGGAGACTATAGTGGAAAGACTAAAGTGGACAGAGAATAGTGGAAAGACTAAAGTGGACAGACAGAATAAAGTGGAGACTATAGTGGAAAGACTAAAGTGGAAAGACTAAAGTGGACAGACTAAAGTGGAAAGACTAAAGTGGAAAGACTAAAGTGGACAGAGAATAGTGGAAAGACTAAAGTGGACAGACTATAGTGGAAAGACTATAGTGGAAAGACTGTAGTAGACAGAATAAAGTGGAGACTATAGTGGAAAGACTAAAGTGGAAAGACTAAAGTGGAAAGACTAAAGTGGACAGACTATAGTGGAAAGACTGTAGTGGACAGAATAAAGTGGAGAGAATAAAGTGGAGACTATACTGGAAAGACTAAGTGGACAGAGAATAGTGGAAAGACTAAAGTGGAAAGACTGTAGTGGACAGAATTAAGTGGAGACTATAGTGGAAAGACTAAAGTGGACAGACTATAGTGGAAAGACTGTAGTGGACAGAATAAAGTGGAGAGAATAAAGTGGAGACTATACTGGAAAGACTATAGTGGAAAGACTGTAGTGGACAGAATAAAGTGGAGACTATAGTGGAAAGACTAAAGTGGAAAGACTAAAGTGGACAGACTATAGTGGAAAGACTAAAGTGGACAGAGAATAGTGGAAAGACTAAAGTGGACAGACTATAGTGGAAAGACTACAGTGGAAAGACTGTAGTGGACAGAATAAAGTGGAGACTATAGTGGAAAGACTAAAGTAGAAGACTAAAGTGGACAGAGATTAGTGGAAAGACTAAAGTGGACAGACTATAGTGGAAAGACTAAAGTGGACAGAGAATAGTGGAAAGACTAAAGTGGACAGACTATAGTGGAAAGACTATAGTGGAAAGACTGTAGTAGACAGAATAAAGTGGAGACTATAGTGGAAAGACTAAAGTGGAGACTATAGTGGAAAGACTAAAGTAGAAGACTAAAGTGGACAGAGAATAGTGGAAAGACTAAAGTGGACAGACTATAGTGGAAAGACTAAAGTGGACAGAGAATAGTGGAAAGACTAAAGTGGACAGACTATAGTGGAAAGACTATAGTGGAAAGACTGTAGTAGACAGAATAAAGTGGAGACTATAGTGGAAAGACTAAAGTGGAAAGACTAAAGTGGACAGACTATAGTGGAAAGACTGAAGTGGACAGACTAAAGTGGAAAAACTAAAGTGGAACGACTAAAGTGGACAGACTATAGTGGAAAGACTATAGTGGAAAGACTGGAGTGGACAGAATAAAGTGTAGACTATAGTGGAAAGACTAAAGTGGACAGAGAATAGTAGAAAGACTAAAGTGGACAGACTATAGTGGACAGACTATAGTGGAAAGACTGTAGTGGACAGAATAAAGTGGAGACTATAGTGGAAAGACTAAGTGGACAGAGAATAGTGGAAAGACTAAAGTGGAAAGACTGTAGTGGAGAGAATAAAGTGGAGACTATAGTGGAAAGGCTAAAGTGGACAGACTATAGTGGAAAGACTGTAGTGGACAGAATAAAGTGGAGAGAATAAAGTGGAGACTATACTGGAAAGACTATAGTGGAAAGACTGTAGTGGACAGAATAAAGTGGAGACTATAGTGGAAAGACTAAAGTGGACAGAGAATAGTGGAAAGACTAAAGTGGACAGACTATAGTGGAAAGACTATAGTTGAAAGACTGTAGTGGACAGAATAAAGTCTAGACTATAGTGGAAAGACTAAAGTGGACAGAGAATAGTGGAAAGACTAAAGTGGACAGACCATAGTATGAAGACTAAAGTGGACAGACTAAAGTGGAAAGACTAAAGTGGAAAGACTAAAGTGGACAGACTAAAGTGGAAAGACTAAAATGGAAAGACTAAAGTGGACAAACTATAGTGGAAAGACTATAGTGGAAAGACTGTAGTGGACAGAATAAAGTGGAGACTATAGTGGAAAGACTAAAGTGGAAAGACTAAAGTGGAAAGACTAAAGTGGAAAGACTAAAGTGGACAGACTATAGTGGAAAGACTGAAGTGGAAAAACTAAGTGGACAGACTAAACCGGAAAGACAAAAGTGGAAAGACTAAAGTGGACAGACTATCGTGGAAAGACTAAAGTGGAAAGACTAAAGTGGAAAGACTAAAGTGGAAAGACTAAAGTGGACAGACTATAGTGGAAAGACTATAGTGGAAAGACTGTATTGGACAGAATAAAGCGGAGACTATAGTGGAAAGACTAAAGTGGAAAGACTAAAGTGGACAGAGAATAGTGGAAAGACTAAAGTGGACAGACTATAGTGGAAAGACTAAAGTATACAGACTAAAGTGGAGACTATAGTGGAAAGACTAAAGTGGACAGAGAATAGTGGAAAGACTAAAGTGGACAGACAGAATAAAGTGGAGACTATAGTGGAAAGACTAAAGTGGAAAGACTAAAGTGGACAGACTAAAGTGGAAAGACTAAAGTGGAAAGACTAAAGTGGACAGAGAATAGTGGAAAGACTAAAGTGGACAGACTATAGTGGAAAGACTATAGTGGAAAGACTGTAGTAGACAGAATAAAGTGGAGACTATAGTGGAAAGACTAAAGTGGAAAGACTAAAGTGGAAAGACTAAAGTGGACAGACTATAGTGGAAAGACTGTAGTGGACAGAATAAAGTGGAGAGAATAAAGTGGAGACTATACTGGAAAGACTAAGTGGACAGAGAATAGTGGAAAGACTAAAGTGGAAAGACTGTATTGGACAGAATTAAGTGGAGACTATAGTGGAAAGACTAAAGTGGACAGACTATAGTGGAAAGACTGTAGTGGACAGAATAAAGTGGAGAGAATAAAGTGGAGACTATACTGGAAAGACTATAGTGGAAAGACTGTAGTGGACAGAATAAAGTGGAGACTATAGTGGAAAGACTAAAGTGGACAGAGAATAGTGGAAAGACTAAAGTGGACAGACTATAGTGGAAAGACTATAGTGGAAAGACTGTAGTGGACAGAATAAAGTCTAGACTATAGTGGAAAGACTAAAGTGGACAGAGAATAGTGGAAAGACTAAAGTGGACAGACTATAGTATGAAGACTAAAGTGGACAGACTAAAGTGGAAAGACTAAAGTGGAAAGACTAAAGTGGACAGACTAAAGTGGAAAGACTAAAATGGAAAGACTAAAGTGGACAAACTATAGTGGAAAGACTATAGTGGAAATACTGTAGTGGACAGAATAAAGTGGAGACTATAGTGGAAAGACTAAAGTGGAAAGACTAAAGTGGAAAGACTAAAGTGGACAGACTATAGTGGAAAGACTAAAGTGGACAGACTATAGTGGAAAGACTAAAGTGGACAGACTAAAGTGGAAAGACTAAAGTGGACAGACTAAAGTGGAAAGACTAAAGTGGACAGACTCTAGTGGAAAGACTGAAGTGGAAAAACTAAGTGGACAGACTAAACCGGAAAGACAAAAGTGGAAAGACTAAAGTGGACAGACTATAGTGGAAAGACTAAAGTGGAAAGACTAAAGTGGAAAGACTAAAGTGGAAAGACTAAAGTGGACAGACTATAGTGGAAAGACTATAGTGGAAAGACTGTATTGGACAGAATAAAGCGGAGACTATAGTGGAAAGACTAAAGTGGAAAGACTAAAGTGGACAGAGAATAGTGGAAAGACTAAAGTGGACAGACTATAGTGGAAAGACTAAAGTGGACAGACTAAAGTGGAGACTATAGTGGAAAGACTAAAGTGGACAGAGAATAGTGGAAAGACTAAAGTGGACAGACAGAATAAAGTGGAGACTATAGTGGAAAGACTAAAGTGGAAAGACTAAAGTGGACAGACTAAAGTGGAAAGACTAAAGTGGAAAGACTAAAGTGGACAGACTAAAGTGGAAAGACTAAAGTGGAAAGACTAAAGTGGACAGAGAATAGTGGAAAGACTAAAGTGGACAGACTATAGTGGAAAGACTATAGTGGAAAGACTGTAGTAGACAGAATAAAGTGGAGACTATAGTGGAAAGACTAAAGTGGAAAGACTAAAGTGGACAGACTATAGTGGAAAGACTGAAGTGGACAGACTAAAGTGGAAAAACTAAAGTGGAACGACTAAAGTAGACAGACTATAGTGGAAAGACTATAGTGGAAAGACTGGAGTGGACAGAATAAAGTGTAGACTATAGTGGAAAGACTAAAGTGGACAGAGAATAGTGGAAAGACTAAAGTGGACAGACTATAGTGGACAGACTATAGTGGAAAGACTGTAGTGGACAGAATAAAGTGGAGACTATAGTGGAAAGACTAAGTGGACAGAGAATAGTGGAAAGACTAAAGTGGAAAGACTCTAGTGGACAGAGTCAAGTGGAGACTATAGTGGAAAGACTAAAGTGGACAGAGAATAGTGGAAAGACTAAAGTGGACAGACAGAATACTGTGGAGACTATAGTGGAAAGACTAAAAAGGAAAGACTAAAGTGGACAGACTAAAGTGGAAAGACTAAAGTGGAAAGACTAAAGTGGACAGACTATAGTGGAAAGACTGTAGTGGACAAACTAAAGTGGAGAGAATAAAGTGGAGACTGGACAGAATAAAGTGGAGACTCTAGTGGAAAGACTAAAGTGGAAAGACTAAAGTGGACAGAGAATAGTGGAAAGACTAAAGTGGACAGACAATAGTGGAAAGACTAAAGTGGACAGACTAAGGTGGAAAGACTAAAGTGTAAGGACTAAAGTGGACAGACTATATTGGAAAGACTATAGTGGAAAGACTAAAGTGGACAGAGAATAGTAGATAGACTAAAGTGGACAGACTATAGTGGAAAGACTATAGTGGAAAGACTGTAGTGGACAGAATATAGTGGAGACCATATTGGAAAGACTAAAGTGGAAAGACTAAAGTTGACAGAGAATAGTGGAAAGACTAAAGTGGAAAGACTGTAGTCGACAGAATAAAGTGGAGACTATAGTGGAAAGACTAAAGTAGAAAGACTACAGTGGACAGACTATAGTGGAAAGACTATAGTGGAAAGACTGTAGTGGACAGAATAAAGTGGAGACTATAGTGGAAAGACTATAGTGGACAGAAAATAGTGGAAAGACTAAAGTGGACAGACTAAAGTGGACAGACTAAAGTGGAAATACTAAAGTGGACAGAATCTAGTGGAAAGACTATAGTGGAAAGACTGTAGTGGACAGAATAAAGTGGAGACTATAGTGGAAAGACTAAAGTGGACAGAGAATAGTGGAAAGACTAAAGTGGACAGACTATAGTGGAAAGACTAAAGTGTACAGACTAAAGTGGAAAGACTAAAGTGGACAGACTAAAGTGGAAATGCTAAAGTGGACAGACTCTAGTGGAAAGACTAAGTGGACAGACTAAAGCGGAAAGACTAAAGTGGAAAGACCAAAGTGGACAGACTATAGTGGAAAGACTAAAGTGGACAGACTAAAGTGGAAAGTCTAAAGTGGAAAGACTAAAGTGGAAAGACTAAAGTGGACAGACTAAAGTGGAAAGACTAAAGTGGAAAGACTAAAGTGGAAAAACTATAGTGGAAAGACTATAGTGGAAAGACTGTAGTGGACAGAATAAAGTGGAGACTGTAGTGGAAAGACTAAAGTGGAAATACTAAAGTGGAAAGACTAAAGTGGACAGACTATAGTGGAAAGACTAAAGTGGACAGACCATAGTGGAAAGACTAAAGTGGACAGACTAAAGTGGAAAGACTAAAGTGGAAAGACTAAAGTGGACAGACTATAGTGGAAAGACTGTAGTGGACAGAATAAAGTGGAGAGTATAGTGGAAAGACTAAAGTGGAAAGACTATAGTGGAAAGAACATAGTGGACAGAATAAAGTGTAGACTATAGTGGAAAGACTAAAGTGTACAGACTAAAGTGGAAAGACTAAAGTGGAAAGACTAAAGTGGACAGACTCGAGTGGAAAGACTAAGTGGACAGACTGAAGCGGAAAGACTAAAGTGGAAAGACTAAAGTGGACAGACTGTAGTGGAAAGACTAAAGTGGACAGACTAAAGTGGACAGCTTATAGTGGAAATGACTAAAGTGGAAAGACTAAAGTGGACAGAGAATAGTGGAAAGACTAAAGTGGACAGACAGAATAAAGTGGAGACTATAGTGGAAAGACTAAAAAGGAAAGACTAAAGTGGACAGACTAAAGTGGAAAGACTAAAGTGGAAAGACTAAAGTGGACAGACTATAGTGGAAAGACTGTAGTGGACAAACTAAAGTGGAGAGAATAAAGTGGAGACTGGACAGAATAAAGTGGAGACTCTAGTGGAAAGACTAAAGTGGAAAGACTAAAGTGGACAGAGAATAGTGGAAAGACTAAAGTGGACAGACAATAGTGGAAAGACTAAAGTGGACAGACTAAGGTGGAAAGACTAAAGTGTAAGGACTAAAGTGGACAGACTATATTGGAAAGACTATAGTGGAAAGACTAAAGTGGACAGAGAATAGTAGAAAGACTAAAGTGGACAGACTATAGTGGAAAGACTATAGTGGAAAGACTGTAGTGGACAGAATATAGTGGAGACCATATTGGAAAGACTAAAGTGGAAAGACTAAAGTTGACAGAGAATAGTGGAAAGACTAAAGTGGAAAGACTGTAGTCGACAGAATAAAGTGGAGACTATAGTGGAAAGACTAAAGTAGAAAGACTACAGTGGACAGACTATAGTGGAAAGACTATAGTGGAAAGACTGTAGTGGACAGAATAAAGTGGAGACTATAGTGGAAAGACTATAGTGGACAGAAAATAGTGGAAAGACTAAAGTGGACAGACTAAAGTGGACAGACTAAAGTGGAAATACTAAAGTGGACAGAATCTAGTGGAAAGACTATAGTGGAAAGACTGTAGTGGACAGAATAAAGTGGAGACTATAGTGGAAAGACTAAAGTGGACAGAGAATAGTGGAAAGACTAAAGTGGACAGACTATAGTGGAAAGACTAAAGTGTACAGACTAAAGTGGAAAGACTAAAGTGGACAGACTAAAGTGGAAATGCTAAAGTGGACAGACTCTAGTGGAAAGACTAAGTGGACAGACTAAAGCGGAAAGACTAAAGTGGAAAGACCAAAGTGGACAGACTATAGTGGAAAGACTAAAGTGGACAGACTAAAGTGGAAAGTCTAAAGTGGAAAGACTAAAGTGGAAAGACTAAAGTGGACAGACTAAAGTGGAAAGACTAAAGTGGAAAGACTAAAGTGGAAAAACTATAGTGGAAAGACTATAGTGGAAAGACTGTAGTGGACAGAATAAAGTGGAGACTGTAGTGGAAAGACTAAAGTGGAAATACTAAAGTGGAAAGACTAAAGTGGACAGACTATAGTGGAAAGACTAAAGTGGACAGACCATATTGGAAAGACTAAAGTGGACAGACTAAAGTGGAAAGACTAAAGTGGAAAGACTAAAGTGGACAGACTATAGTGGAAAGACTGTAGTGGACAGAGTAAAGTGGAGAGTATAGTGGAAAGACTAAAGTGGAAAGACTATAGTGGAAAGAACATAGTGGACAGAATAAAGTGTAGACTATAGTGGAAAGACTAAAGTGTACAGACTAAAGTGGAAAGACTAAAGTGGAAAGACTAAAGTGGACAGACTCGAGTGGAAAGACTAAGTGGACAGACTGAAGCGGAAAGACTAAAGTGGAAAGACTAAAGTGGACAGACTGTAGTGGAAAGACTAAAGTGGACAGACTAAAGTGGACAGCTTATAGTGGAAATGACTAAAGTGGAAAGACTAAAGTGGACAGACTAAAGTGGACAGACTAAAGTGGAAATATTAAAGTGGACAGACTCTAGTGGAAAGACTAAGTGGACAGACTAAAGCGGAAAGACTAAAGTGGAAAGACTAAAGTGGACAGACTATAGTGGAAAGACTAAAGTGGACAGACTAAAGTGGAAACTATAGTGGAAAGACGAAAGTGGACAGAGAATAGTGCAAAGACTAAAGTGGAAAGACTAAAGTGGACAGACCAAAGTGGAAAGACTAAAGTGGAAAGACTAAAGTGGACAAACTTTAGTGGAAAGACTATAGTGGAAAGCCTGTAGTGGACAGAATAAAGTGGAGACTAAAGTGGAAAGACTAAAGTGGACAGACTAAAGTTGACAGACTAAAGTGGAAATACTAAAGTGGACAGACTCTAGTGGAAAGACTAAGTGGACAGACTAAAGCGGAAAGACTAAAGTGGAAAGACTAAAGAGGACAGACTGTAGTGGAAAGACTAAAGTGGACAGACTAAAGTGGAAAGTCTAAAGCGGAAAGACTAAAGTGGACAGACTCTAGTGGAAAGACTATAGTGGAAAGACAGTAGTGGACAGAATAAAGTGGAGACTATAGTGGAAAGACTATAGTGGACAGAGAATAGTGGAAAGACTAAAGTGGACAGACTAAAGTGAACAGACTAAAGTGGACAGACTAAAGTGGAAAGACTAAAGTGGACAGACTCTAGTGGAAAGACTAAAGTGGAAAGACTAAAGTGGACAGACTATATTGGAAAGACTATAGTGGAAAGACTGTACTGGACAGAATAAAGTGGAGACTATAGTGGAAAGACTAAAGTGGACAGAGAATAGTGGAAAGACTAAAGTGACAGACTATAGTGGAAAGACTATAGTGGAAAGACTGTAGTGGACAGAATAAAGTGGAGACTATAGTGGAAAGACTAAAGTGGAAAGTCTAAAGTGGACAGACTATAGTGGAAAGACTGAAGTGGACAGACGAAAGTGGACAGACTATAGTGGAAAGACTAAGTGGACAGACTAAAGCGGAAAGACTAAAGTGGAAAGTCTAAAGTGGACAAACAAAAGTGGAAAGACTAAAGCGGAAAGACTAAAGTGGAAAGACTAAAGTGGACAGACTATAGTGGAAAGACTAAAGAGGACAGACTAAAGTGGAAAGTCTCAAGTGGAAAGACTAAAGTGGACAGACTATAGTGGAAAGAATATAGTGGACAGAATAAAGTGTAGACTATAGTGGAAAGACTAAAGTGTACAGACTAAAGTGGAAAGACTAAAGTGGACAGACTATAGTGGAAATGACTAAAGTGGAAAGACTAAAGTGGACAGACTAAAGTGGACAGACTAAAGTGGAAATACTAAAGTGGACAGACTCTAGTGGAAAGACTATAGTGGAAAGACAGTAGTGGACAGAATAAAGTGGAGACTATAGTGGAAAGACTATAGTGGACAGAAAATAGTGGAAAGACTAAAGTGGACAGACTAAAGTGGACAGACTAAAGTGGAAATACTAAAGTGGACAGACTCCAGTGGAAAGACTATAGTGGAAAGACAGTAGTGGACAGAATAAAGTGGAGACTATAGTGGAAAGACTATAGTGGACAGAGAATAGTGGAAAGACTAAAGTGTACAGACTAAAGTGGACAGACTAAAGCGGAAAGACTAAAGTGGAAAGACTAAAGAGGACAGACTGTAGTGGAAAGACTAAAGTCGACAGACTAAAGTGGAAAGTCTAAAGTGGAAAGACTAAAGTGGACAGACTATAGTGGAAAGACTATAGTGGAAAGACCGTAGTGGACAGAATAAAGTGGAGACTATAGTGGAAAGACTATAGTGGACAGAGAATATTGGAAAGGCTAAAGTGGACAGACTAAAGTGGACAGACTAAAGTGGAAAGACTAAAGTGGACAGACTCTAGTGGAAAGACTGAAGTGGAAAGACTAAGTGGACAGACAGACGATAGTGGAAAGACTATAGTGGAAAGACTGTAGTGGACAGAATAAAGTGGAGACTATAGTGGAAAGACTAAAGTGGAAAGACGAAAGTGGACAGAGAACAGTGGAAAGACTAAAGTGGATAGACTATAGTGGAAAGACTAAAGTGTACAGCTAAAGTGGAAAGACTAAAGTGGACAGACTAAAGTGGAAATGCTAAAGTGGACAGACTCTAGTGGAAAGACTAAGTGGACAGACTAAAGCGGAAAGACTAAAGTGGAAAGACTAAAGTGGACAGACTATAGTGGAAAGACTAGAGTGGACAGACTAAAGTGGAAAGTCTAAAGTGGAAAGACTAAAGTGGAAAGACTAAAGTGGACAGACTAAAGTGGAAAGACTAAAGTGGAAAGACTAAAGTGGAAAAACTATAGTGGAAAGACTATAGTGGAAAGACTGTAGTGGACAGAATAAAGTGGAGACTGTAGTGGAAAGACTAAAGTGGAAATACTAAAGTGGAAAGACTAAAGTGGACAGACTATAGTGGAAAGACTAAAGTGGACAGACTATAGTGGAAAGACTAAAGTGGACAGACTAAAGTGGAAAGACTAAAGTGGAAAGACTAAAGTGGACAGACTATAGTGGAAAGACTGTAGTGGACAGAATAAAGTGGAGAGTATAGTGGAAAGAATAAAGTGGACAGAGAATAGTGGAAAGACTAAAGTGGACAGACTATAGTGGAAAAACTATAGTGGAAAGACTGTAGTGGACAGAATAAAGTGGAGACTATAGTGGAAAGACTAAAGTGGAAAGACTATAGTGGAAAGAACATAGTGGACAGAATAAAGTGTAGACTACAGTGGAAAGACTAAAGTGTACAAACTAAAGTGGAAAGACTAAAGTGGAAAGACTAAAGTGGACAGACTATAGTGGAAAGGACTAAAGTGGAAAGACTAAAGTGGACAGACTAAAGTGGACAGACTAAAGTGGAAATACTAAAGTTGACAGACTCGAGTGGAAAGACTAAGTGGACAGACTGAAGCGGAAAGACTAAAGTGGAAAGACTAAAGTGGACAGACTGTAGTGGAAACACTAAAGTGGACAGACTAAAGTGGAAAGTCTAAAGCGGAAAGACTAAAGTGGAAAGACTATAGTGGAAAGACTATAGTGGAAAGACAGTAGTGGACAGAATAAAGTGGAGACTATAGTGGAAAGACTATAGTGGACAGAGAATAGTGGAAAGACTAAAGTGGACAGACTAAAGTGGACAGACTAAAGTGGACAGACTAAAGTGGAAAGACTAAAGTGGACAGACTCTAGTGGAAAGACTAAAGTGGAAAGACTAAAGTGGACAGAATATAGTGGAAAGACTATAGTGGAAAGACTGTACTGGACAGAATAAAGTGGAAATACTAAAGTGGACAGACTCTAGTGGATAGACTAAGTGGACAGACTAAAGCGGAAAGACTAAAGTGGAAAGACTAAAGTGGACAGACTATAGTGGAAAGACTCAAGTGGACAGACTAAAGTGGAAACTATAGTGGAAAGACGAAAGTGGACAGAGAATAGTGCAAAGACTAAAGTGGAAAGACTAAAGTGGAAAGACTAAAGTGGACAGACCAAAGTGGAAAGACTAAAGTGGAAAGACTAAAGTGGACAAACTATAGTGGAAAGACTATAGTGGAAAGCCTGTAGTGGACAGAATAAAGTGGAGACTAAAGTGGAAAGACTAAAGTGGACAGAATAAAGTTGACAGACTAAAGTGGAAATACAAAAGTGGACAGACTCTAGTGGAAAGACTAAGTGGACAGACTAAAGCGGAAAGACTCAAGTGGAAAGACCAAAGAGGACAGACTGTAGTGGAAAGACTAAAGTGGACAGACTAAAGTGGAAAGTCTAAAGCGGAAAGACTAAAGTGGACAGACTATAGTGGAAAGACTATAGTGGAAAGACAGTAGTGGACAGAATAAAGTGGAGACTATAGTGGAAAGACTATAGTGGACAGAGAATAGTGGAAAGATTAAAGTGGACGGACTAAAGTGAACAGACTAAAGTGGACAGACTAAAGTGGAAAGACTAAAGTGGACAGACTCTAGTGGAAAGACTAAAGTGGAAAGACTAAAGTGGACAGACTATAGTGGAAAGACTATAGTGGAAAGACTGTACTGGACAGAATAAAGAGGAGACTATAGTGGAAAGACTAAAGTGGACAGAGAATAGTGGAAAGACTAAAGTGGACAGACTATAGTGGAAAGACTATAGTGGAAAGACTGTAGTGGACAGAATAAAGTGGAGACTATAGTGGAAAGACTAAAGTGGAAAGACTAAAGTGGACAGACTATAGTGGAAAGACTGAAGTGGACAGACTAAAGTGGAAAAACTAAAGTGGAAAGACGAAAGTGGACAGACTATAGTGGAAAGACTAAGTGGACAGACTAAAGCGGAAAGACTAAAGTGGAAAGACTAAAGTGGACAACCAAAAGTGGAAAGACTAAAGCGGAAAGACTAAAGTGGAAAGACTAAAGTGGACAGACCATAGTGGAAAGACTAAAGAGAATAGACTAAAGTGGAAAGTCTCAAGTGGAAAGACTAAAGTGGACAGACTATAGTGGAAAGAATATAGTGGACAGAATAAAGTGTAGACTATAGTGGAAAGACTAAAGTGTACAGACTAAAGTGGAAAGACTAAAGTGGAAAGACTAAAGTGGACAGACTATAGTGGAAATGACTAAAGTGGAAAGACTAAAGTGGACAGACTAAAGTGGACAGACTAAAGTGGAAATACTAAAGTTGGCAGACTCTAGTGGAAAGACTAAGTGGACAGACTAAAGCGGAAAGACTAAAGTGGAAAGACTAAAGTGGACAGACTGTAGTGGAAAGACTAAAGTGGACAGACTAAAGTGGAAAGTCTAAAGTGGAAAGACTAAAGTGGACAGACTATAGTGGAAAGACTATAGTGGAAAGACAGTAGTGGACAGAATAAAGTTGAGACTATAGTGGAAAGACTATAGTGGACAGAGAATAGTGGAAAGACTAAAGTGGACAGACTAAAGTGGACAGACTAAAGTGGAAAGACTAAAGTGGACAGACTCTAGTGGAAAGACTGAAGTGGAAAGACTGAAGTGGAAAGACTAAGTGGACAGACAGACTTTAATGGAAAGACTATAGTGGAAAGACTGTAGTGGACAGAATAAAGTGGAGACTATAGTGGAAAGACTAAAGTGGAAAGACTAAAGTGGACAGAGAATAGTGGAAAGACTAAAGTGGACAGACCATAGTGGAAAGACTAAAGTGTACAGACTAAAGTGGAAAGACTAAAGTGGACAGACTAAAGTGGACAGACTAAAGTGGAAATGCTAAAGTGGACAGACTCTAGTGGAAAGACTAAGTGGACAGACTAAAGCGGAAAGACTAAAGTGGAAAGACTAAAGTGGACAGACTATAGTGGAAAGACTAAAGTGGACAGACTAAAGTGGAAAGTCTAAAGTGGAAAGACTAAAGTGGAAAGACTAAAGTGGACAGACTAAAGTGGAAAGACTAAAGTGGACAAAGTATAGTGGAAAGAATATAGTGGAAAGACTGTAGTGGACAGAATAAAGTTGAGACTGTAGTGGAAAGACTAAAGTGGAAATACTAAAGTGGAAAGACTAAAGTGGACAGACTATAGTGGAAAGACTAAAGTGGACAGACTATAGTGGAAAGACTAAAGTGGACAGACTAAAGTGGAAAGACTAAAGTGGAAAGACTAAAGTGGACAGACTATAGTAGAAAGACTGTAGTGGACAGAATAAAGTGGACAGTATAGTGGAAAGAATAAAGTGGACAGAGAATAGTGGAAAGACTAAAGTGGACAGACTATAGTGGAAAGACTATAGTGGAAAGACTGTAGTGGACAGAATAAAGTGGAGACTATAGTGGAAAGACTAAAGTGGAAAGACTAAAGTGGACAGACTATAGTAGAAAGACTGTAGTTGACGGAATAAAGTGGAGAGTATAGTGGAAAGAATAAAGTGGACAGAGAATAGTGGAAAGACTAAAGTGGACAGACTATAGTGGAAAGACTATAGTGGAAAGACTGTAGTGGACAGAATAAAGTGTAGACTATAGTGGAAAGACTAAAGTGTACAAACTAAAGTGGAAAGACTAAAGTGGAAAGACTAAAGTGGACAGACTATAGTGGAAAGACTAAAGTGGACAGACTAAAGTGGACAGACTAAAGTGGACAGACTAAAGTGGAAATACTAAAGTGGACAGACTCTAGTGGAAAGACTAAGTGGACAGACTAAAGCGGAAAGACTAAAGTGGAAAGACTAAAGTGGACAGACTGTAGTGGAAAGACTAAAGTGGACAGACTAAAGTGGAAAGTCTAAAGCGGAAAGACTAAAGTGGAAAGACTAAAGTGGACAGAGAATAGTGGAAAGACTAAAGTGGACAGACTATAGTGGAAAGACTATAGTGGAAAGACTGTAGTAGACAGAATAAAGTGGAGACTATAGTGGAAAGACTAAAGTGGAAAGACTAAAGTGGAAAGACTAAAGTGGACAGACTATAGTGGAAAGACTAAAGTGGACAGAGAATAGTGGAAAGACTAAAGTGGACAGACTATAGTGGAAAGACTACAGTGGAAAGACTGTAGTGGACAGAATAAAGTGGAGACTATAGTGGAAAGACTAAAGTAGAAGACTAAAGTGGACAGAGAATAGTGGAAAGACTAAAGTGGACAGACTATAGTGGAAAGACTAAAGTGGACAGAGAATAGTGGAAAGACTAAAGTGGACAGACTATAGTGGAAAGACTATAGTGGAAAGACTGTAGTAGACAGAATAAAGTGGAGACTATAGTGGAAAGACAAAAGGGAAAGACTAAAGTGGACAGACTATAGTGGAAAGACTGAAGTGGACAGACTAAAGTGGAAAAACTAAAGTGGAACGACTAAAGTGGACAGACTATAGTGGAAAGACTATAGTGGAAAGACTGGAGTGGACAGAATAAAGTGTAGACTATAGTGGAAAGACTAAAGTGGACAGAGAATAGTGGAAAGACTAAAGTGGACAGACTATAGTGGACAGACTATAGTGGAAAGACTGTAGTGGAAAGAATAAAGTGGAGACTATAGTGGAAAGACTAAGTGGACAGAGAATAGTGGAAAGACTAAAGTGGAAAGACTGTACTGGACAGAATTAAGTGGAGACTATAGTGGAAAGACTAAAGTGGACAGACTATAGTGGAAAGACTGTAGTGGACAGAATAAAGTGGAGAGAATAAAGTGGAGACTATACTGGAAAGACTATAGTGGAAAGACTGTAGTGGACAGAATAAAGTGGAGACCATAGTGGAAAGACTAAAGTGGACAGAGAATAGTGGAAAGACTAAAGTGGACAGACTATAGTGGAAAGACTATAGTGGAAAGACTGTAGTGGACAGAATAAAGTCTAGACTATAGTGGAAAGACTAAAGTGGACAGAGAATAGTGGAAAGACTAAAGTGGACAGACTATAGTATGAAGACTAAAGTGGACAGACTAAAGTGGAAAGACTAAAGTGGAAAGACTAAAGTGGACAGACTAAAGTGGAAAGACTAAAATGGAAAGACTAAAGTGGACAAACTATAGTGGAAAGACTATAGTGGAAATACTGTAGTGGACAGAATAAAGTGGAGACTATAGTGGAAAGACTAAAGTGGAAAGACTAAAGTGGAAAGACTAAAGTGGACAGACTATAGTGGAAAGACTAAAGTGGACAGACTATAGTGGAAAGACTAAAGTGGACAGACTAAAGTGGAAAGACTAAAGTGGACAGACTAAAGTGGAAAGACTAAAGTGGACAGACTCTAGTGGAAAGACTGAAGTGGAAAAACTAAGTGGACAGACTAAACCGGAAAGACAAAAGTGGAAAGACTAAAGTGGACAGACTATAGTGGAAAGACTAAAGTGGAAAGACTAAAGTGGAAAGACTAAAGTGGAAAGACTAAAGTGGACAGACTATAGTGGAAAGACTATAGTGGAAAGACTGTATTGGACAGAATAAAGCGGAGACTATAGTGGAAAGACTAAAGTGGAAAGACTAAAGTGGACAGAGAATAGTGGAAAGACTAAAGTGGACAGACTATAGTGGAAAGACTAAAGTGGACAGACTAAAGTGGAGACTATAGTGGAAAGACTAAAGTGGACAGAGAATAGTGGAAAGACTAAAGTGGACAGACAGAATAAAGTGGAGACTATAGTGGAAAGACTAAAGTGGAAAGACTAAAGTGGACAGACTAAAGTGGAAAGACTAAAGTGGAAAGACTAAAGTGGACAGACTAAAGTGGAAAGACTAAAGTGGAAAGACTAAAGTGGACAGAGAATAGTGGAAAGACTAAAGTGGACAGACTATAGTGGAAAGACTATAGTGGAAAGACTGTAGTAGACAGAATAAAGTGGAGACTATAGTGGAAAGACTAAAGTGGAAAGACTAAAGTGGACAGACTATAGTGGAAAGACTGAAGTGGACAGACTAAAGTGGAAAAACTAAAGTGGAACGACTAAAGTAGACAGCCTATAGTGGAAAGACTATAGTGGAAAGACTGGAGTGGACAGAATAAAGTGTAGACTATAGTGGACAGACTATAGTGGAAAGACTGTAGTGGACAGAATAAAGTGGAGACTATAGTGGAAAGACTAAGTGGACAGAGAATAGTGGAAAGACTAAAGTGGAAAGACTCTAGTGGACAGAGTCAAGTGGAGACTATAGTGGAAAGACTAAAGTGGACAGAGAATAGTGGAAAGACTAAAGTGGACAGACAGAAGAAAGTGGAGACTATAGTGGAAAGACTAAAAAGGAAAGACTAAAGTGGACAGACTAAAGTGGAAAGACTAAAGTGGAAAGACTAAAGTGGACAGACTATAATGGAAAGACTGTAGTGGACAAACTAAAGTGGAGAGAATAAAGTGGAGACTGGACAGAATAAAGTGGAGACTCTAGTGGAAAGACTAAAGTGGAAAGACTAAAGTGGACAGAGAATAGTGGAAAGACTAAAGTGGACAGACAATAGTGGAAAGACTAAAGTGGACAGACTAAGGTGGAAAGACTAAAGTGTAAGGACTAAAGTGGACAGACTATATTGGAAAGACTATAGTGGAAAGACTAAAGTGGACAGAGAATAGTAGAAAGACTAAAGTGGACAGACTATAGTGGAAAGACTATAGTGGAAAGACTGTAGTGGACAGAATATAGTGGAGACCATATTGGAAAGACTAAAGTGGAAAGACTAAAGTTGACAGAGAATAGTGGAAAGACTAAAGTGGAAAGACTGTAGTCGACAGAATAAAGTGGAGACTATAGTGGAAAGACTAAAGTAGAAAGACTACAGTGGACAGACTATAGTGGAAAGACTATAGTGGAAAGACTGTAGTGGACAGAATAAAGTGGAGACTATAGTGGAAAGACTATAGTGGACAGAAAATAGTGGAAAGACTAAAGTGGACAGACTAAAGTGGACAGACTAAAGTGGAAATACTAAAGTGGACAGAATCTAGGGGAAAGACTATAGTGGAAAGACTGTAGTGGACAGAATAAAGTGGAGACTATAGTGGAAAGACTAAAGTGGAAAGACTAAAGTGGACAGAGAATAGTGGAAAGACTAAAGTGGACAGACTATAGTGGAAAGACTAAAGTGTACAGACTAAAGTGGAAAGACTAAAGTGGACAGACTAAAGTGGAAATGCTAAAGTGGACAGACTCTAGTGGAAAGACTAAGTGGACAGACTAAAGCGGAAAGACTAAAGTGGAAAGACTAAAGTGGACAGACTATAGTGGAAAGACTAAAGTGGACAGACTAAAGTGGAAAGTCTAAAGTGGAAAGACTAAAGTGGAAAGACTAAAGTGGACAGACTAAAGTGGAAAGACTAAAGTGGAAAGACTAAAGTGGAAAAACTATAGTGGAAAGACTATAGTGGAAAGACTGTAGTGGACAGAATAAAGTGGAGACTGTAGTGGAAAGACTAAAGTGGAAATACTAAAGTGGAAAGACTAAAGTGGACAGACTATAGTGGAAAGACTAAAGTGGACAGACTATAGTGGAAAGACTAAAGTGGACAGACTAAAGTGGAAAGACTAAAGTGGAAAGACTAAAGTGGACAGACTATAGTGGAAAGACTGTAGTGGACAGAATAAAGTGGAGAGTATAGTGGAAAAACTAAAGTGGAAAGACTATAGTGGAAAGAACATAGTGGACAGAATAAAGTGTAGACTATAGTGGAAAGACTAAAGTGTACAGACTAAAGTGGAAAGAGTAAAGTGGAAAGACTAAAGTGGACAGACTATAGTGGAAATGACTAAAGTGGAAAGACTAAAGTGGACAGACTAAAGTGGACAGACTAAAGTGGAAATACTAAAGTTGACAGACCAAAGTGGAAAAACTAAAGTGGAAAGACTAAAGTGGACAAACTTTAGTGGAAAGACTGTAGTGGAAAGACTAAAGTGGACAGACTAAAGTGGACAGCTTATAGTGGAAATGGATGAAGTGGAAAGACTAAAGTGGACAGACTAAAGTGGACAGACTAAAGTGGAAATACTAAAGTGGACAGACTCTAGTGGAAAGACTAAGTGGACAGACTAAAGCGGAAAGACTAAAGTGGAAAGAAAAAAGTGGACAGACTATAGTGGAAAGACTAAAGTGGACAGACTAAAGTGGAAACTATAGTGGAAAGACGAAAGTGGACAGAGAATAGTGCAAAGACTAAAGTGGAAAGACTAAAGTGGAAAGACTAAAGTGGACAGACCAAAGTGGAAAAACTAAAGTGGAAAGACTAAAGTGGACAAACTTTAGTGGAAAGACTATAGTGGAAAGCCTGTTGTGGACAGAATAAAGTGGAGACTAAAGTGGAAAGACTAAAGTGGACAGACTAAAGTTGACAGACGAAAGTGGAAATACTAAAGTGGACAGACTCTAGTGGAAAGACTAAGTGGACAGACTAAAGCGGAAAGACTAAAGTGGAAAGACTAAAGAGGACAGACTGTAGTGGAAAGACTAAAGTGGACAGACTAAAGTGGAAAGTCTAAAGCGGAAAGACTAAAGCGGACAGACTCTAGTGGAAAGACTATAGTGGAAAGACAGTAGTGGACAGAATAAAGTGGAGACTATAGTGGAAAGACTATAGTGGACAGAGAATAGTGGAAAGACTAAAGTGGACAGACTAAAGTGAACAGACTAAAGTGGACAGACTAAAGTGGAAAGACTAAAGTGGACAGACTCTAGTGGAAAGACTAAAGTGGAAAGACTAAAGTGGACAGACTATATTGGAAAGACTATAGTGGAAAGACTGTACTGGACAGAATAAAGTGGAGACTATAGTATAAAGACTAAAGTGGACAGAGAATAGTGGAAAGACTAAAGTGACAGACTATAGTGGAAAGACTATAGTGGAAAGACTGTAGTGGACAGAATAAAGTGGAGACTATAGTGGAAAGACTAAAGTGGAAAGTCTAAAGTGGACAGACTATAGTGGAAAGACTGAAGTGGACAGACTAAAGTGGAAAAACTAAAGTGGAAAGACGAAAGTGGACAGACTATAGTGGAAAGACTAAGTGGACAGACTAAAGCGGAAAGACTAAAGTAGAACGTCTAAAGTGGACAAACAAAAGTGGAAAGACTAAAGCGGAAAGACTAAAGTGGAAAGACTAAAGTGGACAGACTATAGTGGAAAGACTAAAGAGGACAGACTAAAGTGGAAAGTCTCAAGTGGAAAGACTAAAGTGGACAGACTATAGTGGAAAGAATATAGTGGACAGAATAAAGTTTAGACTATAGTGGAAAGACTAAAGTGTACAGACTAAAGTGGAAAGACTAAAGTGTACAGACTAAAGTGGAAAGACTGAAGTGGACAGACTATAGTGGAAAGACTAAAGTGGACAGACTAAAGTGGACAGACTAAAGTGGAAATACTAAAGTGGACAGACTCTAGTGGAAAGACTATAGTGGAAAGACAGTAGTGGACAGAATAAAGTGGAGACTATAGTGGAAAGACTATAGTGGACAGAGAATAGTGGAAAGACTAAAGTGTACAGACTAAAGTGGACAGACTAAAGCGGAAAGACTAAAGTGGAAAGACTAAAGAGGACAGACTGTAGTGGAAAGACTAAAGTGGACAGACTAAAGTGGAAAGTCTAAAGTGGAAAGACTAAAGTGGACAGACTATAGTGGAAAGACTATAGTGGAAAGACCGTAGTGGACAGAATAAAGTGGAGACTATAGTGGAAAGACTATAGTGGACAGAGAATAGTGGAAAGGCTAAAGTGGACAGACTAAAGTGGACAGACTAAAGTGGAAAGACTAAAGTGGACAGACTCTAGTGGAAAGACTGAAGTGGAAAGACTAAGTGGACAGACAGATTATAGTGGAAAGACTATAGTGGAAAGACTGTAGCTGACAGAATAAAGTGGAGACTATAGTGGAAAGACTAAAGTGGAAAGACGAAAGTGGACAGAGAATAGTGGAAAGACTAAAGTGGATAGACTATAGTGGAAAGACTAAAGTGTACAGACTAAAGTGGAAAGACTAAAGTGGACAGACTAAAGTGGAAATGCTAAAGTGGACAGACTCTAGTGGAAAGACTAAGTGGACAGACTAAAGCGGAAAGACTAAAGTGGAAAGACTAAAGTGGACAGACTATAGTGGAAAGACTAAAGTGGACAGACTAAAGTGGAAAGTCTAAAGTGGAAAGACTAAAGTGGAAAGACTAAAGTGGACAGACTAAAGTGGAAAGACTAAAGTGGAAAGACTAAAGTGGAAAAACTATAGTGGAAAGACTATAGTGGAAAGACTGTATTGGACAGAATAAAGTGGAGACTGTAGTGGAAAGACTAGTGGAAATACTAAAGTGGAAAGACTAAAGTGGACAGACTATAGTGGAAAGACTAAAGTGGAAAGAATAAAGTGGAGAGTATAGTGGAAAGAATAAAGTGGACAGAGAATAGTGGAAAGACTAAAGTGGACAGACTATAGTGGAAAGACTATAGTTGAAAGACTGTAGTGGACAGAATAAAGTGGAGACTATAGTGGAAAGACTAAAGTGGAAAGACTATAGTGGAAAGAACATAGTGGACAGAATAAAGTGTAGACTATAGTGGAAAGACTAAAGTGTACAGACTAAAGTGGAAAGACTAAAGTGGAAAGACTAAAGTGGACAGACTATAGTGGAAATGACTAAAGTGAAAGACTAAAGTGGACAGACTAAAGTGGAAATACTAAAGTTGACAGACTCGAGTGGAAAGACTAAGTGGACAGACTGAAGCGGAAAGACTAAAGTGGAAAGACTAAAGTGGACAGACTGTAGTGGAAAGACTAAAGTGGACAGACTAAAGTGGACAGCTTATAGTGGAAATGACTAAAGTGGAAAGACTAAAGTGGACAGACTAAAGTGGACAGACTAAAGTGGAAATATTAAAGTGGACAGACTCTAGTGGAAAGACTAAGTGGACAGACTAAAGCGGAAAGACTAAAGTGGAAAGACTAAAGTGGACAGACTATAGTGGAAAGACTAAAGTGGACAGACTAAAGTGGAAACTATAGTGGAAAGACGAAAGTGGACAGAGAATAGTGCAAAGACTAAAGTGGAAAGACTAAAGTGGAAAGACTAAAGTGGACAGACCAAAGTGGAAAGACTAAAGTGGAAAGACTAAAGTGGACAAACTTTAGTGGAAAGACTATAGTGGAAAGCCTGTAGTGGACAGAATAAAGTGGAGACTAAAGTGGAAAGACTAAAGTGGACAGAATAAAGTTGACAGACTAAAGTGGAAATACTAAAGTGGACAGACTCTAGTGGAAAGACTAAGTGGACAGACTAAAGCGGAAAGACTAAAGTGGAAAGACTAAAGAGGACAGACTGTAGTGGAAAGACTAAAGTGGACAGACTAAAGTGGAAAGTCTAAAGCGGAAAGATTAAAGTGGACAGACTCTAGTGGAAAGACTATAGTGGAAAGACAGTAGTGGACAGAATAAAGTGGAGACTATAGTGGAAAGACTATAGTGGACAGAGAATAGTGGAAAGACTAAAGTGGACAGACTAAAGTGAACAGACTAAAGTGGACAGACTAAAGTGGAAAGACAAAAGTGGACAGACTCTAGTGGAAAGACTAAAGTGGAAAGACTAAAGTGGACAGACTATATTGGAAAGACTATAGTGGAAAGACTGTACTGGACAGAATAAAGTGGAGACTATAGTGGAAAGACTAAAGTGGACAGAGAATAGTGGAAAGACTAAAGTGACAGACTATAGTGGAAAGACTATAGTGGAAAGACTGTAGTGGACAGAATAAAGTGGAGACTATAGTGGAAAGACTAAAGTGGAAAATCTAAAGTGGACAGACTATAGTGGAAAGACTGAAGTGGACAGACGAAAGTGGACAGACTATAGTGGAAAGACTAAGTGGACAGACTAAAGCGGAAAGACTAAAGTGGAAAGTCTAAAGTGGACAAACAAAAGTGGAAAGACTAAAGCGGAAAGACTAAAGTGGAAAGACTAAAGTGGACAGACTATAGTGGAAAGACTAAAGAGGACAGACTAAAGTGGAAAGTCTCAAGTGGAAAGACTAAAGTGGACAGACTATAGTGGAAAGAATATAGTGGACAGAATAAAGTGTAGACTATAGTGGAAAGACTAAAGTGTACAGACTAAAGTGGAAAGACTAAAGTGGACAGACTATAGTGGAAATGACTAAAGTGGAAAGACTAAAGTGGACAGACTAAAGTGGACAGACTAAAGTGGAAATACTAAAGTGGACAGACTCTAGTGGAAAGACTATAGTGGAAAGACAGTAGTGGACAGAATAAAGTGGAGACTATAGTGGAAAGACTATAGTGGACAGAAAATAGTGGAAAGACTAAAGTGGACAGACTAAAGTGGACAGATTAAAGTGGAAATACTAAAGTGGACAGACTTTAGTGGAAAGACTATAGTGGAAAGACAGTAGTGGACAGAATAAAGTGGAGACTATAGTGGAAAGACTATAGTGGACAGAAAATAGTGGAAAGACTAAAGTGTACAGACTAAAGTGGACAGACTAAAGCGGAAAGACTAAAGTGGAAAGACTAAAGAGGACAGACTGTAGTGGAAAGACTAAAGTGGACAGACTAAAGTGGAAAGTCTAAAGTGGAAAGACTAAAGTGGACAGACTATAGTGGAAAGACTATAGCGGAAAGACCGTAGTGGACAGAATAAAGTGGAGACTATAGTGGAAAGACTAAAGTGGACAGACTGTAGTGGAAAGACTAAAGTGGACAGACTAAAGTGGACAGCTTATAGTGGAAATGACTAAAGTGGAAAGACATTAGTGGACAGACTAAAGTGGACAGACTAAAGTGGAAATTTTAAAGTGGACAGACTCTAGTGGAAAGACTAAGTGGACAGACTAAAGCGGAAAGACTAAAGTGGAAAGACTAAAGTGGACAGACTATAGTGGAAAGACTAAAGTGGACAGACTAAAGTGGAAACTATAGTGGAAAGACGAAAGTGGACAGAGAATAGTGCAAAGACTAAAGTGGAAAGACTAAAGTGGAAAGACTAAAGTGGACAGACCAAAGTGGAAAGACTAAAGTGGAAAGACTAAAGTGGACAAACTTTAGTGGAAAGACTATAGTGGAAAGACCGTAGTGGACAGAATAAAGTGGAGACTATAGTGGAAAGACTATAGTGGACAGAGAATAGTGGAAAGGCTAAAGTGGACAGACTAAAGTTGACAGACTAAAGTGGAAAGACTAAAGTGGACAGACTCTAGTGGAAAGACTGAAGCGGAAAGACTAAGTGGACAGACAGACTATAGTGGAAAGACTAAAGTGGAAAGAATAAAGTGGAGAGTATAGTGGAAAGAATAAAGTGGACAGAGAATAGTGGAAAGACTAAAGTGGACAGACTATAGTGGAAAGACTATAGTTGAAAGACTGTAGTGGACAGAATAAAGTGGAGACTATAGTGGAAAGACTAAAGTGGAAAGACTATAGTGGAAAGAACATAGTGGACAGAATAAAGTGTAGACTATAGTGGAAAGACTAAAGTGTACAGACTAAAGTGGAAAGACTAAAGTGGAAAGACTAAAGTGGACAGACTATAGTGGAAATGACTAAAGTGGAAAGACTAAAGTGGACAGACTAAAGTGGAAATACTAAAGTTGACAGACTCGAGTGGAAAGACTAAGTGGACAGACTGAAGCGGAAAGACTAAAGTGGAAAGACTAAAGTGGACAGACTGTAGTGGAAAGACTAAAGTGGACAGACTAAAGTGGACAGCTTATAGTGGAAATGACTAAAGTGGAAAGACTAAAGTGGACAGACTAAAGTGGACAGACTAAAGTGGAAATATTAAAGTGGACAGACTCTAGTGGAAAGACTAAGTGGACAGACTAAAGCGGAAAGACTAAAGTGGAAAGACTAAAGTGGAGAGACTATAGTGGAAAGACTAAAGTGGACAGACTAAAGTGGAAACTATAGTGGAAAGACGAAAGTGGACAGAGAATAGTGCAAAGACTAAAGTGGAAAGACTAAAGTGGAAAGACTAAAGTGGACAGACCAAAGTGGAAAGACTAAAGTGGAAAGACTAAAGTGGACAAACTTTAGTGGAAAGACTATAGTGGAAAGCCTGTAGTGGACAGAATAAAGTGGAGACTAAAGTGGAAAGACTAAAGTGGACAGAATAAAGTTGACAGACTAAAGTGGAAATACTAAAGTGGACAGACTCTAGTGGAAAGACTAAGTGGACAGACTAAAGCGGAAAGACTAAAGTGGAAAGACTAAAGAGGACAGACTGTAGTGGAAAGACTAAAGTGGACAGACTAAAGTGGAAAGTCTAAAGCGGAAAGACTAAAGTGGACAGACTCTAGTGGAAAGACTATAGTGGAAAGACAGTAGTCGACAGAATAAAGTGGAGACTATAGTGGAAAGACTATAGTGGACAGAGAATAGTGGAAAGACTAAAGTGGACAGACTAAAGTGAACAGACTAAAGTGGACAGACTAAAGTGGAAAGACAAAAGTGGACAGACTCTAGTGGAAAGACTAAAGTGGAAAGACTAAAGTGGACAGACTATATTGGAAAGACTATAGTGGAAAGACTGTACTGGACAGAATAAAGTGGAGACTATAGTGGAAAGACTAAAGTGGACAGAGAATAGTGGAAAGACTAAAGTGACAGACTATAGTGGAAAGACTATAGTGGAAAGACTGTAGTGGACAGAATAAAGTGGAGACTATAGTGGAAAGACTAAAGTGGAAAGTCTAAAGTGGACAGACTATAGTGGAAAGACTGAAGTGGACAGACGAAAGTGGACAGACTATAGTGGAAAGACTAAGTGGACAGACTAAAGCGGAAAGACTAAAGTGGAAAGTCTAAAGTGGACAAACAAAAGTGGAAAGACTAAAGCGGAAAGACTAAAGTGGAAAGACTAAAGTGGACAGACTATAGTGGAAAGACTAAAGAGGACAGACTAAAGTGGAAAGTCTCAAGTGGAAAGACTAAAGTGGACAGACTATAGTGGAAAGAATATAGTGGACAGAATAAAGTGTAGACTATAGTGGAAAGACTAAAGTGTACAGACTAAAGTGGAAAGACTAAAGTGGACAGACTATAGTGGAAATGACTAAAGTGGAAAGACTAAAGTGGACAGACTAAAGTGGACAGACTAAAGTGGAAATACTAAAGTGGACAGACTCTAGTGGAAAGACTATAGTGGAAAGACAGTAGTGGACAGAATAAAGTGGAGACGATAGTGGAAAGACTATAGTGGACAGAAAATAGTGGAAAGACTAAAGTGGACAGACTAAAGTGGACAGACTAAAGTGGAAATACTAAAGTGGACAGACTCTAGTGGAAAGACTATAGTGGAAAGACAGTAGTGGACAGAATAAAGTGGAGACTATAGTGGAAAGACTATAGTGGACAGAAAATAGTGGAAAGACTAAAGTGTACAGACTAAAGTGGACAGACTAAAGCGGAAAGACTAAAGTGGAAAGACTAAAGAGGACAGACTGTAGTGGAAAGACTAAAGTGGACAGACTAAAGTGGAAAGTCTAAAGTGGAAAGACTAAAGTGGACAGACTATAGTGGAAAGACTATAGTGTAAAGACCGTAGTGGACAGAATAAAGTGGAGACTATAGTGGAAAGACTATAGTGGACAGAGAATAGTGGAAAGGCTAAAGTGGACAGACTAAAGTTGACAGACTAAAGTGGAAAGACTAAAGTGGACAGACTCTAGTGGAAAGACTGAAGCGGAAAGACTAAGTGGACAGACAGACTATAGTGGAAAGACTATAGTGGAAAGACTGTAGTGGACAGAATAAAGTGGAGACTATAGTGGAAAGACTAAAGTAGAAAGACGAAAGTGGACAGAGAATAGTGGAAAGACTAAAGTGGATAGACTATAGTGGAAAGACTAAAGTGTACAGACTAAAGTGGAAAGACTAAAGTGGACAGACTAAAGTGGAAATGCTAAAGTGGACAGACTCTAGTGGAAAGACTAAGTGGACAGACTAAAGCGGAAAGACTAAAGTGGAAAGACTAAAGTGGACAGACTATAGTGGAAAGACTAAAGTGGACAGACTAAAGTGGAAAGTCTAAAGTGGAAAGACTAAAGTGGAAAGACTAAAGTGGACAGACTAAAGTGGAAAGACTAAAGTGGAAAGACTAAAGTGGAAACACTAAAGTGGAAAAACTATAGTGGAAAGACTATAGTGGAAAGAATGTATTGGACAGAATAAAGTGGAGACTGTAGTGGAAAGACTAAAGTGGAAATACTAAAGTGGAAAGACTAAAGTGGACAGACTATAGTGGAAAGACTAAAGTGGAAAGAATAAAGTGGAGAGTATAGTGGAAAGAATAAAGTGGACAGAGAATAGTGGAAAGACTAAAGTGGACAGACTATAGTGGAAAGACTATAGTTGAAAGACTGTAGTGGACAGAATAAAGTGGAGACTATAGTGGAAAGACTAAAGTGGAAAGACTATAGTGGAAAGAACATAGTGGACAGAATAAAGTGTAGACTATAGTGGAAAGACTAAAGTGTACAGACTAAAGTGGAAAGACTAAAGTGGAAAGACTAAAGTGGACAGACTATAGTGGAAATGACTAAAGTGGAAAGACTAAAGTGGACAGACTAAAGTGGAAATACTAAAGTTGACAGACTCGAGTGGAAAGACTAAGTGGACAGACTGAAGCGGAAAGACTAAAGTGGAAAGACTAAAGTGGACAGACTGTAGTGGAAAGACTAAAGTGGACAGACTAAAGTGGACAGCTTATAGTGGAAATGACTAAAGTGGAAAGACTAAAGTGGACAGACTAAAGTGGACAGACTAAAGTGGAAATATTAAAGTGGACAGACTCTAATGGAAAGACTAAGTGGACAGACTAAAGCGGAAAGACTAAAGTGGAAAGACTAAAGTGGACAGACTATAGTGAAAAGACTAAAGTGGACAGACTAAAGTGGAAACTATAGTGGAAAGACGAAAGTGGACAGAGAATAGTGCAAAGACTAAAGTGGAAAGACTAAAGTGGAAAGACTAAAGTGGACAGACCAAAGTGGAAAGACTAAAGTGGAAAGACTAAAGTGGACAAACTTTAGTGGAAAGACTATAGTGGAAAGCCTGTAGTGGACAGAATAAAGTAGAGACTAAAGTGGAAAGACTAAAGTGGACAGACTAAAGTTGACAGACTAAAGTGGAAATACTAAAGTGGACAGACTCTAGTGGAAAGACTAAGTGGACAGACTAAAGCGGAAAGACTAAAGTGGAAAGACTAAAGAGGACAGACTGTAGTGGAAAGACTAAAGTGGACAGACTAAAGTGGAAAGTCTAAAGCGGAAAGACTAAAGTGGACAGACTCTAGTGGAAAGACTATAGTGGAAAGACAGTAGTGGACAGAATAAAGTGGAGACTATAGTGGAAAGACTATAGTGGACAGAGAATAGTGGAAAGACTAAAGTGGACAGACTAAAGTGAACAGACTAAAGTGGACAGACTAAAGTGGAAAGACTAAAGTGGACAGACTCTAGTGGAAAGACTAAAGTGGAAAGGCTAAAGTGGACAGACTATATTGGAAAGACTATAGTGGAAAGACTGTACTGGACAGAATAAAGTGGAGACTACAGTGGAAAGACTAAAGTGGACAGAGAATAGTGGAAAGACTAAAGTGACAGACTATAGTGGAAAGACTATAGTGGAAAGACTGTAGTGGACAGAATAAAGTGGAGACTATAGTGGAAAGACTAAAGTGGAAAGTCTAAAGTGGACAGACTATAGTGGAAAGACTAAAGTGGACAGACGAAAGTGGACAGACTATAGTGGAAAGACTAAGTGGACAGACTAAAGTGGAAAGACTAAAGTGGAAAGTCTAAAGTGGACAAACAAAAGTGGAAAGACTAAAGCGGAAAGACTAAAGTGGAAAGACTAAAGTGGACAGACTATAGTGGAAAGACTAAAGAGGACAGACTAAAGTGGAAAGTCTCAAGTGGAAAGACTAAAGTGGACAGACTATAGTGGAAAGAATATAGTGGACAGAATAAAGTGTAGACTATAGTGGAAAGACTAAAGTGTACAGACTAAAGTGGAAAGACTAAAGTGGACAGACTATAGTGGAAATGACTAAAGTGGAAAGACTAAAGTGGACAGACTAAAGTGGACAGACTAAAGTGGAAATACTAAAGTGGACAGACTCTAGTGGAAAGACTGTAGTGGAAAGACAGTAGTGGACAGAATAAAGTGGAGACTATAGTGGAAAGACTATAGTGGACAGAAAATAGTGGAAAGACTAAAGTGGACAGACTAAAGTGGACAGACTAAAGTGGAAATACTAAAGTGGACAGACTCTAGTGGAAAGACTATAGTGGAAAGACAGTAGTGGACAGAATAAAGTGGAGACTATAGTGGAAAGACTATAGTGGACAGAAAATAGTGGAAAGACTAAAGTGGACAGACTAAAGTGGACAGACTAAAGCGGAAAGACTAAAGAGGAAAGACTAAAGAGGACAGACTGTAGTGGAAAGACTAAAGTGGACAGACTAAAGTGGAAAGTCTAAAGTGGAAAGACTAAAGTGGACAGACTATAGTGGAAAGACTATAGTGGAAAGACCGTAGTGGACAGAATAAAGTGGAGACTATAGTGGAAAGACTATAGTGGACAGAGAATAGTGGAAAGGCTAAAGTGGACAGACTAAAGTGGACAGACTAAAGTGGAAAGACTAAAGTGGACAGACTCTAGTGGAAAGACTGAAGTGGAAAGACTAAGTGGACAGACAGACTATAGTGGAAAGACTATAGTGGAAAGACTGTAGTGGACAGAATAAAGTGGAGACTATAGTGGAAAGACTAAAGTGGAAAGACGAAAGTGGACAGAGAATAGTGGAAAGACTAAAGTGGATAGACTATAGTGGAAAGACTAAAGTGTACAGACTAAAGTGGAAAGACTAAAGTGGACAGACTAAAGTGGAAATGCTAAAGTGGACAGACTCTAGTGGAAAGACTAAGTGGACAGACTAAAGCGGAAAGACTAAAGTGGAAAGACTAAAGTGGACAGACTATAGTGGAAAGACTAAAGTGGACAGACTAAAGTGGAAAGTCTAAAGTGGAAAGACTAAAGTGGAAATACTAAAGTGGACACACTAAAGTGGAAAGACTAAAGTGGAAAGACTAAAGTGGAAAAACTATAGTGGAAAGACTATAGTGGAAAGACTGTAGTGGACAGAATAAAGTGGAGACTGTAGTGGAAAGACTAAAGTGGAAATACTAAAGTGGAAAGACTAAAGTGGACAGACTATAGTGGAAAGACTAAAGTGGACAGACTATAGTGGAAAGACTAAAGTGGACAGACTCTAGTGGAAAGACTACAGTGGAAAGACAGTAGTGGACAGAATAAAGTGGAGACTATAGTGGAAAGACTAAAGTGGACAGAGAATAGTGGAAAGACTAAAGTGGTCAGACTATAGTGGAAAGACTATAGTGGAAAGACTGTAGTGGACAGAATAAAGTGGAGACTATAGTGGAAAGACTAAAGTGGAAAGACTAAAGTGGACAGACTATAGTGGAAAGACTGAAGTGGACAGACTAAAGTGGAAAAACTAAAGTGGAAAGACGAAAGTGGACAGACTATAGTGGAAAGACTAAGTGGACAGACTAAAGCGGAAAGACTAAAGTGGAAAGACTAAAGTGGACAAACAAAAGTGGAAAGACTAAAGCGGAAAGACTAAAGTGGAAAGACTAAAGTGGACAGACTCTAGTGGAAAGACTAAGTGGACAGACTAAAGCGGAAAGACTCAAGTGGAAAGACCAAAGAGGACAGACTGTAGTGGAAAGACTAAAGTGGACAGACTAAAGTGGAAAGTCTAAAGCGGAAAGACTAAAGTGGACAGACTATAGTGGAAAGACTATAGTGGAAAGACAGTAGTGGACAGAATAAAGTGGAGACTATAGTGGAAAGACTATAGTGGACAGAGAATAGTGGAAAGATTAAAGTGGACGGACTAAAGTGAACAGACTAAAGTGGACAGACTAAAGTGGAAAGACTAAAGTGGACAGACTCTAGTGGAAAGACTAAAGTGGAAAGACTAAAGTGGACAGACTATAGTGGAAAGACTATAGTGGAAAGACTGTACTGGACAGAATAAAGAGGAGACTATAGTGGAAAGACTAAAGTGGACAGAGAATAGTGGAAAGACTAAAGTGGACAGACTATAGTGGAAAGACTATAGTGGAAAGACTGTAGTGGACAGAATAAAGTGGAGACTATAGTGGAAAGACTAAAGTGGAAAGACTAAAGTGGACAGACTATAGTGGAAAGACTGAAGTGGACAGACTAAAGTGGAAAAACTAAAGTGGAAAGACGAAAGTGGACAGACTATAGTGGAAAGACTAAGTGGACAGACTAAAGCGGACGGACTCTAGTGGAAAGACTAAAGTGGAAAGACTAAAGTGGACAGACTATAGTGGAAAGACTATAGTGGAAAGACTGTACTGGACAGAATAAAGAGGAGACTATAGTGGAAAGACTAAAGTGGACAGAGAATAGTGGAAAGACTAAAGTGGACAGACTATAGTGGAAAGACTATAGTGGAAAGACTGTAGTGGACAGAATAAAGTGGAGACTATAGTGGAAAGACTAAAGTGGAAAGACTAAAGTGGACAGACTAAAGTGGACAAACAAAAGTGGAAAGACTAAAGCGGAAAGACTAAAGTGGAAAGACTAAAGTGGACAGACCATAGTGGAAAGACTAAAGAGAATAGACTAAAGTGGAAAGTCTCAAGTGGAAAGACTAAAGTGGACAGACTATAGTGGAAAGAATATAGTGGACAGAATAAAGTGTAGACTATAGTGGAAAGACTAAAGTGTACAGACTAAAGTGGAAAGACTAAAGTGGAAAGACTAAAGTGGACAGACTATAGTGGAAATGACTAAAGTGGAAAGACTAAAGTGGACAGACTAAAGTGGACAGACTAAAGTGGAAATACTAAAGTGGACAGACTCTAGTGGAAAGACTAAGTGGACAGACTAAAGCGGAAAGACTAAAGTGGAAAGACTAAAGTGGACAGACTGTAGTGGAAAGACTAAAGTGGACAGACTAAAGTGGAAAGTCTAAAGTGGAAAGACTAAAGTGGACAGACTATAGTGGAAAGACTATAGTGGAAAGACAGTAGTGGACAGAATAAAGTGGAGACTATAGTGGAAAGACTATAGTGGACAGAGAATAGTGGAAAGACTAAAGTGGACAGACTAAAGTGGACAGACTAAAGTGGAAAGACTAAAGTGGACAGACTCTAGTGGAAAGACTATAGTGGAAAGACAGTAGTGGACAGAATAAAGTGGAGACTATAGTGGAAAGACTATAGTGGACAGAGAATAGTGGAAAGATTAAAGTGGACGGACTAAAGTGAACAGACTAAAGTGGACAGACTAAAGTGGAAAGACTAAAGTGGACAGACTCTAGTGGAAAGACTAAAGTGGAAAGACTAAAGTGGACAGACTATAGTGGAAAGACTATAGTGGAAAGACTGTACTGGACAGAATAAAGAGGAGACTATAGTGGAAAGACTAAAGTGGACAGAGAATAGTGGAAAGACTAAAGTGGACAGACTATAGTGGAAAGACTATAGTGGAAAGACTGTAGTGGACAGAATAAAGTGGAGACTATAGTGGAAAGACTAAAGTGGAAAGACTAAAGTGGACAGACTATAGTGGAAAGACTGAAGTGGACAGACTAAAGTGGAAAAACTAAAGTGGAAAGACGAAAGTGGACAGACTATAGTGGAAAGACTAAGTGGACAGACTAAAGCGGACAGACTCTAGTGGAAAGACTAAAGTGGAAAGACTAAAGTGGACAGACTATAGTGGAAAGACTATAGTGGAAAGACTGTACTGGACAGAATAAAGAGGAGACTATAGTGGAAAGACTAAAGTGGACAGAGAATAGTGGAAAGACTAAAGTGGACAGACTATAGTGGAAAGACTATAGTGGAAAGACTGTAGTGGACAGAATAAAGTGGAGACTATAGTGGAAAGACTAAAGTGGAAAGACTAAAGTGGACAGACTAAAGTGGACAAACAAAAGTGGAAAGACTAAAGCGGAAAGACTAAAGTGGAAAGACTAAAGTGGACAGACCATAGTGGAAAGACTAAAGAGAATAGACTAAAGTGGAAAGTCTCAAGTGGAAAGACTAAAGTGGACAGACTATAGTGGAAAGAATATAGTGGACAGAATAAAGTGTAGACTATAGTGGAAAGACTAAAGTGTACAGACTAAAGTGGAAAGACTAAAGTGGAAAGACTAAAGTGGACAGACTATAGTGGAAATGACTAAAGTGGAAAGACTAAAGTGGACAGACTAAAGTGGACAGACTAAAGTGGAAATACTAAAGTGGACAGACTCTAGTGGAAAGACTAAGTGGACAGACTAAAGCGGAAAGACTAAAGTGGAAAGACTAAAGTGGACAGACTGTAGTGGAAAGACTAAAGTGGACAGACTAAAGTGGAAAGTCTAAAGTGGAAAGACTAAAGTGGACAGACTATAGTGGAAAGACTATAGTGGAAAGACAGTAGTGGACAGAATAAAGTGGAGACTATAGTGGAAAGACTATAGTGGACAGAGAATAGTGGAAAGACTAAAGTGGACAGACTAAAGTGGACAGACTAAAGTGGAAAGACTAAAGTGGACAGACTCTAGTGGAAAGACTGAAGTGGAAAGAATAAGTGGACAGACAGACTATAGTGGAAAGACTATAGTGGAAAGACTGTAGTGGACAGAATAAAGTGGAGACTATAGTGGAAAGACTAAAGTGGAAAGACTAAAGTGGACAGAGAATAGTGGAAAGACTAAAGTGGACAGACCATAGTGGAAAGACTAAAGTGTACAGACTAAAGTGGAAAGACTAAAGTGGACAGACTAAAGTGGACAGACTAAAGTGGAAATGCTAAAGTGGACAGACTCTAGTGGAAAGACTAAGTGGACAGACTAAAGCGGAAAGACTAAAGTGGAAAGACTAAAGTGGACAGACTATAGTGGAAAGACTAAAGTGGACAGACTAAAGTGGAAAGTCTAAAGTGGAATGACTAAAGTGGAAAGACTAAAGTGGACAGACTAAAGTGGAAAGACTAAAGTGGAAAGACTAAAGTGGACAAAGTATAGTGGAAAGAATATAGTGGAAAGACTGTAGTGGACAGAAAAAAGTTGAGACTGTAGTGGAAAGACTAAAGTGGAAATACTAAAGTGGAAAGACTAAAGTGGACAGACTATAGTGGAAAGACTAAAGTGGACAGACTATAGTGGAAAGACTAAAGTGGACAGACTAAAGTGGAAAGACTAAAGTGGAAAGACTAAAGTGGACAGACTATAGTAGAAAGACTGTAGTGGACAGAATAAAGTGGAGAGTATAGTGGAAAGAATAAAGTGGACAGAGAATAGTGGAAAGACTAAAGTGGACAGACTATAGTGGAAAGACTATAGTGGAAAGACTGTAGTGGACAGAATAAAGTGGAGACTATAGTGGAAAGACTAAAGTGAAAAGACTATAGTGGAAAGAATATAGTGGACAGAATAAAGTGTAGACTATAGTGGAAAGACTAAAGTGGAAAGACTAAAGTGGACAGACTAAAGTGGACAGACTAAAGTGGACAGACTAAAGTGGACAGACTAAAGTGGAAATACTAAAGTGGACAGACTCTAGTGGAAAGACTAAGTGGACAGACTAAAGCGGAAAGACTAAAGTGGAAAGACTAAAGTGGACAGACTGTAGTGGAAAGACTAAAGTGGACAGACTAAAGTGGAAAGTCTAAAGCGGAAAGACTAAAGTGGAAAGACTAAAGTGGACAGAGAATAGTGGAAAGACTATAGTGGAAAGACTGTAGTGGACAGAATAAAGTGGAGACTATAGTGGAAAGACTAAAGTGGAAAGACTAAAGTGGACAGACTATAGTGGAAAGACTGAAGTGGACAGACTAAAGTGGAAAAACTAAAGTGGAAAGACGAAAGTGGACAGACTATAGTGGAAAGACTAAGTGGACAGACTAAAGCGGAAAGACTAAAGTGGAAAGACTAAAGTGGACAAACAAAAGTGGAAAGACTAAAGCGGAAAGACTAAAGTGGAAAGACTAAAGTGGACAGACCATAGTGGAAAGACTAAAGAGAATAGACTAAAGTGGAAAGTCTCAAGTGGAAAGACTAAAGTGGACAGACTATAGTGGAAAGAATATAGTGGACAGAATAAAGTGTAGACTATAGTGGAAAGACTAAAGTGTACAGACTAAAGTGGAAAGACTAAAGTGGAAAGACTAAAGTGGACAGACTATAGTGGAAATGACTAAAGTGGAAAGACTAAAGTGGACAGACTAAAGTGGACAGACTAAAGTGGAAATACTAAAGTGGACAGACTCTAGTGGAAAGACTAAGTGGACAGACTAAAGCGGAAAGACTAAAGTGGAAAGACTAAAGTGGACAGACTGTAGTGGAAAGACTAAAGTGGACAGACTAAAGTGGAAAGTCTAAAGTGGAAAGACTAAAGTGGACAGACTATAGTGGAAAGACTATAGTGGAAAGACAGTAGTGGACAGAATAAAGTGGAGACTATAGTGGAAAGACTATAGTGGACAGAGAATAGTGGAAAGACTAAAGTGGACAGACTAAAGTGGACAGACTAAAGTGGAAAGACTAAAGTGGACAGACTCTAGTGGAAAGACTGAAGTGGAAAGAATAAGTGGACAGACAGACTATAGTGGAAAGACTATAGTGGAAAGACTGTAGTGGACAGAATAAAGTGGAGACTATAGTGGAAAGACTAAAGTGGAAAGACTAAAGTGGACAGAGAATAGTGGAAAGACTAAAGTGGACAGACCATAGTGGAAAGACTAAAGTGTACAGACTAAAGTGGAAAGACTAAAGTGGACAGACTAAAGTGGACAGACTAAAGTGGAAATGCTAAAGTGGACAGACTCTAGTGGAAAGACTAAGTGGACAGACTAAAGCGGAAAGACTAAAGTGGAAAGACTAAAGTGGACAGACTATAGTGGAAAGACTAAAGTGGACAGACTAAAGTGGAAAGTCTAAAGTGGAATGACTAAAGTGGAAAGACTAAAGTGGACAGACTAAAGTGGAAAGACTAAAGTGGAAAGACTAAAGTGGACAAAGTATAGTGGAAAGAATATAGTGGAAAGACTGTAGTGGACAGAATAAAGTTGAGACTGTAGTGGAAAGACTAAAGTGGAAATACTAAAGTGGAAAGACTAAAGTGGACAGACTATAGTGGAAAGACTAAAGTGGACAGACTATAGTGGAAAGACTAAAGTGGACAGACTAAAGTGGAAAGACTAAAGTGGAAAGACTAAAGTGGACAGACTATAGTAGAAAGACTGTAGTGGACAGAATAAAGTGGAGAGTATAGTGGAAAGAATAAAGTGGACAGGGAATAGTGGAAAGACTAAAGTGGACAGACTATAGTGGAAAGACTATAGTGGAAAGACTGTAGTGGACAGAATAAAGTGGAGACTATAGTGGAAAGACTAAAGTGAAAAGACTATAGTGGAAAGAATATAGTGGACAGAATAAAGTGTAGACTATAGTGGAAAGACTAAAGTGGAAAGACTAAAGTGGACAGACTAAAGTGGACAGACTAAAGTGGACAGACTAAAGTGGACAGACTAAAGTGGAAATACTAAAGTGGACAGACTCTAGTGGAAAGACTAAGTGGACAGACTAAAGCGGAAAGACTAAAGTGGAAAGACTAAAGTGGACAGACTGTAGTGGAAAGACTAAAGTGGACAGACTAAAGTGGAAAGTCTAAAGCGGAAAGACTAAAGTGGAAAGACTAAAGTGGACAGAGAATAGTGGAAAGACTAAAGTGGACAGACTATAGTGGAAAGACTATAGTGGAAAGACTGTAGTAGACAGAATAAAGTGGAGACTATAGTGGAAAGACTAAAGTGGAAAGACTAAAGTGGAAAGACTAAAGTGGACAGACTATAGCGGAAAGACTAAAGTGGACAGAGAATAGTGGAAAGACTAAAGTGGACAGACTATAGTGGAAAGACTACAGTGGAAAGACTGTAGTGGACAGAATAAAGTGGAGACTATAGTGGAAAGACTAAAGTAGAAGACTAAAGTGGACAGAGAATAGTGGAAAGACTAAAGTGGACAGACTATAGTGGAAAGACTAAAGTGGACAGAGAATAGTGGAAAGACTAAAGTGGACAGACTATAGTGGAAAGACTACAGTGGAAAGACTGTAGTGGACAGAATAAAGTGGAGACTATAGTGGAAAGACTAAAGTGGAAAGACTAAAGTGGACAGACTATAGTGGAAAGACTGAAGTGGACAGACTAAAGTGGAAAAACTAAAGTGGAAAGACGAAAGTGGACAGACTATAGTGGAAAGACTAAGTGGAAAGACTAAAGCGGAAAGACTAAAGTGGAAAGACTAAAGTGGACAAACAAAAGTGGAAAGACTAAAGCGGAAAGAGTAAAGTGGAAAGACTAAAGTGGACAGACTCTAGTGGAAAGACTAAGTGGACAGACTAAAGCGGAAAGACTCAAGTGGAAAGACCAAAGAGGACAGACTGTAGTGGAAAGACTAAAGTGGACAGACTAAAGTGGAAAGTCTAAAGCGGAAAGACTAAAGTGGACAGACTATAGTGGAAAGACTATAGTGGAAAGACAGTAGTGGACAGAATAAAGTGGAGACTATAGTGGAAAGACTATAGTGGACAGAGAATAGTGGAAAGATTAAAGTGGACGGACTAAAGTGAACAGACTAAAGTGGACAGACTAAAGTGGAAAGACTAAAGTGGACAGACTCTAGTGGAAAGACTAAAGTGGAAAGACTAAAGTGGACAGACTATAGTGGAAAGACTATAGTGGAAAGACTGTACTGGACAGAATAAAGTGTAGACTATAGTGGAAAGACTAAAGTGTACAGACTAAAGTGGAAAGACTAAAGTGGAAAGACTAAAGTGGAAAAACTAGAGTGGAAAGACGAAAGTGGACAGACTATAGTGGAAAGACTAAGTGGACAGACTAAAGCGGAAAGACTAAAGTGGAAAGACTAAAGTGGACAAACAAAAGTGGAAAGACTAAAGCGGAAAGACTAAAGTGGAAAGACTAAAGTGGACAGACCATAGTGGAAAGACTAAAGAGAATAGACTAAAGTGGAAAGTCTCAAGTGGAAAGACTAAAGTGGACAGACTATAGTGGAAAGAATATAGTGGACAGAATAAATTGTAGACTATAGTGGAAAGACTAAAGTGTACAGACTAAAGTGGAAAGACTAAAGTGGAAAGACTAAAGTGGACAGACTATAGTGGAAATGACTAAAGTGGAAAGACTAAAGCGGACAGACTAAAGTGGACAGACTAAAGTGGAAATACTAAAGTGGACAGACTCTAGTGGAAAGACTAAGTGGACAGACTAAAGCGGAAAGACTAAAGTGGAAAGACTAAAGTGGACAGACTGTAGTGGAAAGACTAAAGTGGACAGACTAAAGTGGAAAGTCTAAAGTGGAAAGACTAAAGTGGACAGACTATAGTGGAAAGACTATAGTGGAAAGACAGTAGTTGACAGAATAAAGTGGAGACTATAGTGGAAAGACTATAGTGGACAGAGAATAGTGGAAAGACTAAAGTGGACAGACAAAAGTGGACAGACTAAAGTGGAAAGACTAAAGTGGACAGACTCTAGTGGAAAGACTGAAGTGGAAAGACTAAGTGGACAGACAGACTATAGTGGAAAGACTGTAGTGGACAGAATAAAGTGGAGACTATAGTGGAAAGACTAAAGTGGAAAGACTAAAGTGGACAGAGAATAGTGGAAAGACTAAAGTGGACAGACCATAGTGGAAAGACTAAAGTGTACAGACTAAAGTGGAAAGACTAAAGTGGACAGACTAAAGTGGACAGACTAAAGTGGAAATGCTAAAGTGGACAGACTCTAGTTGAAAGACTAAGTGGACAGACTAAAGCGGAAAGACTAAAGTGGAAAGACTAAAGTGGACAGACTATAGTGGAAAGACTAAAGTGGACAGACTAAAGTGGAAAGTCTAAAGTGGAATGACTAAAGTGGAAAGACTAAAGTGGACAGACTAAAGTGGAAAGACTAAAGTGGAAAGACTAAAGTGGACAAAGTATAGTGGAAAGAATATAGTGGAGAGACTGTAGTGGACAGAATAAAGTTGAGACTGTAGTGGAAAGACTAAAGTGGAAATACTAAAGTGGAAAGACTAAAGTGGACAGACTATAGTGGAAAGACTAAAGTGGACAGACTATAGTGGAAAGACTAAAGTGGACAGACTAAAGTGGAAAGACTAAAGTGGAAAGACTAAAGTGGACAGACTATAGTAGAAAGACTGTAGTGGACAGAATAAAGTGGAGAGTATAGTGGAAAGAATAAAGTGGACAGAGAATAGTGGAAAGACTAAAGTGGACAGACTATAGTGGAAAGACTATAGTGGAAAGACTGTAGTGGACAGAATAAAGTGGAGACTATAGTGGAAAGACTAAAGTGGAAAGACTATAGTGGAAAGAATATAGTGGACAGAATAAAGTGTAGACTATAGTGGAAAGACTAAAGTGTACAAACTAAAGTGGAAAGACTAAAGTGGAAAGACTAAAGTGGACAGACTAAAGTGGACAGACTAAAGTGGAAATACTAAAGTGGACAGACTGTAGTGGAAAGACTAAAGTGGACAGACTATAGTGGAAAGACTACAGTGGAAAGACTGTAGTGGACAGAATAAAGTGGAGACTATAGTGGAAAGACTAAAGTAGAAGACTAAAGTGGACAGAGAATAGTGGAAAGACTAAAGTGGACAGACTATAGTGGAAAGACTAAAGTGGACAGAGAATAGTGGAAAGACTAAAGTGGACAGACTATAGTGGAAAGACTATAGTGAAAAGACTGTAGTAGACAGAATAAAGTGGAGACTATAGTGGAAAGACTAAAGTGGAAAGACTAAAGTGGACAGACTATAGTGGAAAGACTGAAGTGGACAGACTAAAGTGGAAAAACTAAAGTGGAACGACTAAAGTGGACAGACTATAGTGGAAAGACTATAGTGGAAAGACTAAAGTGGAAAGACTAAAGTGGAAAGACTAAAGTGGACAGACTATAGTGGAAAGACTAAAGTGGACAGACTAAAGTGGAAAGTCTAAAGCGGAAAGACTAAAGTGGAAAGACTAAAGTGGACAGAGAATAGTGGAAAGACTAAAGTGGACAGACTATAGTGGAAAGACTATAGTGGAAAGACTGTAGTAGACAGAATAAAGTGGAGACTATAGTGGAAAGACTAAAGTGGAAAGACTAAAGTGGACAGACTATAGTGGAAAGACTAAAGTGGACAGAGAATAGTGGAAAGACTAAAGTGGACAGACTATAGTGGAAAGACTTTAGTGGAAAGACTGTAGTAGACAGAATAAAGTGGAGACTATAGTGGAAAGACTAAAGTGGACAGAGAATAGTGGAAAGACTAAAGTGGACAGACTATAGTGGAAAGACTACAGTGGAAAGACTGTAGTGGACAGAATAAAGTGGAGACTATAGTGGAAAGACTAAAGTAGAAGACTAAAGTGGACAGAGAATAGTGGAAAGACTAAAGTGGACAGACTATAGTGGAAAGACTAAAGTGGACAGAGAATAGTGGAAAGACTAAAGTGGACAGACTATAGTGGAAAGACTATAGTGGAAAGACTGTAGTAGACAGAATAAAGTGGAGACTATAGTGGAAAGACTAAAGTGGAAAGACTAAAGTGGACAGACTATAGTGGAAAGACTGAAGTGGACAGACTAAAGTGGAAAAACTAAAGTGGAACGACTAAAGTGGACAGACTATAGTGGAAAGACTATAGTGGAAAGACTGGAGTGGACAGAATAAAGTGTAGACTATAGTGTAAAGACTAAAGTGGACAGAGAATAGTGGAAAGACTAAAGTGGACAGACTATAGTGGACAGACTATAGTGGAAAGACTGTAGTGGAAAGAATAAAGTGGAGACTATAGTGGAAAGACTAAGTGGACAGAGAATAGTGGAAAGACTAAAGTGGAAAGACTGTACTGGACAGAATTAAGTGGAGACTATAGTGGAAAGACTAAAGTGGACAGACTATAGTGGAAAGACTGTAGTGGACAGAATAAAGTGGAGAGAATAAAGTGGAGACTATACTGGAAAGACTATAGTGGAAAGACTGTAGTGGACAGAATAAAGTGGAGACTATAGTGGAAAGACTAAAGTGGACAGAGAATAGTGGAAAGACTAAAGTGGACAGACTATAGTGGAAAGACTATAGTGGAAAGACTATAGTGGACAGAATAAAATCTAGACTATAGTGGAAAGACTAAAGTGGACAGAGAATAGTGGAAAGACTAAAGTCGACAGACTATAGTATGAAGACTAAATTGGACAGACTAAAGTGGAAAGACTAAAGTGGAAAGACTAAAGTGGACAGACTAAAGTGGAAAGACTAAAATGGAAAGACTAAAGTGGACAAACTATAGTGGAAAGACTATAGTGGAAATACTGTAGTGGACAGAATAAAGTGGAGACTATAGTGGAAAGACTAAAGTGGAAAGACTAAAGTGGAAAGACTAAAGTGGACAGACTATAGTGGAAATACTAAAGTGGACAGACTATAGTCGAAAGACTAAAGTGGACAGACTAAAGTGGAAAGACTAAAGTGGACAGACTAAAGTGGAAAGACTAAAGTGGACAGACTCTAGTGGAAAGACTGAAGTGGAAAAACTAAGTGGACAGACTAAACCGGAAAGACAAAAGTGGAAAGACTAAAGTGGACAGACTATAGTGGAAAGACTAAAGTGGAAAGACTAAAGTGGAAAGACTAAAGTGGAAAGACTAAAGTGGACAGACTATAGTGGAAAGACTATAGTGGAAAGACTGTATTGGACAGAATAAAGCGGAGACTATAGTGGAAAGACTAAAGTGGAAAGACTAAAGTGGACAGAGAATAGTGGAAAGACTAAAGTCGACAGACTATAGTGGAAAGACTAAAGTGGACAGACTAAAGTGGAGACTATAGTGGAAAGACTAAAGTGGACAGAGAATAGTGGAAAGACTAAAGTGGACAAACAGAATAAAGTGGAGACTATAGTGGAAAGACTAAAGTGGAAAGACTAAAGTGGACAGACTAAAGTGGAAAGACTAAAGTGGAAAGACTAAAGTGGACAGACTAAAGTGGAAAGACTATAGTGGAAAGACTGGAGTGGACAGAATAAAGTGTAGACTATAGTGGAAAGACTAAAGTGGACAGAGAATAGTGGAAAGACTAAAGTGGACAGACTATAGTGGAAAGACTATAGTGGAAAGACTGTAGTAGACAGAATAAAGTGGAGACTATAGTGGAAAGACTAAAGTGGAAAGACTAAAGTGGACAGACTATAGTGGAAAGACTGAAGTGGACAGACTAAAGTGGAAAAACTAAAGTGGAACGACTAAAGTAGACAGACTATAGTGGAAAGACTATAGTGGAAAGACTGGAGTGGACAGAATAAAGTGTAGACTATAGTGGAAAGACTAAAGTGGACAGAAAATAGTGGAAAGACTAAAGCGGACAGACTATAGTGGACAGACTATAGTGGAAAGACTGTAGTGGACAGAATAAAGTGGAGACAGTAGTGGAAAGACTAAGTGGACAGAGAATAGTGGAAAGACTAAAGTGGAAAGACTCTAGTGGACAGAGTCAAGTGGAGACTACAGTGGAAAGACTAAAGTGGACAGAGAATAGTGGAAAGACTAAAGTGGAAAGACAGAATAAAGTGGAGACTATAGTGGAAAGACTAAAAAGGAAAGACTAAAGTGGACAGACTAAAGTGGAAAGACTAAAGTGGAAAGACTAAAGTGGACAGACTATAGTGGAAAGACTGTAGTGGACAAACTAAAGTGGAGAGAATAAAGTGGAGACTGAACAGAATAAAGTGGAGACTCTAGTGGAAAGACTAAAGTGGACAGAGAATAGTGGAAAGACTAAAGTGGACAGACAATAGTGGAAAGACTAAAGTGGAAAAACTAAAGTGGAAAGACGAAAGTGGACAGACTATAGTGGAAAGACTAAGTGGACAGACTAAAGCGGAAAGACTAAAGTGGAAAGTCTAAAGTGGACAAACAAAAGTGGAAAGACTAAAGCGGAAAGACTAAAGTGGAAAGACTAAAGTGGACAGACTATAGTGGAAAGACTAAAGAGGACAGACTAAAGTGGAAAGTCTCAAGTGGAAAGACTAAAGTGGACAGACTATAGTGGAAAGAATATAGTGGACAGAATAAAGTGTAGACTATAGTGGAAAGACTAAAGTGTACAGACTAAAGTGGAAAGACTAAAGTGGACAGACTATAGTGGAAATGACTAAAGTGGAAAGACTAAAGTGGACAGACTAAAGTGGACAGACTAAAGTGGAAATACTAAAGTGGACAGACTCTAGTGGAAAGACTATAGTGGAAAGACAGCAGTGGACAGAATAAAGTGGAGACTATAGTGGAAAGACTATAGTGGACAGAAAATAGTGGAAAGACTAAAGTGGACAGACTAAAGTGGACAGACTAAAGTGGAAATACTAAAGTGGACAGACTCTAGTGGAAAGACTATAGTGGAAAGACAGTAGTGGACAGAATAAAGTGGAGACTATAGTGGAAAGACTATAGTGGACAGAGAATAGTGGAAAGACTAAAGTGTACAGACTAAAGTGGACAGACTAAAGCGGAAAGACTAAAGTGGAAAGACTAAAGAGGACAGACTGTAGTGGAAAGACTAAAGTGGACAGACTAAAGTGGAAAGTCTAAAGTGGAAAGACTAAAGTGGACAGACTATAGTGGAAAGACTATAGTGGAAAGACCGTAGTGGACAGAATAAAGTGGAGACTATAGTGGAAAGACTATAGTGGACAGAGAATAGTGGAAAGGCTAAAGTGGACAGACTAAAGTGGACAGACTAAAGTGGAAAGACTAAAGTGGACAGACTCTAGTGGAAAGACTGAAGTGGAAAGACTAAGTGGACAGACAGACTATATAGGAAAGACTATAGTGGAAAGACTGTAGCTGACAGAATAAAGTGGAGACTATAGTGGAAAGACTAAAGTGTAAAGACGAAAGTGGACAGAGAATAGTGGAAAGACTAAAGTGGATAGACTATAGTGGAAAGACTAAAGTGTACAGACTAAAGTGGAAAGACTAAAGTGGACAGACTAAAGTGGAAATGCTAAAGTGGACAGACTCTAGTGGAAAGACTAAGTGGACAGACTAAAGCGGAAAGACTAAAGTGGAAAGACTAAAGTGGAAAGACTAAAGTGGAAAAACTATAGTGGAAAGACTATAGTGGAAAGACTGTAGTGGACAGAATAAAGTGGAGACTGTAGTGGAAAGACTAAAGTGGAAATACTAAAGTGAAAAGACTGAAGTGGACAGACTATAGTGGAAAGACTAAAGTGGAAAGAATAAAGTGGAGAGTATAGTGGAAAGAATAAAGTGGACAGAGAATAGTGGAAAGACTAAAGTGGACAGACTATAGTGGAAAGACTATAGTTGAAAGACTGTAGTGGACAGAATAAAGTGGAGACTATAGTGGAAATACTAAAGTGGAAAGACTATAGTGGAAAGAACATAGTGGACAGAATAAAGTGTAGACTATAGTGGAAAGACTAAAGTGTACAGACTAAAGTGGAAAGACTAAAGTGGAAAGACTAAAGTGGACAGACTATAGTGGAAATGACTAAAGTGGAAAGACTAAAGTGGACAGACTAAAGTGGACAGACTAAAGTGGAAATACTAAAGTTGACAGACTCGAGTGGAAAGACTAAGTGGACAGACTGAAGCGGAAAGACTAAAGTGGAAAGACTATAGTGGAAAGACTGTAGTAGACAGAATAAAGTGGAGACTATAGTGGAAAGACTAAAGTGGAAAGACTAAAGTGGAAAGACTGAAGCGACAGACTAAAGTGGACAGCTTATAGTGGAAATGACTAAAGTGGAAAGACTAAAGTGGACAGACTAAAGTGGTCAGACTAAAGTGGAAATATTAAAGTGGACAGACTCTAGTGGAAAGACTAAGTGGACAGACTAAAGCGGAAAGACTAAAGTGGAAAGACTAAAGTGGACAGACTATAGTGGAAAGACTAAAGTGGACAGACTAAAGTGGAAACTATAGTGGAAAGACGAAAGTGGACAGAGAATAGTGCAAAGACTAAAGTGGAAAGACTAAAGTGGAAAGACTAAAGTGGACAGACCAAAGTGGAAAGACTAAAGTGGAAAGACTAAAGTGGACAAACTTTAGTGGAAAGACTATAGTGGAAAGCCTGTAGTGGACAGAATAAAGTGGAGACTAAAGTGGAAAGACTAAAGTGGACAGACTAAAGTTGACAGACTAAAGTGGAAATACTAAAGTGGACAGACTCTAGTGGAAAGACTAAGTGGACAGACTAAAGCGGAAAGACTAAAGTGGAAAGACTAAAGAGGACAGACTGTAGTGGAAAGACTAAAGTGGACAGACTAAAGTGGAAAGTCTAAAGGGGAAAGACTAAAGTGGACAGACTCTAGTGGAAAGACTATAGTGGAAAGACAGTAGTGGACAGAATAAAGTGGAGACTATAGTGGAAAGACTATAGTGGACAGAGAATAGTGGAAAGACTGAAGTGGACAGACTAAAGTGAACAGACTAAAGTGGAGAGACTAAAGTGGAAAGACTAAAGTGGACAGACTAAAGTGGAAAGACTAAAGTGGAAAGACTAAAGTGGACAGACTATATTGGAAAGACTATAGTGGAAAGACTGTACTGGACAGAATAAAGTGGAGACTATAGTGGAAAGACTAAAGTGGACAGAGAATAGTGGAAAGATTAAAGTGACAGACTATAGTGGAAAGACTATAGTGGAAAGACTGTAGTGGACAGAATAAAGTGGAGCCTATAGTGGAAAGACTAAAGTGGAAAGTCTAAAGTGGACCGACTATAGTGGAAAGACTGAAGTGGACAGACGAAAGTGGACAGACTATAGTGGAAAGACTAAGTGGACAGACTAAAGCGGAAAGACTAAAGTGGAAAGTCTAAAGTGGACAAACAAAAGTGGAAAGACTAAAGCGGAAAGACTAAAGTGGAAAGACTAAAGTGGACAGACTAAAGAGGACAGACTAAAGTGGAAAGTCTCAAGTGGAAAGACTAAAGTGGACAGACTATAGTGGAAAGAATATAGTGGACAGAATAAAGTGTAGACTATAGTGGAAAGACTAAAGTGTACAGACTAAAGTGGAAAGACTAAAGTGGACAGACTATAGTGGAAATGACTAAAGTGGAAAGACTAAAGTGGACAGACTAAAGTGGACAGACTAAAGTGGAAATACTAAAGTGGACAGACTCTAGTGGAAAGACTATAGTGGAAAGACAGTAGTGGACAGAATAAAGTGGAGACTATAGTGGAAAGACTATAGTGGACAGAAAATAGTGGAAAGACTAAAGTGGACAGACTAAAGTGGACAGACTAAAGTGGAAATACTAAAGTGGACAGACTCTAGTGGAAAGACTATAGTGGAAAGACAGTAGTGGACAGAATAAAGTGGAGACTATAGTGGAAAGACTATAGTGGACAGAGAATAGTGGAAAGACTAAAGTGTACAGACTAAAGTGGACAGACTAAAGCGGAAAGACTAAAGTGGAAAGACTAAAGAGGACAGACTGTAGTGGAAAGACTAAAGTGGACAGACTAAAGTGGAAAGTCTAAAGTGGAAAGACTAAAGTGGACAGACTATAGTGGAAAGACTATAGTGGAAAGACCGTAGTGGACAGAATAAAGTGGAGACTATAGTGGAAAGACTATAGTGGACAGAGAATAGTGGAAAGGCTAAAGTGGACAGACTAAAGTGGACAGACTAAAGTGGAAAGACTAAAGTGGACAGACTCTAGTGGAAAGACTGAAGTGGAAAGACTAAGTGGACAGACAGACTATAGTGGAAAGACTATAGTGGAAAGACTGTAGTGGACAGAATAAAGTGGAGACTATAGTGGAAAGACTAAAGTGGAAAGACGAAAGTGGACAGAGAATAGTGGAAAGACTAAAGTGGATAGACTATAGTGGAAAGACTAAAGTGTACAGACTAAAGTGGAAAGACTAAAGTGGACAGACTAAAGTGGAAATGCTAAAGTGGACAGACTCTAGTGGAAAGACTAAGTGGACAGACTAAAGCGGAAAGACTAAAGTGGAAAGACTAAAATGGACAGACTATAGTGGAAAGACTAAAGTGGACAGACTAAAGTGGAAAGTCTAAAGTGGAAAGACTAAAGTGGAAAGACTAAAGTGGACAGACTAAAGTGGAAAGACTAAAGTGGAAAGACTAAAGTGGAAAAACTATAGTGGAAAGACTATAGTGGAAAGACTGTAGTGGACAGAATAAAGTGGAGACTGTAGTTGAAAGACTAAAGTGGAAATACTAAAGTGGAAAGACTAAAGTGGACAGACTATAGTGGAAAGACTAAAGTGGACAGACTATAGTGGAAAGACTAAAGTGGACAGACTAAAGTGGAAAGACTAAAGTGGAAAGACTAAAGTGGACAGACTATAGTGGAAAGACTGTAGTGGACAGAATAAAGTGGAGAGTATAGTGGAAAGAATAAAGTGGACAGAGAATAGTGGAAAGACTAAAGTGGACAGACTATAGTGGAAAGACTATAGTGGAAAGACTGTAGTGGACAGAATAAAGTGGAGACTATAGTGGAAAGACTAAAGTGGAAAGACTATAGTGGAAAGAACATAGTGGACAGAATAAAGTGGAGACTATAGTGGAAAGACTAAAGTGGAAAGACTAAAGTGGACAGAGAATAGTGGAAAGACTAAAGTGGACAGACTATAGTGGAAAGACTAAAGTGTACAGACTAACGTGGAAAGACTAAAGTGGACAGACTAAAGTGGACAGACTAAAGTGGAAAGACTAAAGTGGACAGACTCTAGTGGAAAGACTAAAGTGGAAAGACTAAAGTGGACAGACTATAGTGGAAAGACTATAGTGGAAAGACTGTACTGGACAGAATAAAGTGGAAATACTAAAGTGGACAGACTCTAGTGGATAGACTAAGTGGACAGACTAAAGCGGAAAGACTAAAGTGGAAAGACTAAAGTGGACAGACTAAAGTGGAAAGTCTAAAGCGGAAAGACTAAAGTGGAACGACTATAGTGGAAAGACTATAGTGGAAAGACAGTAGTGGACAGAATAAAGTGGAGACTATAGTGGAAAGACTAAAGTGGAAAGACTAAAGTGGACAGAGAATAGTGGAAAGACTAAAGTGGACAGACTATAGTGGAAAGACTAAAGTGTACAGACTAAAGTGGAAAGACTAAAGTGGACAGACTAAAGTGGACAGACTAAAGTGGAAAGACTAAAGTGGACAAACTCTAGTGGACAGACTAAAGTGGAAAGACTAAAGTGGACAGACTATAGTGGAAAGACTATAGTGGAAAGACTGTACTGGACAGAATAAAGTGGAGACTAAAGTGGAAAGACTAAAGTGGACAGACTAAAGTTGACAGACTAAAGTGGAAATACTAAAGTGGACAGACTCTAGTGGAAAGACTAAGTGGACAGACTAAAGCGGAAAGACTCAAGAGGAAAGACCAAAGAGGACAGACTGTAGTGGAAAGACTAAAGTGGACAGATTAAAGTGGAAAGTCTAAAGCGGAAAGACTAAAGTGGACAGACTATAGTGGAAAGACTATAGTGGAAAGACAGTAGTGGACAGAATAAAGTGGAGACTATAGTGGAAAGACTATAGTGGACAGAGAATAGTGGAAAGATTAAAGTGGACAGACCAAAGTGGAAAGACTAAAGTGGACAGACTCTAGTGGAAAGACTAAAGTGGAAAGACTAAAGTGGACAGACTAAAGTGGAAAGTCTAAAGCGGAAAGACTAAAGTGGACAGACTATAGTGGAAAGACTATAGTGGAAAGACAGTAGTGGACAGAATAAAGTGGAGACTATAGTGGAAAGACTATAGTGGACAGAGAATAGTGGAAAGATTAAAGTGGACAGACCAAAGTGGAAAGACTAAAGTGGACAGACTCTAGTGGAAAGACTAAAGTGGAAAGACTAAAGTGGACAGACTATAGTGGAAAGACTATAGTGGAAAGACTGTACTGGACAGAATAAAGAGGAGACTATAGTGGAAAGACTAAAGTGGACAGAGAATAGTGGAAAGACTAAAGTGGACAGACTATAGTGGAAAGACTATAGTGGAAAGACTGTAGTGGACAGAATAAAGTGGAGACTATAGTGGAAAGACTAAAGTGGAAAGACTAAAGTGGACAGACTATAGTGGAAAGACTGAAGTGGACAGACTAAAGTGAAAAAACTAAAGTGGAAAGACGAAAGTGGACAGACTATAGTGGAAAGACTAAGTGGACAGACTAAATTGGAAAGACTAAAGTGGAAAGACTAAAGTGGACAAACAAAAGTGGAAAGACTAAAGCGGAAAGACTAAAGTGGAAAGACTAAAGTGGACAGACCATAGTGGAAAGACTAAAGAGAATAGACTAAAGTGGAAAGTCTCAAGTGGAAAGACTAAAGTGGACAGACTATAGTGGAAAGAATATAGTGGACAGAATAAAGTGTAGACTATAGTGGAAAGACTAAAGTGTACAGACTAAAGTGTACAAACTAAAGTGGAAAGACTAAAGTGGACAGACTATAGTGGAAATGACTAAAGTGGAAAGACTAAAGTGGACAGACTAAAGTGGACAGACTAAAGTGGAAATACTAAAGTGGACAGACTCTAGTGGAAAGACTAAGTGGACAGACTAAAGCGGAAAGACTAAAGTGGAAAGACTAAAGTGGACAGACTGTAGTGGAAAGACTAAAGTGGACAGACTAAAGTGGAAAGTCTAAAGCGGAAAGACTAAAGTGGACAGACTGTAGTGGAAAGACTATAGTGGAAAGACAGTAGTGGACAGAATAAAGTGGAGACTATAGTGGAAAGACTATAGTGGACAGAGAATAGTGGAAAGACTAAAGTGGACAGACTAAAGTGGACAGACTAAAGTGGACAGACTAAAGTGGAAAGACTAAAGTGGACAGACTCTAGTGGAAAGACTAAAGTGGAAAGACTAAAGTGGACAGACTATAGTGGAAATACTAAAGTGGACAGACTCTAGTGGAAAGACTAAGTGGACAGACTAAAGCGGAAAGACTAAAGTGGAAAGACTAAAGTGGATAGACTGTAGTGGAAAGACTAAAGTGGACAGACTAAAGTGGAAAGTCTAAAGTGGAAAGACAAAAGTGGACAGACTATAGTGGAAAGACGATAGTGGAAAGACAGTAGTGGATAGAATAAAGTGGAGACTATAGTGGAAAGACTATAGTGGACAGAGAATAGTGGAAAGACTAAAGTGGACAGACTAAAGTGGAAATACTAAAGTGGACAGACTCTAGTGGAAAGACTAAGTGGACAGACTAAAGCGGAAAGACTAAAGTGGAAAGACTAAAGTGGATAGACTGTAGTGGAAAGACTAAAGTGGACAGACTAAAGTGGAAAGTCTAAAGTGGAAAGACTAAAGTGGACAGACTATAGTGGAAAGACTATAGTGGAAAGACAGTAGTGGATAGAATAAAGTGGAGACTATAGTGGAAAGACTATAGTGGACAGAGAATAGTGGAAAGACTAAAGTGGACAGACTAAAGTGGACAAACTAAAGTGGACAGACTAAAGTGGAAAGACTAAAGTGGACAGACTCCAGTGGAAAGACTGAAGTGGAAAGACTAAGTGGACAGACAGACTATAGTGGAAAGACTATAGCGGAAAGACTGTAGTGGACAGAATAAAGTGGAGACTATAGTGGAAAGACTAAAGTGGAAAGACTAAAGTGGACAGAGAATAGTGGAAAGTCTAAAGTGGAAAGACTTAAGTGGACAGACTATAGTGGAAAGACTTTAGTGGAAAGACTGTAGTGGACAGAATAAAGTGGAGACTTTAGTGGAAAGACTGTAGTGGACAGAATAAAGCGGAGACTATAGTGGAAAGACTGTAGTGGACAGAATAAAGCGGAGACTATAGTGGAAAGACTAAAGTGGAAAGACTAAAGTGGAAAGACTAAAGTGGACAGAATATAATGGAAAGACTAAAGTGGACAGACTGTAGTGGAAAGACTAAAGTGGACAGACTAAAGTGGAAAGACTAAAGTGAACAGACTAAAGTGGAAAGACAAAAGTGGACAGACTCTAGTGGAAAGACTGAAGTGTAAGACTAAGTGAACAGACTAAAGCGGAAAGACAAAAGTGGAAAGACTAAAGTGGACAGACTGTAGTTGAAAGACTAAAGTGGACAGACTATAGTGGAAAGACTATAGAGGAAAGACAGTAGTGGATAGAATAAAGTGGAGACTATAGTGGAAAGACTATAGTGGACAGAGAATAGTGGAAAGACTAAAGTGGACAGACTAAAGTGGACAGACTAAAGTGGACAGACTAAAGTGGAAAGACTAAAGTGGACAGACTCTAGTGGAAAGACTGAAGTGGAAAGACTAAGTGGACAGACAGACTCTAGTGGAAAGACTAAGTGGACAGACTAAAGCGGAAAGACTAAAGTGGAAAGACTAAAGTGGACAAACTATAGTGGAAAGACTAAAGTGGACAGACTAAAGTGGAAAGTCTAAAGTGGAAAGACTAAAGTGGACAGACTATAGTGGAAAGACTATAGTGGAAAGACTGTAGTGGACAGAATAAAGTGGAGACTATAGTGGAAAGACTGTAGTGGACAGAATAAAGCGGAGACTATAGTGGAAAGACTGTAGTGGACAGAATAAAGCGGAGACTGTAGTGGAAAGACTAAAGTGGAAAGACTAAAGTGGAAAGACTAAAGTGGACAGACTATAATGGAAAGACTAAAGTGGACAGACTATAGTGGAAAGACTAAAGTGGAAAGACTGAAGTGTAAGACTAAGTGAACAGACTAAAGCGGTAAGACAAAAGTGGAAAGACTAAAGTGGACAGACTGTAGTGGAAAGACTAAAGTGGACAGACTAAAGTGGAAAGACTAAAGTGGAAAGACTAAAGTTGAGAGACTATAGTGGAAAGACTATAGTGGAAAGACTGTAGTGGACAGAATAAAGTGGAGACTATAGTGAAAAGACTAAAGTGGAAAGACTAAAGTGGACAGAGAATAGTGGAAAGACTAAAGTGGACAGACTATAGTGGAAAGACTAAAGTGGACAGACTAAAGTGGAAAGACTAAAGTGGAAAGACTAAAGTGGACAGACTATAGTGGAAAGACTGTAGTGGACAGAATAAAGTGGAGGGTATAGTGGAAAGAATAAAGTGGACAGAGAATAGTGGAAAGACTAAAGTGGACAGACTATAGTGGAAAGACTATAGTGGAGAGACTGTAGTGGACAGAATAAAGTGGAGACTATAGTGGAAAGACTAAAGTGGAAAGACTAAAGTGGACAGAGAATAGTGGAAAGACTAAAGTGGAAAGACTGTAGTGGACAGAATAAAGTGGAGACTATAGTGGAAAGACTAATGTGGAAAGACTAAAGTGGACAGACTATAGTGGAAAGACTATAGTGGAAAGACTGTAGTGGAAAGACTAAAGTGGAAAGACTAAAGTGGACAAACTATAGTGGCAAGACTATAGTGGAAAGCCTGTAGTGGACAGAATAAAGTGGAGACTAAAGTGGAAAGACTAAAGTGGACAGACTAAAGTTGACAGACTAAAGTGGAAATACTAAAGTGGACAGACTCTAGTGGAAAGACTAAGTGGACAGACTAAAGCGGAAAGACTAAAGTGGAAAGACTAAAGTGGACAGACTGTAGTGGAAAGACTAAAGTGGACAGACTAAAGTGGAAAGTCTAAAGCGGAAAGACTAAAGTGGACAGACTATAGTGGAAAGACTATAGTGGAAAGACAGTAGTGGACAGAATAAAGTGGAGACTATGGTGGAAAGACTGTAGTGCACAGAGAATAGTAGAAAGACTAAAGTGGACAGACTAAAGTGGACAGACTAAAGTGGACAGACTAAAGTGGAAAGACTAAAGTGGACAGACTAAAGTGGAAAGACTAAAGTGGACAGACTATAGTGGAAACGACTAAAGTGGAAAGACTAAAGTGGACAGAGAATAGTGGAAAGACTAAAGTGGACAGACTAAAGTGGACAGACTAAAGTGGACAGACTAAAGTGTACAGACTAAAGTGGAAAGACTCAAGTGGAAAGACTAAAGAGGACAGACTATAGTGGAAATGACTAAAGTGGAAAGACTCAAGTGGACAGAGTATAGTGGAAAGACTAAAGTGGACAGACTAAAGTGGACAGACTAAAGTGGACAGACTAAAGTGTACAGACTAAAGTGGAAAGACTAAAGCGGAAAGACTAAAGTGGAAAGACTAAAGTGGACAGACGATAGTGGAAAGACTAAAGTGGACAGACTAAAGTGGAAAGTCTAAAGTGGAAAGACTAAAGTGGAAAGACTAAAGTGGACAGACTAAAGTGGAAAGACTAAAGTGGAAAGACTAAAGTGGACAAACTATAGTGGAAAGACTATAGTGGAAAGACTGTAGTGGACAGAATAAAGTGGAGACTGTAGTGGAAAGACTAAAGTGGGAATACTAAAGTGGAAAGACTAAAGTGGACAGACTATAGTGGAAAGACTAAAGTGGACAGACTATAGTGGAAAGACTGTAGTGGACAGAATAAAGTGGAGACTATATTGGAAAGACTAAAGTGGACAGAGAATAGTGGAAAGACTAAAGTGGACAGACTATAGTGGAAAGACTAAAGTGGAAAGACTAAAGTGGACAGACTATAGTGGAAAGACTGTAGTGGACAGAATAAAGTGGAGAGTATAGTGAAAAGACTAAAGTGGAAAGACTAAAGTGGACAGAGAATAGTGGAAAGACTAAAGTGGACAGACTATAGTGGAAAGACTAAAGTGGACAGACTAAAGTGAAAAGACTAAAGTGGAAAGACTAAAGTGGACAGACTATAGTGGAAAGACTGTAGTGGACAGAATAAAGTGGAGACTATAGTGGAAAGACTAAAGTGGACAGAGAATAGTGGAAAGACTAAAGTGGACAGACTATAGTATGAAGACTAAAGTGGACAGACTAAAGTGGAAAGACTAAAGTGGAAAGAATAAAGTGGACAGAGAATAGTGGAAAGACTAAAGTGGACAGACTATAGTGGAAAGACTATAGTGGAGAGACTGTGGAAAGACTAAAGTGGACAGAGAATAGTGAAAAGACTAAAGTGGAAAGACTGTAGTGGACAGAATAAAGTGGAGACTATAGTGGAAAGACTAAAGTGGAAAGACTAAAGTGGATAGACTATAGTGGAAAGACTATAGTGGAAAGACTGTAGTGGACAGAATAAAGTGGAGACTATAGTGGAAAGACAAAAGTGGACAGAGAATAGTGGAAAGACTAAAGTGGACAGACTATAGTGGAAAGACTATAGTGGAAAGACTGTAGTGGACAGAATAAAGTGGAGACTATAGTGGAAAGACTAAAGTGGAAAGACTAAAGTGGACAGACTATAGTAGAAAGACTGAAGTGGACAGACTAGAGTGGAAAAACTAAAGTGGAAAGACTAAAGTGGACAGACTATAGTGGAAAGACTATAGTGGAAAGACTGTAGTGGACAGAATAGAGTGTAGACTATAGTGGAAAGACTAAAGTGGACAGACTAAAGTGTACAGACTAAAGTGGAAAGACTCAAGTGGAAAGACTAAAGAGGACAGACTATAGTGGAAATGACTAAAGTGGAAAGACTAAAGTGGACAGAGTATAGTGGAAAGACTAAAGTGGACAGACTAAAGTGGACAGACTAAAGTGGACAGACTAAAGTGTACAGACTAAAGTGGAAAGACTAAAGCGGAAATACTAAAGTGGAAAGACTAAAGTGGACAGACTATAGTGGAAAGACTAAAGTGGACAGACTAAAGTGGAAAGTCTAAAGTGGAAAGACTAAAGTGGAAAGACTAAAGTGGACAGACCAAAGTGGAAAGACTAAAGTGGAAAGACTAAAGTGGACAAACTATAGTGGCAAGACTATAGTGGAAAGCCTGTAGTGGACAGAATAAAGTGGAGACTAAAGTGGAAAGACTAAAGTGGACAGACTAAAGTTGACAGACTAAAGTGGAAATACTAAAGTGGACAGACTCTAGTGGAAAGACTAAGTGGACAGACTAAAGCGGAAAGACTAAAGTGGAAAGATTAAAGTGGACAGACTGTAGTGGAAAGACTAAAGTGGACAGACTAAAGTGGAAAGTCTAAAGCGGAAAGACTAAAGTGGACAGACTATAGTGGAAAGACTATAGTGGAAAGACAGTAGTGGACAGAATAAAGTGGAGACTATGGTGGAAAGACTGTAGTGCACAGAGAATAGTAGAAAGACTAAAGTGGACAGACTAAAGTGGACAGACTAAAGTGGACAGACTAAAGTGGAAAGACTAAAGTGGACAGACTAAAGTGGAAAGACTAAAGTGGACAGACTATAGTGGAAACGACTAAAGTGGAAAGACTAAAGTGGACAGAGAATAGTGGAAAGACTAAAGTGGACAGACTAAAGTGGACAGACTAAAGTGGACAGACTAAAGTGTACAGACTAAAGTGGAAAGACTCAAGTGGAAAGACTAAAGAGGACAGACTATAGTGGAAATGACTAAAGTGGAAAGACTCAAGTGGACAGAGTATAGTGGAAAGACTAAAGTGGACAGACTAAAGTGGACAGACTAAAGTGGACAGACTAAAGTGTACAGACTAAAGTGGAAAGACTAAAGCGGAAAGACTAAAGTGGAAAGACTAAAGTGGACAGACGATAGTGGAAAGACTAAAGTGGACAGACTAAAGTGGAAAGTCTAAAGTGGAAAGACTAAAGTGGAAAGACTAAAGTGGACAGACTAAAGTGGAAAGACTAAAGTGGAAAGACTAAAGTGGACAAACTATAGTGGAAAGACTATAGTGGAAAGACTGTAGTGGACAGAATAAAGTGGAGACTGTAGTGGAAAGACTAAAGTGGGAATACTAAAGTGGAAAGACTAAAGTGGACAGACTATAGTGGAAAGACTAAAGTGGACAGACTATAGTGGAAAGACTGTAGTGGACAGAATAAAGTGGAGACTATATTGGAAAGACTAAAGTGGACAGAGAATAGTGGAAAGACTAAAATGGACAGACTATAGTGGAAAGACTAAAGTGGAAAGACTAAAGTGGACAGACTATAGTGGAAAGACTGTAGTGGACAGAATAAAGTGGAGAGTATAGTGAAAAGACTAAAGTGGAAAGACTAAAGTGGACAGAGAATAGTGGAAAGACTAAAGTGGACAGACTATAGTGGAAAGACTAAAGTGGACAGACTAAAGTGAAAAGACTAAAGTGGAAAGACTAAAGTGGACAGACTATAGTGGAAAGACTGTAGTGGACAGAATAAAGTGGAGACTATAGTGGAAAGACTAAAGTGGACAGAGAATAGTGGAAAGACTAAAGTGGACAGACTATAGTATGAAGACTAAAGTGGACAGACTAAAGTGGAAAGACTAAAGTGGAAAGAATAAAGTGGACAGAGAATAGTGGAAAGACTAAAGTGGACAGACTATAGTGGAAAGACTATAGTGGAGAGACTGTGGAAAGACTAAAGTGGACAGAGAATAGTGAAAAGACTAAAGTGGAAAGACTGTAGTGGACAGAATAAAGTGGAGACGATAGTGGAAAGACTAAAGTGGAAAGACTAAAGTGGATAGACTATAGTGGAAAGACTATAGTGGAAAGACTGTAGTGGACAGAATAAAGTGGAGACTATAGTGGAAAGACAAAAGTGGACAGAGAATAGTGGAAAGACTAAAGTGGACAGACTATAGTGGAAAGACTATAGTGGAAAGACTGTAGTGGACAGAATAAAGTGGAGACTATAGTGGAAAGACTAAAGTGGAAAGACTAAAGTGGACAGACTATAGTAGAAAGACTGAAGTGGACAGACTAGAGTGGAAAAACTAAAGTGGAAAGACTAAAGTGGACAGACTATAGTGGAAAGACTATAGTGGAAAGACTGTAGTGGACAGAATAGAGTGTAGACTATAGTGGAAAGACTAAAGTGGACAGACTAAAGTGTACAGACTAAAGTGGAAAGACTCAAGTGGAAAGACTAAAGAGGACAGACTATAGTGGAAATGACTAAAGTGGAAAGACTAAAGTGGACAGAGTATAGTGGAAAGACTAAAGTGGACAGACTAAAGTGGACAGACTAAAGTGGACAGACTAAAGTGTACAGACTAAAGTGGAAAGACTAAAGCGGAAATACTAAAGTGGAAAGACTAAAGTGGACAGACTATAGTGGAAAGACTAAAGTGGACAGACTAAAGTGGAAAGTCTAAAGTGGAAAGACTAAAGTGGAAAGACTAAAGTGGACAGACTAAAGTGGAAAGACTAAAGTGGAAAGACTAAAGTGGACAAATTATAGTGGAAAGACTATAGTGGAAAGACTGTAGTGGACAGAATAAAGTGGAGACTGTAGTGGAAAGACTAAAGTGGGAATACTAAAGTGGAAAGACTAAAGTGGACAGACTATAGTGGAAAGACTAAAGTGGACAGACTATAGTGGAAAGACTGTAGTGGACAGAATAAAGTGGAGACTATATTGGAAAGACTAAAGTGGACAGAGAATAGTGGAAAGACTAAAGTGGACAGACTATAGTGGAAAGACTAAAGTGGAAAGACTAAAGTGGACAGACTATAGTGGAAAGACTGTAGTGGACAGAATAAAGTGGAGAGTATAGTGAAAAGACTAAAGTGGAAAGACTAAAGTGGACAGAGAATAGTGGAAAGACTAAAGTGGACAGACTATAGTGGAAAGACTAAAGTGGACAGACTAAAGTGGAAAGACTAAAGTGGAAAGACTAAAGTGGACAGACTATAGTGGAAAGACTGTAGTGGACAGAATAAAGTGGAGACTATAGTGGAAAGACTAAAGTGGACAGAGAATAGTGGAAAGACTAAAGTGGACAGACTATAGTATGAAGACTAAAGTGGACAGACTAAAGTGGAAAGACTAAAGTGGAAAGAATAAAGTGGACAGAGAATAGTGGAAAGACTAAAGTGGACAGACTATAGTGGAAAGACTATAGTGGAGAGACTGTGGAAAGACTAAAGTTGACAGAGAATAGTGGAAAGACTAAAGTGGAAAGACTGTAGTGGACAGAATAAAGTGGAGACTATAGTGGAAAGACTAAAGTGGAAAGACTAAAGTGGATAGACTATAGTGGAAAGACTATAGTGGAAAGACTGTAGTGGACAGAATAAAGTGGAGACTATAGTGGAAAGACAAAAGTGGACAGAGAATAGTGGAAAGACTAAAGTGGACAGACTATAGTGGAAAGACTATAGTGGAAAGACTGTAGTGGACAGAATAAAGTGGAGACTATAGTGGAAAGACTAAAGTGGAAAGACTAAAGTGGACAGACTATAGTAGAAAGACTGAAGTAGACAGACTAGAGTGGAAAAACTAAAGTGGAAAGACTAAAGTGGACAGACTATAGTGGAAAGACTATAGTGGAAAGACTGTAGTGGACAGAATAGAGTGTAGACTATAGTGGAAAGACTAAAGTGTACAGACTAAAGTGGAAAGACTAAAGTGGAAAGACTAAAGTGGACAGCCTATAGTGGAAATGACTAAAGTGGTAAGACTAAAGTGGACAGACTAAAGTGGACAGACTAAAGTGGAAATACTAAAGTGGACAGACTCTAGTGGAAAGACTAAGTGGACAGACTAAAGCGGAAAGACTAAAGTGGAAAGACTAATGTGGACAGACTATAGTGGAAAGACTAAAGTGGACAGACTAAAGTGGAAACTATAGTGGAAAGACGAAAGTGGACAGAGAATAGTGCAAAGACTAAAGTGGAAAGACTAAAGTGGAAAGACTAAAGTGGACAGACCAAAGTGGAAAGACTAAAGTGGAAAGACTAAAGTGGACAAATTATGGCTATGCTACTTGCCACGATTCAAGTTCCTTTCCACCTCCTACAGCTTAGTTGTAAGTCTTCAAACGATAAGAAAACCTTAAAGGATTATTATCTGAACATAGTATCTTGTCTTAAGACAGCTGAATTGTCCGCTGTTCCACTGGAGCGAGTCAGGCGAAATACGCGTAAACCGGAATGGTTGTGGGATCCCGAACTGAAATCGGTTAAAAATAAAGCAAAATTTTGGCTGCGTATTTGGGTCTCTTGTGATCGTCCGTCTGAAGGAGTTATTCACCAAATAAAACAAAAGACAAAATTAGAATACAAAAAATATTTACGTTCTACCAAATCAAAAATCTCGAATTTCCCGTTAAGTAAATCTGATTGGCAAAAGGTAATTAATTCTGAGAAACTGGATGTTTCATCTGGTACAAGCCCGATTAGTGCTAGTGCGTGGTATAATTATTATAGTCAAATTTTCAGTTCAGTGAATCATCACGTCCATTCGGTCTTTTCGAAACTTCTTATTGCCGTGCTTCCCGTTTCGCTGAGCCAGACTCAGATTCTCCCGGTTGAGCTCTCTGTGCTGCAGCAGGCAGTAAAAAGGCTTAAATTTAATTCTCTGGATTGTGATGGTATTTCTGCTAACCATTTAAAAGTTGATTGCCCGCTTCTTTTTCAACATTTGCAGCTGCTTTTCCAAATGTGCCTGTGTACGTCTGCGGTACCGAAAAGCTTTCTGTGTGGTTCTGTAACGTCAATCCTCAAAAGAGGCAAACCTCCTAGTGATTGCACGTCCTATCGACCAATAACCGTGTCATGCAATCTCAGTAAAGTGTTTGAATATGTTCTTCTTCCTTCGTTTTCAAGTGTACACTTTGGCGAAAATCAGCTTGGTTTTTCATCTGGGGTAGGGTGTCAGCAAGCACATCGAGTTCTAGCTAATCTTCTTATTGACGCGACTAAAAAGGGATATGAACTCCATTTATGCGCCTTGGATCTTTCCAAGGCTTTTGACAGTGTCGTTCACTCACAAGCCCTGTTCTCCCTTTTTAGTAGCGGTATCAATCTTTCTTTGGTTTTTCTCCTTCGTCATTGGTATGCTAATTCTTTTCTGAGGTTAAAGACCGACGGGGTTATATCTGATTCTAAAATTCCGGTACGGAGTGGTGTCAGACAAGGTGCTATCCTTTCCCCTTCTATCTTTAAACTTTGCATCTCTTCCATTTTATCTTCTGACCCAACAACGTGTATCTCTCAGAATGTAAATATTTCATACATAGCATATGCGGATGACATACTTCTAATTAGTAGAACTAGAAAAGGCCTTTCTCTTTCTGTATCTACAGTTACTATTGGTTTGTCACTAAACTTAAGAAAATGCGAATATCTCTCTATTAATAGTAATTCTAACTCGCCTTTGGATTGCGCTTCTTTTTCTGTTCCTTGTGTCCCTTCTTTTCGGTGGTTGGGTATTAACATTGCTTAAAAATCTGAAATCATTCCGTGACCAAGCCGTGAATGATTGTAAGAAAAAGATCCAAGTATCTTACTCCAAAATTGTCGCTAATCAGGGCAAATACAGTAGGAAGTCCCTTGCTAAATTGTACTCTGTTTTTACTGATCATTCAGTTTTGTTTCTTTCTGGTGTTTATCCCATCCTCGGGCGAAAAGATATTCGGTCGTTACGTTCTTATTATTTTCGGTTCTCGCGTTTTCTACTGTATTTGCCTCCGTGGTACCGGAACCGTAACCTTTTTTCAGTTTTCGGGTTTCCAGATAGAACCGGAAAGCTAGTTGCGCTTGCTGACAAACTCCCCCAGACAGTGAAGGCTCTCCCAGCTCATCATGGGTTTGTCCGCCTCCTCAATTAATCAAGTGTTTTTGTGTTCCGCTTTCGTTCATTTAGCGGGTTAAAAAATAAATTAATTAATTAATTAATTAATAGTGGAAAGACTATAGTGGAAAGCCTGTAGTGGACAGAATAAAGTGGAGACTAAAGTGGAAAGACTAAAGAGGACAGACTAAAGTTGACAGACTAAAGTGGAAATACTAAAGTGGGTAGACTCTAGTGGAAAGACTAAAGTGGACAGACTAAAGTGGAAAGTCTAAAGCGGAAGGGGTAAAGTGGACAGACTATAGTGGAAAGACTATAGTGGAAAGACAGTAGTGGACAGAATAAAGTGGAGACTATAGTGGAAAGACTATAGTGGACAGAGAATAGTGGAAAGACTAAAGTGGACAGACTAAAGTGGACAGACTAAAGTGGACAGACTAAAGTGGAAAGACTAAAGTGGACAGACTCTAGTGGAAAGACTGAAGTGGAAAGACTAAAGTGGACAGACTATAGTGGAAAGACTATAGTGGAAAGACTGTACTGGACAGAATTAAGTGGAGACTATAGTGGAAAGACTAAAGTGGACAGAGAATAGTGGAAGGACTAAAGTGGACAGACTATAGTGGAAAAACTATAGTGGAAAGACTGTAGTGGACAGAATAAAGTGGAGACTATAGTGGAAAGACTAAAGTGGAAAGACAAAAGTGGACAGACTATAGTGGAAAGACTGAAGTGGACAGACTAAAGTGGAAAATCTAAACTGGAAAGACTAAAGTGGACAGACTATAGTGGAAAGACTAAGTGGACAGACTAAAGCGGAAAGACTAATGTGGAAAGACTAAAGTGGACAAACAAAAGTGGAAAGACTAAAGCGGAAAGACTAAAGTGGAAAGACTAAAGTGGACAGACTATAGTGGAAAGACTAAAGAGGACAGACTAAAGTGGAAAGTCTCAAGTGGAAAGACTAAAGTGGACAGACTATAGTGGAAAGAATATAGTGGACACAATAAAGTGTAGACTATAGTGGAAAGACTAAAGTGTACAGATTAAAGAGGAAAGACTAAAGTGGAAAGACTAAAGAGGACAGACTATAGTGGAAATGACTAAAGTGGAAAGACTAAAGTGGACAGACTAAAGTGGACAGACTAAAGTGGAAATACTAAAGTGGACAGACTCTAGTGGAAAGACTAAGTGGACAGACTAAAGCGGAAAAACTAAAGTGGAAAGACTAAAGTGGACAGACTGTAGTGGAAAGACTAAAGTGGACAGACTAAAGTGGAAAGTCTAAAGTGGAAAGACTAAAGTGGAAAGACTATAGTGGAAAGACTATAGTGGAGAGACAGTAGTGGACAGAATAAAGTGGAGACTATAGTGGAAAGACTATAGTGGACAGAGAATAGTGGAAAGACTAAAGTGGACAGACTAAAGTGGACAGACTAAAGTGGAAAGACTAAAGTGGACAGACTAAAGTGGACAGACTAAAGTGGAAATGCTAAAGTGGACAGACTATAGTGGAAAGACTATAGTGGAAAGACTGTACTGGACAGAATTAAGTGGACACTATAGTGGAAAGACTAAAGTGGACAGAGAATAGTGGAAAGACTAAAGTGGACAGACTATAGTGGAAAAACTATAGTGGAAAGACTTTAGTGGACAGAATAAAGAGGAGACTATAGTGGAAAGACTAAAGTGGAAAGACTAAAGTGGACACACTATAGTGGAAAGACTGAAGTGGACAGACTAAAGTGGACAAACAAAAGTGGAAAGACTAAAGCGGAAAGACTAAAGTGGAAAGACTAAAGTGGACAGACTATAGTGGAAAGACTAAAGAGGACAGACTAAAGTGGAAAGTCTCAAGTGGAAAGACTAAAGTGGACAGACTATAGTGGAAAGAATATAGTGGACAGAATAAAGTGTAGACTATAGTGGAAAGACTAAAGTGTACAGATTAAAGTGGAAAGACTAAAGTGGACAGACTATAGTGGAAAGACTATAGTGGAAAGACTGTACTGGACAGAATTAAGTGGAGACTATAGTGGAAAGACTAAAGTGGACAGAGAATAGTGGAAAGACTAAAGTGGACAGACTATAGTGGAAAAACTATAGTGGAAAGACTGTAGTGGACAGAATAAAGTGGAGACTATAGTGGAAAGACTAAAGTGGAAAGACTAAAGTGGAAAGACTAAAGTGGACAAACAAAAGTGGAAAGAATAAAGCGGAAAGACTAAAGAGGAAAGACTAAAGTGGACAGACTATAGTGGAAAGACTAAAGAGGACAGACTAAAGTGGAAAGTCTCAAGTGGAAAGACTAAAGTGGACAGACTATAGTGGAAAGACTAAGTGGACAGACTAAAGCGGAAAGACTATAGTGGAAAGACAGTAGTGGACAGAATAAAGTGGAGACTATAGTGGAAAGACTATAGTGGACAGAGAATAGTGGAAAGACTATAGTGGAAAGACTGAAGTGGACAGACTAAAGTGGAAACACTAAAGTGGAAAGACTAAAGTGGACAGACTAAAGCGGAAAGACTATAGTGGAAAAACTATAGTGGAAAGACAGTAGTGGACAGAATAAAGTGGAGACTATAGTGGAAAGACTATAGTGGACAGAGAATAGTGGAAAGACTAAAGTGGACAGACTAAAGTGGACAGACTAAAGTGGACAGACTAAAGTGGAAAGACTAAAGTGGACAGACTCTAGTGGAAAGACTAAAGTGGAAAGACTAAAGTGGACAGACTATAGTGAAAGACTATAGTGGAAAGACTGTACTGGACAGAATTAAGTGGAGACTATAGTGGAAAGACTAAAGTGGACAGAGAATAGTGGAAAGACTAAAGTGGACAGACTATAGTGGAAAAACTATAGTGGAAAGACTGTAGTGGACAGAATAAAGTATAGACTATAGTGGAAAGACTAAAGTGGAAAGACTAAAGTGGACAGACTATAGTGGAAAGACTGAAGTGGACAGACTAAAGTGGAAAAACTAAAGTGGAAAGACTAAAGTGGACAGACTATAGTGGAAAGACTAAGTGGACAGACTAAAGCGGAAAGACTAAAGTTGAAAGACTAAAGTGGACAAACAAAAGTGGAAAGACTACAGCGGAAAGACTAAAGTGGAAAGACTAAAGTGGACAGACTAAAGTGGAAAGTCTCAAGTGGAAAGACTAAAGTGGACAGACTATAGTGGAAAGAATATAGTGGACAGAATAAAGTGTAGACTATAGTGGAAAGACTAAAGTGTACAGATTAAAGTGGAAAGACTAAAGTGGAAAGACTAAAGTGGACAGACTATAGTGGAAATGACTAAAGTGGAAAGACTAAAGTGGACAGACTAAAGTGGACAGACTAAAGTGGAAATACTAAAGTGGACAGACTCTAGTGGAAAGACTAAGTGGACAGACTAAAGCGGAAAAACTAAAGTGGAAAGACTAAAGTGGAAAGACTGTAGTGGAAAGACTAAAGTGGACAGACTAAAGTGGAAAGTCTAAAGTGGAAAGACTAAAGTGGACAGACTATAGTGGAAAGACTATAGTGGAAAGACAGTAGTGGACAGAATAAAGTGGAGACTATAGTGGAAAGACTATAGTGGACAGAGAATAGTTGAAAGACTAAAGTGGACAGACTAAAGTGGACAGACTAAAGTGGAAAGACTAAAGTGGACAGACTAAAGTGGACAGACTAAAGTGGAAATGCTAAAGTGGACAGACTATAGTGGAAAGACTATAGTGGAAAGACTGTACTGGACAGAATTAAGTGGACACTATAGTGGAAAGACTAAAGTGGACAGAGAATAGTGGAAAGACTAAAGTGGACAGACTATAGTGGAAAAACTATAGTGGAAAGACTTTAGTGGACAGAATAAAGAGGAGACTATAGTGGAAAGACTAAAGTGGAAAGACTAAAGTGGACAGACTATAGTGGAAAGACTGAAGTGGACAGACTAAAGTGGAAAGACTGAAGTGGACAGACTAAAGTGGAAAAACTAAAGTGGAAAGACTAAAGTGGACAGACTATAGTGGAAAGACTAAGTGGACAGACTAAAGCGGAAAGACTAAAGTTGAAAGACTAAAGTGGACAAACAAAAGTGGAAAGACTACAGCGGAAAGACTAAAGTGGAAAGACTAAAGTGGACAGACTAAAGTGGAAAGTCTCAAGTGGAAAGACTAAAGTGGACAGACTATAGTGGAAAGAATATAGTGGACAGAATAAAGTGTAGACTATAGTGGAAAGACTAAAGTGTACAGATTAAAGTGGAAAGACTAAAGTGGAAAGACTAAAGTGGACAGACTATAGTGGAAATGACTAAAGTGGAAAGACTAAAGTGGACAGACTAAAGTGGACAGACTAAAGTGGAAATACTAAAGTGGACAGACTCTAGTGGAAAGACTAAGTGGACAGACTAAAGCGGAAAAACTAAAGTGGAAAGACTAAAGTGGAAAGACTGTAGTGGAAAGACTAAAGTGGACAGACTAAAGTGGAAAGTCTAAAGTGGAAAGACTAAAGTGGACAGACTATAGTGGAAAGACTATAGTGGAAAGACAGTAGTGGACAGAATAAAGTGGAGACTATAGTGGAAAGACTATAGTGGACAGAGAATAGTTGAAAGACTAAAGTGGACAGACTAAAGTGGACAGACTAAAGTGGAAAGACTAAAGTGGACAGACTAAAGTGGACAGACTAAAGTGGAAATGCTAAAGTGGACAGACTATAGTGGAAAGACTATAGTGGAAAGACTGTACTGGACAGAATTAAGTGGACACTATAGTGGAAAGACTAAAGTGGACAGAGAATAGTGGAAAGACTAAAGTGGACAGACTATAGTGGAAAAACTATAGTGGAAAGACTTTAGTGGACAGAATAAAGAGGAGACTATAGTGGAAAGACTAAAGTGGAAAGACTAAAGTGGACAGACTATAGTGGAAAGACTGAAGTGGACAGACTAAAGTGGACAAACAAAAGTGGAAAGACTAAAGCGGAAAGACTAAAGTGGAAAGACTAAAGTGGACAGACTATAGTGGAAAGACTAAAGAGGACAGACTATAGTGGAAAGACTATAGTGGAAAGACTGTACTGGACAGAATTAAGTGGAGACTATAGTGGAAAGACTAAAGTGGACAGAGAATAGTGGAAAGACTAAAGTGGACAGACTATAGTGGAAAAACTATAGTGGAAAGACTGTAGTGGACAGAATAAAGTGGAGACTATGGTGGAAAGACTAAAGTGGAAAGACTAAAGTGGAAAGACTAAAGTGGACAAACAAAAGTGGAAAGACTAAAGCGGAAAGACTAAAGTGGAAAGACTAAAGTGGACAGACTATAGTGGAAAGACTAAAGAGGACAGACTAAAGTGGAAAGTCTCAAGTGGAAAGACTAAAGTGGACAGACTATAGTGGAAAGACTAAGTGGACAGACTAAAGCGGAAAGACTATAGTGGAAAGACAGTAGTGGACAGAATAAAGTGGAGAATATAGTGGAAAGACTATAGTGGACAGAGAATAGTGGAAAGACTATAGTGGAAAGACTGAAGTGGACAGACTAAAGTGGACAGACTAAAGCGGAAAGACTATAGTGGAAAGACTATAGTGGAAAGACAGTAGTGGACAGAATAAAGTGGAGACTATTGTGGAAAGACTATAGTGGACAGAGAATAGTGGAAAGACTAAAGTGGACAGACTGAAGTGGACAGACTAAAGTGGACAGACTAAAGTGGAAAGACTAAAGTGGACAGACTCTAGTGGAAAGACTAAAGTGGAAAGACTAAAGTGGACAGACTATAGTGGAAAGACTATAGTGGAAAGACTGTACTGGACAGAATTAAGTGGAGACTATAGTGGAAAGACTAAAGTGGACAGAGAATAGTGGAACGACTAAAGTGGACAGACTATAGTGGAAAAACTATAGTGGAAAGACTGTAGTGGACAGAATAAAGTGGAGACTATAGTGGAAAGACTAAAGTGGAAAGACTATAGTGGACAGACTATAGTGGAAAGACTGAAGTGGACAGACTAAAGTGGAAAAACTAAAGTGGAAAGACTAAAGTGGACAGACTATAGTGGAAAGACTAAGTGGACAGACTAAAGCGGAAAGACTAAAGTGGAAAGACTAAAGTTGACAAACAAAAGTGGAAAGACTAAAGCGGAAAGACTAAAGTGGAAAGACTAAAGTGGACAGACTATAGTGGAAAGACTAAAGAGGACAGACTAAAGTAGAAAGTCTTAAGTGGAAAGACTAAAGTGGACAGACTATAGTGGAAAGAATAGAGTGGACAGAATAAAGTGTAGACTATAGTGGAAAGACTAAAGTGTACAGATTAAAGTGGAAAGACTCAAGTGGAAAGACTAAAGTGGACAGACTATAGTGGAAATGACTAAAGTGGAAAGACTAAAGTGGACAGACTAAAGTGGACAGACTAAAGTGGAAATACTAAAGTGGACAGACTCTAGTGGAAAGACTAAGTGGACAGACTAAAGCGGAAAAACTAAAGTGGAAAGACTAAAGTGGAAAGACTGTAGTGGAAAGACTAAAGTGGACAGACTAAAGTGGAAAGTCTAAAGTGGAAAGACTAAAGTGGACAGACTATAGTGGAAAGACTATAGTGGAAAGACAGTAGTGGACAGAATAAAGTGGAGACTATAGTGGAAAGACTATAGTGGACAGAGAATAGTTGAAAGACTAAAGTGGACAGACTAAAGTGGACAGACTAAAGCGGAAAGACTAAAGTGGACAGACTAAAGTGGACAGACTAAAGTGGAAATGCTAAAGTGGACAGACTATAGTGGAAAGACTATACTGGACAGAATTAAGTGGACACTATAGTGGAAAGACTAAAGTGGACAGAGAATAGTGGAAAGACTAAAGTGGACAGACTATAGTGGAAAAACTATAGTGGAAAGACTTTAGTGGACAGAATAAAGAGGAGACTATAGTGGAAAGACTAAAGTGGAAAGACTAAAGTGGACAGACTATAGTGGAAAGACTGAAGTGGACAGACTAAAGTGGACAAACAAAAGTGGAAAGACTAAAGCGGAAAGACTAAAGTGGAAAGACTAAAGTGGACAGACTATAGTGGAAAGACTAAAGAGGACAGACTAAAGTGGAAAGTCTCAAGTGGAAAGACTAAAGTGGACAGACTATAGTGGAAAGAATATAGTGGACAGAATAAAGTGTAGACTATAGTGGAAAGACTAAAGTGTACAGATTAAAGTGGAAAGACTAAAGTGGACAGACTATAGTGGAAAGACTATAGTAGAAAGACTGTACTGGACAGAATTAAGTGGAGACTATAGTGGAAAGACTAAAGTGGACAGAGAATAGTGGAAAGACTAAAGTGGACAGACTATAGTGGAAAAACTATAGTGGAAAGACTGTAGTGGACAGAATAAAGTGGAGACTATAGTGGAAAGACTAAAGTGGAAAGACTAAAGTGGAAAGACTAAATTGGACAAACAAAAGTGGAAAGACTAAAGCGGAAAGACTAAAGTGGAAAGACTAAAGTGGACAGACTATAGTGGAAAGACTAAAGAGGACAGACTAAAGTGGAAAGTCTCAAGTGGAAAGACTAAAGTGGACAGACTATAGTGGAAAGACTAAGTGGACAGACTAAAGCGGAAAGACTAAAGTGGAAAGACTAAAGTGGCCAAACAAAAGTGGAAAGACTAAAGCGGAAAGACTAAAGTGGAAAGACTGAAGTGAACAGACTATAGTGGAAAGACTAAAGAGGACAGACTAAAGTGGAAAGTCTCAAGTGGAAAGACTAAAGTGGACAGACTATAGTGGAAAGAATATAGTGGACAGAATAAAGTGTAGACTATAGTGGAAAGACTAAAGTGTACAGATTAAAGTGGAAAGACTAAAGTGGAAAGACTAAAGTGGACAGACTATAGTGGAAATGACTAAAGTGGAAAGACTAAAGTGGACAGACTAAAGTGGACAGACTAAAGTGGAAATACTAAAGTGGACAGACTCTAGTGGAAAGACTAAGTGGACAGACTAAAGCGGAAAAACTAAAGTGGAAAGACTAAAGTGGACAGACTGTAGTGGAAAGACGAAAGTGGACAGACTAAAGTGGAAAGTCTAAAGTGGAAAGACTAAAGTGGACAGACTATAGTGGAAAGACTATAGTGGAAAGACAGTAGTGGACAGAATAAAGTGGAGACTATAGTGGAAAGACTATAGTGGACAGAGAATAGTGGAAAGACTAAAATGGACAGACTAAAGTGGACAGGCTAAAGTGGAAAGACTAAAGTGGACAGACTCTAGTGGAAAGACTGAAGTGGAAAGACTAAGTGGACAGACAGACTATAGTGGAAAGACTATAGTGGAAAGACTGTAGTGGACAGAATAAAGTGGAGACTATAGTGGAAAGACTAAAGTGGACAGAGAATAGTGGAAAGACTAAAGTGGACAGACTATAGTGGAAAGACTAAAGTGTACAGACTAAAGTGGAAAGACTAAAGTGGACAGACTATAGTGGAAAGACTAAAGTGGACAGACTAAAGTGGAAAGTCTCAAGTGGAAAGACTAAAGTGGACAGACTATAGTGGAAAGAATATAGTGGACAGAATAAAGTGTAGACTATAGTGGAAAGACTAAAGTGTACAGATTAAAGTGGAAAGACTAAAGTGGAAAGACTAAAGTGGACAGACTATAGTGGAAATGACTAAAGTGGAAAGACTAAAGTGGACAGACTAAAGTGGACAGACTAAAGTGGAAATACTAAAGTGGACAGACTCTAGTGGAAAGACTAAGTGGACAGACTAAAGCGGAAAAACTAAAGTGGAAAGACTAAAGTTGACAGACTGTAGTGGAAAGACTAAAGTGGACAGACTAAAGTGGAAAGTCTAAAGTGGAAAGACTAAAGTGGACAGACTATAGTGGAAAGACTATAGTGGAAAGACAGTAGTGGACAGAATAAAGTGGAGACTATAGTGGAAAGACTATAGTGGACAGAGAATAGTGGAAAGACTAAAGTGGACAGACTAAAGTGGACAGACTAAAGTGGAAAGACTAAAGTGGACAGACTCTAGTGGAAAGACTGAAGTGGAAAGACTAAGTGGACAGACAGACTATAGTGGAAAGACTATAGTGGAAAGACTGTAGTGGACAGAATAAAGTGGAGACTATAGTGGAAAGACTAAAGTGGAAAGACTAAAGTGGACAGAGAATAGTGGAAAGACTAAAGTGGACAGGCTATAGTGGAAAGACTAAAGTGTACAGACTAAAGTGGAAAGACTAAAGTGGACAGACTAAAGTGGACAGACTAAAGTGGAAATGCTAAAGTTGACAGACTCTAGTGGAAAGACTAAGAGGACAGACTAAAGCGGAAAGACTAAAGTGGAAAGACTAAAGTGGACAGACTATAGTGGAAAGACTAAAGTGGACAGACTAAAGTGGAAAGTCTAAAGTGGAAAGACTAAAGTGGACAGACTATAGTGGAAAGACTATAGTGGAAAGACTGTAGTGGACAGAATAAAGTGGAGACTATAGTGGAAAGACTAAAGTGGACAGAGAATAGTGGAAAGACTAAAGTGGATAGACTATAGTGAAAAGACTAAACTGGACAGACTAAAGTGGAAAGACTAAAGTGGAAAGACTAAAGTGGACAAACTATAGTGGAAAGACTATAGTGGAAAGACTGTAGTGGACAGAATAAAGTGGAGACTATAGTGGAAAGACTAAAGTGGAAAGACTAAAGTGGAAAGACTAAAGTGGACAGACTATAATGGAAAGACTAAAGTGGACAGACTATAGTGGAAAGACTAAAGTGGACTGACTAAAGTGGAAAGACTAAAGTGGACAGACTAAAGTGGAAAGACTAAAGTGGACAGACTCTAGTGGAAAGACTGAAGTGTAAAGACTAAGTGAACAGACTAAATCGGAAAGACAAAAGTGGAAAGAGTAAAGTGGACAGACTATAGTGGAAAGACTAAAGTGGACAGACTAAAGTGGAAAGACTAAAGTGGAAAGACTAAAGTGGAGAGAGTATAGTGGAAAGACTATGGTGGAAAGACTGTAGTGGACAGAATAAAGTGGAGACTCTAGTGAAAAGACTAAAGTGGAAAGACTAAAGTGGACAGAGAATAGTGGAAAGACTAAAGTGGACAGACTATAGTTGAAAGACTAAAGTGGACAGACTAAAGTGGAAAGACTAAAGTAGAAAGACTAAAGTGGACAGACTATAGTAGAAAGACTGTAGTGGACAGAATAAAGTGGAGAGTATAGTGGAAAGAATAAAGTGGACAGAGAATAGTGGAAAGACTAAAGTGGACAGACTATAGTGGAAAGACTATAGTGGAGAGACTGTAGTGGACAGAATAAAGTGGAGACTATAGTGGAAAGACTAAAGTGGAAAGACTAAAGTGGACAGAGAATAGTGGAAAGACTAAAGTGGAAAGACTGTAGTGGACAGAATAAGGTGGAGACTATAGTGGAAAGACTAAAGTGGACAGAGAATAGTGGAAAGACTAAAGTGGACAGACTATAGTGGAAAGACTAAAGTGTACAGACTAAAGTGGAAAGACTAAAGTAGACAGACTAAAGTGGACAGACTAAAGTGGAAATGCTAAAGTGGACAGACTATAGTGGAAAGACTATAGTGGAAACATTGTACTGGACAGAATTAAGTGGAGACTATAGTGGAAAGACTAAAGTGGACAGAGAATAGTGGAAAGACTAAAGTGGACAGACTATAGTGGAAAAACTATAGTGGAAAGACTGTAGTGGACAGAATAAAGTGGAGACTATAGTGGAAAGACTAAAGTGGAAAGACTTTAGTGGACAGACTATAGTGGAAAGACTGAAGTGGACAGACTAAAGTGGAAAAACTAAAGTGGAAAGACTAAAGTGGACAGACTATAGTGGAAAGACTAAGTGGACAGACTAAAGCGGAAAGACTAAATTGGAAAGACTAAAGTGGACAAACAAAAGTGGAAAGACTAAAGCGGAAATACTAAAGTGGAAAGACTAAAGTGGACAGACTATAGTGGAAAGACTAAAGAGGACAGACTAAAGTGGAAAGTCTCAAGTGGAAAGACTAAAGTGGACAGACTATAGTGGAAAGAATATAGTGGACAGAATAAAGTGTAGACTATAGTTGAAAGACTAAAGTGTACAGATTAAAGTGGAAAGACTAAAGTGGACAGACTATAGTGAAAAGACTATAGTGGAAAGACTGTACTGGACAGAATTAAGTGGAGACTATAGTGGAAAGACTAAAGTGGACAGAGAATAGTGGAAAGACTAAAGTGGACAGACTATAGTGGAAAAACTATAGTGGAAAGACTGTAGTGGACAGAATAAAGTGGAGACTATAGTGGAAAGACTAAAGTGGAAAGACTAAAGTGGACAGACTATAGTGGAAAGACTGAAGTGGACAGACTAAAGTGGAAAAACTAAAGTGGAAAGACTAAAGTCGACAGACTATAGTGGAAAGACTAAGTGGACAGACTAAAGCGGAAAGACTAAAGTGGAAAGACTAAAGTGGACAAACAAAAGTGGAAAGACTAAAGCGGAAAGACTAAAGTGGAAAGACTAAAGTGGACAGACTATAGTGGAAAGACAAAAGAGGACAGACTAAAGTGGAAAGTCTCAAGTGGAAAGACTAAAGTGGACAGACTATAGTGGAAAGAATATAGTGGACAGAATAAAGTGTAGACTATAGTGGAATGACTAAAGTGTACAGATTAAAGTGGAAAGAATAAAGTGGAAAGACTAAAGTGGACAGACTATAGTGGAAATGACTAAAGTGGAAAGACTAAAGTGGACAGACTAAACTGGACAGACTAAAGTGGAAATACTAAAGTGGACAGACTCTAGTGGAAAGACTAAGTGGACAGACGAAAGCGGAAAAACTAAAGTGGAAAGACTAAAGTGGACAGACTGTAGTGGAAAGACTAAAGTGGACAGACTAAAGTGGAAAGTCTAAAGTGGAAAGACTAAAGTGGACAGACTATAGTGGAAAGACTATAGTGGAAAGACAGTAGTGGACAGAATAAAGTGGAGACTATAGTGGAAAGACTATAGTGGACAGAGAATAGTGGAAAGACTAAAGTGGACCGACTAAAGTGGACAGACTAAAGTGGAAAGACTAAAGTGGACAGACTCTAGTGGAAAGACTGAAGTGGAAAGACTAAGTGGCCAGACAGACTATAGTGGAAAGACTATAGTGGAAAGACTGTAGTGGACAGAATAAAGTGGAGACTATAGTGGAAAGACTAAAGTGGAAAGACTAAAGTGGACAGAGAATAGTGGAAAGACTAAAGTGGACAGACTATAGTGGAAAGAATAAAGTGTACACACTAAAGTGGAAAGACTAAAGTGGACAGACTAAAGTGGACAGACTAAAGTGGAAATGCTAAAGTGGACAGACTCTAGTGGAAAGACTAAGAGGACAGACTAAAGCGGAAAGACTAAAGTGGACAGACGATAGTGGAAAGACTAAAGAGGACAGACTAAAGTGGAAAGTCTAAAGTGGAAAGACTAAAGTGGACAGACTATAGTGGAAAGACTATAGTGGAAAGACTGTAGTGGACAGAATAAAGTGGAGACTATAGTGGAAAGACTAAAGTGGACAGAGAATAGTGGAAAGACTAAAGCGGACAGACTATAGTGGAAAGACTAAAGTGGACAGACTATAGTTGAAAGACTAAAGTGGACAGACTAAAGTGGAAAGACTAAAGTGGAAAGACTAAAGTGGACAGACTATAGTGGAAAGACTGTAGTGGACAGAATAAAGTGGAGAGTATAGTGGAAAGAATAAAGTGGACAGAGAATAGTGGAAAGACTAAAGTGGACAGACTATAGTGGAAAGACTATAGTGGAGAGACTGTAGTGAACAGAATAAAGTGGAGACTATAGTGGAAAGACTAAAGTGGAAAGACTAAAGTGGACAGAGAATAGTGGAAAGACTAAAGTGGAAAGACTAAAGTGGACAGAGAATAGTGGAAAGACTAAAGTGAACAGACTATAGTGGAAAGAAGAAAGTGTACAGACTAAAGTGGAAAGACTAAAGTGGACAGACTAAAGAGGACAGACTAAAGTGGAAATGCTAAAGTGGACAGACTATAGTGGAAAGACTATAGTGGAAAGACTGTACTGGACAGAATTAAGTGGAGACTATAGTGGAAAGACTAAAGTGGACAGAGAATAGTGGAAAGACTAAAGTGGACAGACTATAGTGGAAAAACTATAGTGGAAAGACTGGAGTGGACAGAAGAAAGTGGAGACTATAGTGGAAAGACTGAAGTGGACAGACTAAAGTGGAAAAACTAAAGTGGAAAGACTAAAGTGGACAGACTATAGTGGAAAGACTAAGTGGACAGACTAAAGCGGAAAGACTAAAGTGGAAAGACTAAAGTGGACAAACAAAAGTGAAAAGACTAAAGCGGAAAGACTAAAGTGGAAAGACTAAAGTGGACAGACTATAGTGGAAAGACTAAAGAGGACAGACTAAAGTGGAAAGTCTCAAGTGGAAAGACTAAAGTGGACAGACTATAGTGGAAAGAATATAGTGGACAGAATAAAGTGTAGACTATAGTGGAAAGACTAAAGTGTACAGATTAAAGCGGAAAGACTAAAGTGGACAGACTATAGTGGAAAGACTATAGTGGAAAGACTGTACTGGACAGAATTAAGTGGAGACTATAGTGGAAAGACTAAAGTGGACAGAGAATAGTGGAAAGACTAAAGTGGACAGACTATAGTGGAAAAACTATAGTGGAAAGACTTTAGTGGACAGAATAAAGTGGAGACTATAGTGGAAAGACTAAAGTGGAAAGACTAAAGTGGACAGACTATAGTGGAAAGACTGGAGTGAACAGACTAAAGTGGAAAAACTAAAGTGGAAAGACTAAAGTGGACAGACTATAGTGGAAAGAATATAGTGGAGAGAATAAAGTGTAGACTATAGTGGAAAGACTAAAGTGTACAGATTAAAGTGGAAAGAATAAAGTGGAAAGACTAAAGTGGACAGACTATAGTGGAAATGACTAAAGTGGAAAGACTAAAGTGGACAGACTAAAGTGGACAGACTTAAGTGGAAATACTAAAGTGGACAGACTCTAGTGGAAAGACTAAGTGGACAGACTAAAGCGGAAAAACTAAAGTGGAAAGACTAAAGTGGACAGACTGTAGTGGAAAGACTAAAGTGGACAGACTAAAGTGGAAAGTCTAAAGTGGAAAGACTAAAGTGGACAGACTATAGTGGAAAGACTATAGTCGAAAGACAGTAGTGGACAGAATAAAGTGGAGACTATAGTGGAAAGACTATAGTGGACAGAGAATAGTGGAAAGACTAAAGTGGACAGACTAAAGTGGACAGACTAAATTGGAAAGACTAAAGTGGACAGACTCTAGTGGAAAGACTGAAGTGGAAAGACTAAGTGGACAGACAGACTATAGTGGAGAGACTGTAGTGGAAAGACTGTAGTGGACAGAATAAAGTGGAGACTATAGTGGAAAGACTAAAGTGGAAAGACTAAAGTGGACAGAGAATAGTGGAAAGACTAAAGTGGACAGACTATAGTGGAAAGACTAAAGTGTACAGACTAAAGTGGAAAGACTAAAGTGGACAGACTAAAGTGGACAGACTAAAGTGGAAATGCTAAAGTGGACAGACTCTAGTGGAAAGACTAAGAGGACAGACTAAAGCGGAAAGACTAAAGTGGAAAGACTAAAGTGGACAGACGATAGTGGAAAGACTAAAGAGGACAGACTAAAGTGGAAAGTCTAAAGTGGAAAGACTAAAGTGGACAGACTATAGTGGAAAGACTATAGTGGAAAGACTGTAGTGGACAGAATAAAGTGGAGACTATAGTGGAAAGACTAAAGTGGACAGAGAATAGTGGAAAGACTAAAGTGGACAGACTATAGTGGAAAGACTAAAGTGGACAGACTATAGTTGAAAGACTAAAGTGGACAGACTAAAGTGGAAAGACTAAAGTGGAAAGACTAAAGTGGACAGACTATAGTGGAAAGACTGTAGTGGACAGAATAAAGTGGAGAGTATAGTGGAAAGAATAAAGTGGACAGAGAATAGTGGAAAGACTAAAGTGGACAGACTATAGTGGAAAGACTATAGTGGAGAGACTGTAGTGGACAGAATAAAGTGGAGACTATAGTGGAAAGACTAAAGTGGAAAGACTAAAGTGGACAGAGAATAGTGGAAAGACTAAAGTGGAAAGACTAAAGTGGACAGAGAATAGTGGAAAGACTAAAGTGAACAGACTATAGTGGAAAGAATAAAGTGTACAGACTAAAGTGGAAAGACTAAAGTGGACAGACTAAAGAGGACAGACTAAAGTGGAAATGCTAAAGTGGACAGACTATAGTGGAAAGACTATAGTGGAAAGACTGTACTGGACAGAATTAAGTGGAGACTATAGTGGAAAGACTAAAGTGGACAGAGAATATTGGAAAGACTAAAGTGGACAGACTATAGTGGAAAAACTATAGTGGAAAGACTGTAGTGGACAGAATAAAGTGGAGACTATAGTGGAAAGACTAAAGTGGAAAGACTAAAGTGGACAGACTATAGTGGAAAGACTGAAGTGGACAGACTAAAGTGGAAAAACTAAAGTGGAAAGACTAAAGTGGACAGACTATAGTGGAAAGACTAAGTGGACAGACTAAAGCGGAAAGACTAAAGTGGAAAGACTAAAGTGGACAAACAAAAGTGGAAAGACTAAAGCGGAAAGACTAAAGTGGAAAGACTAAAGTGGACAGACTATAGTGGAAAGACTAAAAAGGACAGACTAAAGTGGAAAGTCTCAAGTGGAAAGACTAAAGTGGACAGACTATAGTGGAAAGAATGTGGTGGACAGAATAAAGTGTAGACTATAGTGGAAAGACTAAAGTGTACAGATTAAAGCGGAAAGACTAAAGTGGACAGACTATAGTGGAAAGACTATAGTGGAAAGACTGTACTGGACAGAATTAAGTGGAGACTATAGTGGAAAGACTAAAGTGGACAGAGAATAGTGGAAAGACTAAAGTGGACAGACTATAGTGGAAAAACTATAGTGGAAAGACTTTAGTGGACAGAATAAAGTGGAGACTATAGTGGAAAGACTAAAGTGGAAAGACTAAAGTGGACAGACTATAGTGGAAAGACTGAAGTGAACAGACTAAAGTGGAAAAACTAAAGTGGAAAGACTAAAGTGGACAGACTATAGTGGAAAGACTAAGTGGACAGACTAAAGCGGAAAGACTAAAGTGGAAAGACTAAAGTGGGCAAACAAAAGTGGAAAGACTAAAGCGGAAAGACTAAAGTAGAAAGACTAAAGTGGACAGACTAAAGTGGAAAGACTAAAGAGGACAGACTCAAGTGGAAAGTCTCAAGTGGAAAGACTAAAGTGGACAGACTATAGTGGAAAGAATATAGTGGACAGAATAAAGTGTAGACTATAGTTGAAAGACTAAAGTGTAAAGATTAAAGTGGAAAGACTAAGTGGAAAGACTAAAGTGGACAGACTATAGTGGAAATGACTAAAGTGGAAAGACTAAAGTGGACAGACTAAAGTGGACAGACTAAAGTGAAAATATTAAAGATGACAGACTCTAGTGGAAAGACTAAGTGGACAGACTAAAGCGGAAAAACTAAAGTGGAAAGACTAAAGTGGACAGACTCTAGTGGAAAGACTAAAGTGGACAGACTAAAGTGGAAAGTCTAAAGTGGAAAGACTAAAGTGGACAGACTATAGTGGAAAGACTATAGTGGAAAGACAGTAGTGGACAGAATAAAGTGGAGACTATAGTGGACAGAGAATAGTGGAAAGACTAAAGTGGACAGACTAAAGTGGACAGACTAAAGTGGAAAGACTAAAGTGGACAGACTCTAGTGGAAAGACTGAAGTGGAAAGACTAAGTGGACAGACAGACTATAGTGGAAAGACTATAGTGGAAAGACTGTAGTGGACAGAATAAAGTGGAGACTATAGTGGAAAGACTAAAGTGGAAAGACTAAAGTGGACAGAGAATAGTGGAAAGACTAAAGTGGACAGACTATTGTGGAAAGACTAAAGTGTACAGACTAAAGTGGAAAGACTAAAGTGGACAGACTAAAGTGGACAGACTAAAGTGGAAATGCTAAAGTGGACAGACTCTAGTGGAAAGACTAAGAGGACAGACTAAAGCGGAAAGACTAAAGTGGAAAGACTAAAGTGGACAGACGATAGTGGAAAGACTAAAGAGGACAGACTAAAGTGGAAAGTCTAAAGTGGAAAGACTAAAGTGGACAGACTATAGTGGAAAGACTATAGTGGAAATACTGTCGTGGACAGAATAAAGTGGAGACTATAGTGGAAAGACTAAAGTGGACAGAGAATAGTGGAAAGAATAAAGTGGACAGAGAATAGTGGAAAGACTAAAGTGGACAGACTATAGTGGAAAGACTATAGTGGAGAGACTGTAGTGGACAGAATAAAGTGGAGACTATAGTGGAAAGACTAAAGTGGAAAGACTAAAGTGGACAGAGAATAGTGGAAAGACTAAAGTGGAAAGACTAAAGTGGACAGAGAATAGTGGAAAGACTAAAGTGAACAGACTATAGTGGAAAGAATAAAGTGTACAGACTAAAGTGGAAAGACTAAAGTGGACAGACTAAAGAGGACAGACTAAAGTGGAAATGCTAAAGTGGACAGACTATAGTGGAAAGACTATAGTGGAAAGACTGTACTGGACAGAATTAAGTGGAGACTATAGTGGAAAGACTAAAGTGGACAGAGAATATTGGAAAGACTAAAGTGGACAGACTATAGTGGAAAAACTATAGTGGAAAGACTGTAGTGGACAGAATAAAGTGGAGACTATAGTGGAAAGACTAAAGTGGAAAGACTAAAGTGGACAGACTATAGTGGAAAGACTGAAGTGGACAGACTAAAGTGGAAAAACTAAAGTGGAAAGACTAAAGTGGACAGACTATAGTGGAAAGACTAAGTGGACAGACTAAAGCGGAAAGACTAAAGTGGAAAGACTAAAGTGGACAAACAAAAGTGGAAAGACTAAAGCGGAAAGACTAAAGTGGAAAGACTAAAGTGGACAGACTATAGTGGAAAGACTAAAAAGGACAGACTAAAGTGGAAAGTCTCAAGTGGAAAGACTAAAGTGGACAGACTATAGTGGAAAGAATATGGTGGACAGAATAAAGTGTAGACTATAGTGGAAAGACTAAAGTGTACAGATTAAAGCGAAAAGACTAAAGTGGACAGACTATAGTGGAAAGACTATAGTGGAAAGACTGTACTGGACAGAATTAAGTGGAGACTATAGTGGAAAGACTAAAGTGGACAGAGAATAGTGGAAAGACTAAAGTGGACAGACTATAGTGGAAAAACTATAGTGGAAAGACTTTAGTGGACAGAATAAAGTGGAGACTATAGTGGAAAGACTAAAGTGGAAAGACTGAAGTGGACAGACTATAGTGGAAAGACTGAAGTGAACAGACTAAAGTGGAAAAACTAAAGTGGAAAGACTAAAGTGGACAGACTATAGTGGAAAGACTAAGTGGACAGACTAAAGCGGAAAGACTAAAGTGGAAAGACTAAAGTGGGCAAACAAAAGTGGAAAGACTAAAGCGGAAAGACTAAAGTAGAAAGACTAAAGTGGACAGACTAAAGTGGAAAGACTAAAGAGGACAGACTCAAGTGGAAAGTCTCAAGTGGAAAGACTAAAGTGGACAGACTATAGTGGAAAGAATATAGTGGACAGAATAAAGTGTAGACTATAGTTGAAAGACTAAAGTGTAAAGATTAAAGTGGAAAGACTAAAGTGGAAAGACTAAAGTGGACAGACTATAGTGGAAATGACTAAAGTGGAAAGACTAAAGTGGACAGACTAAAGTGGACAGACTAAAGTGAAAATACTAAAGATGACAGACTCTAGTGGAAAGACTAAGTGGACAGACTAAAGCGGAAAAACTAAAGTGGAAAGACTAAAGTGGACAGACTGTAGTGGAAAGACTAAAGTGGACAGACTAAAGTGGAAAGTCTAAAGTGGAAAGACTAAAGTGGACAGACTATAGTGGAAAGACTATAGTGGAAAGACAGTAGTGGACAGAATAAAGTGGAGACTATAGTGGACAGAGAATAGTGGAAAGACTAAAGTGGACAGACTAAAGTGGACAGACTAAAGTGGAAAGACTAAAGTGGACAGACTCTAGTGGAAAGACTGAAGTGGAAAGACTAAGTGGACAGACAGACTATAGTGGAAAGACTATAGTGGAAAGACTGTAGTGGACAGAATAAAGTGGAGACTATAGTGGAAAGACTAAAGTGGAAAGACTAAAGTGGACAGAGAATAGTGGAAAGACTAAAGTGGACAGACTATAGTGGAAAGACTAAAGTGTACAGACTAAAGTGGAAAGACTAAAGTGGACAGACTAAAGTGGACAGACTAAAGTGGAAATGCTAAAGTGGACAGACTCTAGTGGAAAGACTAAGAGGACAGACTAAAGCGGAAAGACTAAAGTGGAAAGACTAAAGTGGACAGACGATAGTGGAAAGACTAAAGAGGACAGACTAAAGTGGAAAGTCTAAAGTGGAAAGACTAAAGTGGACAGACTATAGTGGAAAGACTATAGTGGAAATACTGTCGTGGACAGAATAAAGTGGAGACTATAGTGGAAAGACTAAAGTGGACAGAGAATAGTGGAAAGACTAAAGTGGACAGACTATAGTGGAAAGACTAAAGTGGACAGACTATAGTTGAAAGACTAAAGTGGACAGACTAAAGTGGAAAGACTAAAGTGGAAAGACTAAAGTGGACAGACTATAGTGGAAAGACTGTAGTGGACAGAATAAAGGTGAGAGTATAGTGGAAAGAATAAAGTGGACAGAGAATAGTGGAAAGACTAAAGTGGACAGACTATAGTGGAAAGACTATAGTGGAGAGACTGTAGTGGACAGAATAAAGTGGAGACTATAGTGGAAAGACTAAAGTGGAAAGACTAAAGTGGACAGAGAATAGTGGAAAGACTAAAGTGGAAAGACTAAAGTGGACAGAGAATAGTGGAAAGACTAAAGTGAACAGACTATAGTGGAAAGAATAAAGTGTACAGACTAAAGTGGAGAGACTAAAGTGGACAGACTAAAGAGGACAGACTAAAGTGGAAATGCTAAAGTGGACAGACTATAGTGGAAAGACTATAGTGGAAAGACTGTACTGGACAGAATTAAGTGGAGACTATAGTGGAAAGACTAAAGTGGACAGAGAATAGTGGAAAGACTAAAGTGGACAGACTATAGTGGAAAAACTATAGTGGAAAGACTGTAGTGGACAGAATAAAGTGGAGACTATAGTGGAAAGACTAAAGTGGAAAGACTAAAGTGGACAGACTATAGTGGAAAGACTGAAGTGGACAGACTAAAAAAGACTAAAGTGAACAGACTATAGTGGAAAGAATAAAGTGTACAGACTAAAGTGGAAAGACTAAAGTGGACAAACAAAAGTTGAAAGACTAAAGCGGAAAGACTAAAGTGGAAAGACTAAAGTGGACAGACTATAGTGGAAAGACTAAAGTGGACAGAGAATAGTGGAAAGACTAAAGTGGACAGACTATAGTGGAAAAACTATAGTGGAAAGACTGTAGTGGACAGAATAAAGTGGAGACTATAGTGGAAAGACTAAAGTGGAAAGACTAAAGTGGACAGACTATAGTGGAAAGACTGAAGTGGACAGACTAAAGTGGAAAAACTAAAGTGGAAAGACTAAAGTGGACAGACTATAGTGGAAAGACTAAGTGGACAGACTAAAGCGGAAAGACTAAAGTGGAAAGACTAAAGTGGACAAACAAAAGTGGAAAGACTAAAGCGGAAAGACTAAAGTGGAAAGACTAAAGTGGACAGACTATAGTGGAAAGACTAAAGAGGACAGACTAAAGTGGAAAGTCTCAAGTGGAAAGACTAAAGTGGACAGACTATAGTGGAAAGAATATGGTGGACAGAATAAAGTGTAGACTATAGTGGAAAGACTAAAGTGTACAGATTAAAGCGGAAAGACTAAAGTGGACAGACTATAGTGGAAAGACTATAGTGGAAAGACTGTACTGGACAGAATTAAGTGGAGACTGTAGTGGAAAGACTAAAGTGGACAGAGAATAGTGGAAAGACTAAAGTGGACAGACTATAGTGGAAAAACTATAGTGGAAAGACTTTAGTGGACAGAATAAAGTGGAGACTATAGTGGAAAGACTAAAGTGGAAAGACTAAAGTGGACAGACTATAGTGGAAAGACTGAAGTGAACAGACTAAAGTGGAAAAACTAAAGTGGAAAGACTAAAGTGGACAGACTATAGTGGAAAGACTAAGTGGACAGACTAAAGCGGAAAGACTAAAGTGGAAAGACTAAAGTGGGCAAACAAAAGTGGAAAGACTAAAGCGGAAAGACTAAAGTAGAAAGACTAAAGTGGACAGACTAAAGTGGAAAGACTAAAGAGGACAGACTCAAGTGGAAAGTCTCAAGTGGAAAGACTAAAGTGGACAGACTATAGTGGAAAGAATATAGTGGACAGAATAAAGTGTAGACTATAGTTGAAAGACTAAAGTGTAAAGATTAAAGTGGAAAGACTAAAGTGGAAAGACTAAAGTGGACAGACTATAGTGGAAATGACTAAAGTGGAAAGACTAAAGTGGACAGACTAAAGTGGACAGACTAAAGTGAAAATACTAAAGTGGACAAACTCTAGTGGAAAGACTAAGTGGACAGACTAAAGCGGAAAAACTAAAGTGGAAAGACTAAAGTGGACAGACTGTAGTGGCAAGACTAAAGTGGACAGACTAAAGTGGAAAGTCTAAAGTGGAAAGACTAAAGTGGACAGACTATAGTGGAAAGACTATAGTGGAAAGACAGTAGTGGACAGAATAAAGTGGAGACTATAGTGGAAAGACTATAGTGGACAGAGAATAGTGGAAAGACTAAAGTGGACAGACTAAAGTGGACAGACTAAAGTGGAAAGACTAAAGTGGACAGACTCTAGTGGAAAGACTGAAGTGGAAAGACTAAGTGGACAGACAGACTATAGTGGAAAGACTATAGTGGAAAGACTGTAGTGGACAGAATAAAGTGGAGACTATAGTGGAAAGACTAAAGTGGAAAGACTAAAGTGGACAGAGAATAGTGGAAAGACTAAAGTGGACAGACTATAGTGGAAAGACTAAAGTGTACAGACTAAAGTGGAAAGACTAAAGTGGGCAGACTATAGTGGACAGACTAAAGTGGAAATGCTAAAGTGGACAGACTCTAGTGGAAAGACTAAGAGGACAGACTAAAGCGGAAAGACTAAAGTGGAAAGACTAAAGTGGACAGACGATAGTGGAAAGACTAAAGAGGACAGACTAAAGTGGAAAGTCTAAAGTGGAAAGACTAAAGTGGACAGACTATAGTGGAAAGACTATAGTGGAAATACTGTCGTGGACAGAATAAAGTGGAGACTATAGTGGAAAGACTAAAGTGGACAGAGAATAGTGGAAAGACTAAAGTGGACAGACTATAGTGGAAAGACTAAAGTGGACAGACTATAGTTGAAAGACTAAAGTGGACAGACTAAAGTGGAAAGACTAAAGTGGAAAGACTAAAGTGGACAGACTATAGTGGAAAGACTGTAGTGGACAGAATAAAGGTGAGAGTATAGTGGAAAGAATAAAGTGGACAGAGAATAGTGGAAAGACTAAAGTGGACAGACTATAGTGGAAAGACTATAGTGGAGAGACTGTAGTGGACAGAATAAAGTGGAGACTATAGTGGAAAGACTAAAGTGGAAAGACTAAAGTGGACAGAGAATAGTGGAAAGACTAAAGTGGAAAGACTAAAGTGGACAGAGAATAGTGGAAAGACTAAAGTGAACAGACTATAGTGGAAAGAATAAAGTGTACAGACTAAAGTGGAAAGACTAAAGTGGACAGACTAAAGAGGACAGACTAAAGTGGAAATGCTAAAGTGGACAGACTATAGTGGAAAGACTATAGTGGAAAGACTGTACTGGACAGAATTAAGTGGAGACTATAGTGGAAAGACTAAAGTGGACAGAGAATAGTGGAAAGACTAAAGTGGACAGACTATAGTGGAAGAACTATAGTGGAAAGACTGTAGTGGACAGAATAAAGTGGAGACTATAGTGGAAAGACTAAAGTGGAAAGACTAAAGTGGACAGACTATAGTGGAAAGACTGAAGTGGACAGACTAAAAAAGACTAAAGTGAACAGACTATAGTGGAAAGAATAAAGTGTACAGACTAAAGTGGAAAGACTAAAGTGGACAGACTAAAGAGGACAGACTTAAGTGGAAATGCTAAAGTGGACAGACTATAGTGGAAAGACTATAGTGGAAAGACTGTACTGGACAGAATTAAGTGGAGACTATAGTGGAAAGACTAAAGTGGACAGAGAATAGTGGAAAGACTAAAGTGGACAGACTATAGTGGAAAAACTATAGTGGAAAGACTGTAGTGGACAGAATAAAGTGGAGACTATAGTGGAAAGACTAAAGTGGAAAGACTAAAGTGGACAGACTATAGTGGAAAGACTGAAGTGGACAGACTAAAGTGGAAAAACTAAAGTGGAAAGACTAAAGTGGACAGACTATAGTGGAAAGACTAAGTGGACAGACTAAAGCGGAAAGACTAAAGTGGAAAGACTAAAGTGGACAAAAAAAAGTGGAAAGACTAAACTGGAAAGACTAAAGTGGAAAGACTAAAGTGGACAGACTATAGTGGAAAGACTAAAGAGGACAGACTAAAGTGGAAAGTCTCAAGTGGAAAGACTAAAGTGGACAGACTATAGTGGAAAGAATATAGTGGACAGAATAAAGTGTAGACTATAGTGGAAAGACTAAAGTGTACAGATTAAAGCGGAAAGACTAAAGTGGACAGACTATAGTGGAAAGACTATAGTGGAAAGACTGTACTGGACAGAATTAAGTGGAGACTATAGTGGAAAGACTAAAGTGGACAGAGAATAGTGGAAAGACTAAAGTGGACAGACTATAGTGGAAAAACTATAGTGGAAAGACTTTAGTGGACAGAATAAAGTGGAGACTATAGTGGAAAGACTAAAGTGGAAAGACTAAAGTGGACAGACTATAGTGGAAAGACTGGAGTGAACAGACTAAAGTGGAAAAACTAAAGTGGAAAGACTAAAGTGGACAGACTATAGTGGAAAGAATATAGTGGAGAGAATAAAGTGTAGACTATAGTGGAAAGACTAAAGTGTACAGATTAAAGTGGAAAGAATAAAGTGGAAAGACTAAAGTGGACAGACTATAGTGGAAATGACTAAAGTGGAAAGACTAAAGTGGACAGACTAAAGTGGACAGACTTAAGTGGAAATACTAAAGTGGACAGACTCTAGTGGAAAGACTAAGTGGACAGACTAAAGCGGAAAAACTAAAGTGGAAAGACTAAAGTGGACAGACTGTAGTGGAAAGACTAAAGTGGACAGACTAAAGTGGAAAGTCTAAAGTGGAAAGACTAAAGTGGACAGACTATAGTGGAAAGACTATAGTCGAAAGACAGTAGTGGACAGAATAAAGTGGAGACTATAGTGGAAAGACTATAGTGGACAGAGAATAGTGGAAAGACTAAAGTGGACAGACTAAAGTGGACAGACTAAATTGGAAAGACTAAAGTGGACAGACTCTAGTGGAAAGACTGAAGTGGAAAGACTAAGTGGACAGACAGACTATAGTGGAGAGACTGTAGTGGAAAGACTGTAGTGGACAGAATAAAGTGGAGACTATAGTGGAAAGACTAAAGTGGAAAGACTAAAGTGGACAGAGAATAGTGGAAAGACTAAAGTGGACAGACTATAGTGGAAAGACTAAAGTGTACAGACTAAAGTGGAAAGACTAAAGTGGACAGACTAAAGTGGACAGACTAAAGTGGAAATGCTAAAGTGGACAGACTCTAGTGGAAAGACTAAGAGGACAGACTAAAGCGGAAAGACTAAAGTGGAAAGACTAAAGTGGACAGACGATAGTGGAAAGACTAAAGAGGACAGACTAAAGTGGAAAGTCTAAAGTGGAAAGACTAAAGTGGACAGACTATAGTGGAAAGACTATAGTGGAAAGACTGTAGTGGACAGAATAAAGTGGAGACTATAGTGGAAAGACTAAAGTGGACAGAGAATAGTGGAAAGACTAAAGTGGACAGACTATAGTGGAAAGACTAAAGTGGACAGACTATAGTTGAAAGACTAAAGTGGACAGACTAAAGTGGAAAGACTAAAGTGGAAAGACTAAAGTGGACAGACTATAGTGGAAAGACTGTAGTGGACAGAATAAAGTGGAGAGTATAGTGGAAAGAATAAAGTGGACAGAGAATAGTGGAAAGACTAAAGTGGACAGACTATAGTGGAAAGACTATAGTGGAGAGACTGTAGTGGACAGAATAAAGTGGAGACTATAGTGGAAAGACTAAAGTGGAAAGACTAAAGTGGACAGAGAATAGTGGAAAGACTAAAGTGGAAAGACTAAAGTGGACAGAGAATAGTGGAAAGACTAAAGTGAACAGACTATAGTGGAAAGAATAAAGTGTACAGACTAAAGTGGAAAGACTAAAGTGGACAGACTAAAGAGGACAGACTAAAGTGGAAATGCTAAAGTGGACAGACTATAGTGGAAAGACTATAGTGGAAAGACTGTACTGGACAGAATTAAGTGGAGACTATAGTGGAAAGACTAAAGTGGACAGAGAATATTGGAAAGACTAAAGTGGACAGACTATAGTGGAAAAACTATAGTGGAAAGACTGTAGTGGACAGAATAAAGTGGAGACTATAGTGGAAAGACTAAAGTGGAAAGACTAAAGTGGACAGACTATAGTGGAAAGACTGAAGTGGACAGACTAAAGTGGAAAAACTAAAGTGGAAAGACTAAAGTGGACAGACTATAGTGGAAAGACTAAGTGGACAGACTAAAGCGGAAAGACTAAAGTGGAAAGACTAAAGTGGACAAACAAAAGTGGAAAGACTAAAGCGGAAAGACTAAAGTGGAAAGACTAAAGTGGACAGACTATAGTGGAAAGACTAAAAAGGACAGACTAAAGTGGAAAGTCTCAAGTGGAAAGACTAAAGTGGACAGACTATAGTGGAAAGAATATGGTGGACAGAATAAAGTGTAGACTATAGTGGAAAGACTAAAGTGTACAGATTAAAGCGGAAAGACTAAAGTGGACAGACTATAGTGGAAAGACTATAGTGGAAAGACTGTACTGGACAGAATTAAGTGGAGACTATAGTGGAAAGACTAAAGTGGACAGAGAATAGTGGAAAGACTAAAGTGGACAGACTATAGTGGAAAAACTATAGTGGAAAGACTTTAGTGGACAGAATAAAGTGGAGACTATAGTGGAAAGACTAAAGTGGAAAGACTAAAGTGGACAGACTATAGTGGAAAGACTGAAGTGAACAGACTAAAGTGGAAAAACTAAAGTGGAAAGACTAAAGTGGACAGACTATAGTGGAAAGACTAAGTGGACAGACTAAAGCGGAAAGACTAAAGTGGAAAGACTAAAGTGGGCAAACAAAAGTGGAAAGACTAAAGCGGAAAGACTAAAGTAGAAAGACTAAAGTGGACAGACTAAAGTGGAAAGACTAAAGAGGACAGACTCAAGTGGAAAGTCTCAAGTGGAAAGACTAAAGTGGACAGACTATAGTGGAAAGAATATAGTGGACAGAATAAAGTGTAGACTATAGTTGAAAGACTAAAGTGTAAAGATTAAAGTGGAAAGACTAAGTGGAAAGACTAAAGTGGACAGACTATAGTGGAAATGACTAAAGTGGAAAGACTAAAGTGGACAGACTAAAGTGGACAGACTAAAGTGAAAATATTAAAGATGACAGACTCTAGTGGAAAGACTAAGTGGACAGACTAAAGCGGAAAAACTAAAGTGGAAAGACTAAAGTGGACAGACTGTAGTGGAAAGACTAAAGTGGACAGACTAAAGTGGAAAGTCTAAAGTGGAAAGACTAAAGTGGACAGACTATAGTGGAAAGACTATAGTGGAAAGACAGTAGTGGACAGAATAAAGTGGAGACTATAGTGGACAGAGAATAGTGGAAAGACTAAAGTGGACAGACTAAAGTGGACAGACTAAAGTGGAAAGACTAAAGTGGACAGACTCTAGTGGAAAGACTGAAGTGGAAAGACTAAGTGGACAGACAGACTATAGTGGAAAGACTATAGTGGAAAGACTGTAGTGGACAGAATAAAGTGGAGACTATAGTGGAAAGACTAAAGTGGAAAGACTAAAGTGGACAGAGAATAGTGGAAAGACTAAAGTGGACAGACTATTGTGGAAAGACTAAAGTGTACAGACTAAAGTGGAAAGACTAAAGTGGACAGACTAAAGTGGACAGACTAAAGTGGAAATGCTAAAGTGGACAGACTCTAGTGGAAAGACTAAGAGGACAGACTAAAGCGGAAAGACTAAAGTGGAAAGACTAAAGTGGACAGACGATAGTGGAAAGACTAAAGAGGACAGACTAAAGTGGAAAGTCTAAAGTGGAAAGACTAAAGTGGACAGACTATAGTGGAAAGACTATAGTGGAAATACTGTCGTGGACAGAATAAAGTGGAGACTATAGTGGAAAGACTAAAGTGGACAGAGAATAGTGGAAAGAATAAAGTGGACAGAGAATAGTGGAAAGACTAAAGTGGACAGACTATAGTGGAAAGACTATAGTGGAGAGACTGTAGTGGACAGAATAAAGTGGAGACTATAGTGGAAAGACTAAAGTGGAAAGACTAAAGTGGACAGAGAATAGTGGAAAGACTAAAGTGGAAAGACTAAAGTGGACAGAGAATAGTGGAAAGACTAAAGTGAACAGACTATAGTGGAAAGAATAAAGTGTACAGACTAAAGTGGAAAGACTAAAGTGGACAGACTAAAGAGGACAGACTAAAGTGGAAATGCTAAAGTGGACAGACTATAGTGGAAAGACTATAGTGGAAAGACTGTACTGGACAGAATTAAGTGGAGACTATAGTGGAAAGACTAAAGTGGACAGAGAATATTGGAAAGACTAAAGTGGACAGACTATAGTGGAAAAACTATAGTGGAAAGACTGTAGTGGACAGAATAAAGTGGAGACTATAGTGGAAAGACTAAAGTGGAAAGACTAAAGTGGACAGACTATAGTGGAAAGACTGAAGTGGACAGACTAAAGTGGAAAAACTAAAGTGGAAAGACTAAAGTGGACAGACTATAGTGGAAAGACTAAGTGGACAGACTAAAGCGGAAAGACTAAAGTGGAAAGACTAAAGTGGACAAACAAAAGTGGAAAGACTAAAGCGGAAAGACTAAAGTGGAAAGACTAAAGTGGACAGACTATAGTGGAAAGACTAAAAAGGACAGACTAAAGTGGAAAGTCTCAAGTGGAAAGACTAAAGTGGACAGACTATAGTGGAAAGAATATGGTGGACAGAATAAAGTGTAGACTATAGTGGAAAGACTAAAGTGTACAGATTAAAGCGAAAAGACTAAAGTGGACAGACTATAGTGGAAAGACTATAGTGGAAAGACTGTACTGGACAGAATTAAGTGGAGACTATAGTGGAAAGACTAAAGTGGACAGAGAATAGTGGAAAGACTAAAGTGGACAGACTATAGTGGAAAAACTATAGTGGAAAGACTTTAGTGGACAGAATAAAGTGGAGACTATAGTGGAAAGACTAAAGTGGAAAGACTGAAGTGGACAGACTATAGTGGAAAGACTGAAGTGAACAGACTAAAGTGGAAAAACTAAAGTGGAAAGACTAAAGTGGACAGACTATAGTGGAAAGACTAAGTGGACAGACTAAAGCGGAAAGACTAAAGTGGAAAGACTAAAGTGGGCAAACAAAAGTGGAAAGACTAAAGCGGAAAGACTAAAGTAGAAAGACTAAAGTGGACAGACTAAAGTGGAAAGACTAAAGAGGACAGACTCAAGTGGAAAGTCTCAAGTGGAAAGACTAAAGTGGACAGACTATAGTGGAAAGAATATAGTGGACAGAATAAAGTGTAGACTATAGTTGAAAGACTAAAGTGTAAAGATTAAAGTGGAAAGACTAAAGTGGAAAGACTAAAGTGGACAGACTATAGTGGAAATGACTAAAGTGGAAAGACTAAAGTGGACAGACTAAAGTGGACAGACTAAAGTGAAAATACTAAAGATGACAGACTCTAGTGGAAAGACTAAGTGGACAGACTAAAGCGGAAAAACTAAAGTGGAAAGACTAAAGTGGACAGACTGTAGTGGAAAGACTAAAGTGGACAGACTAAAGTGGAAAGTCTAAAGTGGAAAGACTAAAGTGGACAGACTATAGTGGAAAGACTATAGTGGAAAGACAGTAGTGGACAG
>JAUPMV010000148.1:0-93826 GCA_030848855.1 Branchinecta sandiegonensis | reverse complement strand
TCCTTTTTTGTAGGACAAATAGCTTGTCCGGAATCTGGCGAAAAGCGGAATATTTGGTTTTATCTGAAAATTCGGTCTTATCTCAAGTTGATTAGAGGTTAAACGGTGGTCGATTTAGAAGTTACAATACATCCTGAATCCATGTTTGAACTTTATGTTCCCGCCGGACAAGTAGACTGACAGGAATCTCGAGAAAACCGGTAATTTTGGTAGAGGTAAAGTTTATTCTGAAGTCGATCGGAAAATGCTTATAGGATCAAGAATACAAGCTGAATCCACGTGTGAAGCTGAATTCTCTCGCTGGATAATTAGCTCATCCTGCAGAATCCGGGAAAATCCGGAACAAAAAATGTAAGCCGATCGGAGCATCAAGTCTATAAAGAAGGGGCTGACAATACATGTTGAATCTAAATATGAACTTTATTTTCTCACCGGACAAGTAGTTTGGCCCAAACAGAAAATTTCGAAGAAGTAAAATTAAATTCTGATGTCGATAAAAACTGGTTGGGGGAGGTAGGTGTACCTGAGACAGACATGGTGAATCAGGAAATACTGTTTATTCTCGCCTCGGATGGATGGTCCTGTCAGAATCTAGTCAAAACAGGATTTTTTTTTAATGAGCCTGATTGTTTGATAATGATTTCGCGGGAAAATCTGATTTACTAGCTGCTGTTCGTTGGCCTGTTAGAATGATACTGAATGTGTAGGGGTTCGGCAAAGACTGAACATCTGAAAGACCTGATTATCTGCATTAAAAAGATCGACAAATAATTCAATTCAATTCAATTCATTTATTTGTATCCGCCAAAGCTGGCGAGTAAAAAAAAATATATAAAATATGCACAATCGGTCTACAATTGACTAATAACTAGACCATATACTTTCATAAAGATCTGGATCATTTAAAAATAATTAGCCTACGCTATCTGAAATGAATTCTACCTAACACTTTAACCAAAATACAATCAACGCAACGCATCGGACAAAGTGTGCTTTATGGTGTAAATTTTTGAAAAAAATGTTTCCCGTTTCTTTTTCAAAATATCAATGGGGTTTTTTAAACCATAATTTTCCATTATAAAAGAATTGGATTGGTATTTCGAAAACCGGCATAAAAATTTCCCAATTAAAAAAAGTAGTTTTAATACGGTACGAGATAAATTTGTCAACGTTAAAAAATGGCAAAAAAGAAGATGCAAGCAAAGCCTGTGGAAGAGCAACAGTGTTAAAAATCTTTGCAAGATTGCGTCTAGATAGGAAATCCCTAAGACAAATCACCGCCCCGAAACTAGAAGAATTAGAGGAAGTCGGACCATAAGAGATTCCCAGATATCTTAAAGACTCACATGGTTTTAGGATAGAATTATTTACACGGACAGATCCCTTTGGGATCCAATCGAAACCTTTGGTCTCGTTTCTTTGGAAACAAATCTAACAAGCGGGTTCAAATTTATCTGCTGATATTTGAAACAAAAACTAACAGAAGGATTTTATCACAAATTATCAGCTGTTTTTCCACACGTCTATCCTCAAACTCTAATAAAAATTCAGGTAATTGCTACGTGATGAACGCTGAGAAAACAAAGTCCGGGTCAGGATTAGATCTGTTAGATTTGACTTACAACTTCTCAAAAAAGCAATAAAACCAAACTGATAAAAGCAAGCTTTTACAAGGAAGTCCCACAGAGAATTTCACTACGTACATCAGGATTACATCTGTGAGGTTTGACTTACAACTTCTCAAATAAACAGCAATAAAACCAAACTGATAAAAGCAAGCTTTGAAAAGGAAGTCCCAGAGAGAATTTCACTACGTAGCCTACATGCGCTCAGTAGGCCAGGGGCTGTAGCAAGAATAAGTAATCCGCACGGTACTCTATCCTTTGCTGCCATGAATCCAATTCTAAGTATCCACTCATTGTTCATTTCCTCTCGATCACTAAAATTAGTCAATAGTTCCACCGGTTCGAGATTTGTTCCGCGCGTCGTTCTCGTTTCAAAAACGGAGCCTGATCAACCTTGGGCCATTTTTAATTATGAAGATTCTCTTTATGCATGAATCCTACTGACAATATACCCTAACCTCAAGAAGGAATGCTGTATTCAAACACTTCCAAAATTAAAGGAGTCAAATCGGAAGCATTCTAGCATTTGCAATGTCTCGACCATCCAAGCCGCCAATCTGGACCACGATTTGGCAGGACCGTGCGATCATCTATTTGAATGATTCGGAAGCACGCAAATTGGCAAGCTCAAAGTAGGTCTTAACAAGAAAATCAGACAAATACAACCAATTTTCACTTGTACCGTATGGTATATGAAGAAAAAAGTATAAAAAAGCTAAATATTTGGCAGTAGGCTATCTATTTATTTCCGACTTGTTTTGGGATCCCAAAACGTAAGTGGAGAGATGACTTCATAAAAGTTGTCCGTCTGACCGTCCGTCTGTCAGCACGATAACTCTCGAAGGGATTGAGATATATTAATGAAACTTGGTGTGAGGATTCTTTGGGTCAAGCAACAGGTCGAGTTCGTAGATAGGTTCCGTAGCCCTACAATTAGGGGTGGGGAGGGGTTCAAATACAGGGGCGAACAAATTTTTTTTTAACAGTTACTCCTTTAACGGGTACACACAATTCCTAACCCCTCGCGTGCACCTGGGATTGGTCACGAGTACCTGGGACCGGCTCACCCCACCCCCTCCCCAAACAACTTTAGTACACCCACTGAACGACCCCTCACTTATCCAGTACATCTTTTTTCCAGTGAGTAGCCCCTCCCTACCAAGTACACCTTTTTCAGTGAGCAACCCCTCACTTATTCCTACAATTCCTACTACATTTCCAACAATCACACATAAGATGTCGCACACACTCTCGCTTTCCACACATTCGGCAGAAGTAAGGACGAATTTTCCCAATCGGCCTACCCGTGTACCTCCTCCTATCTCCCAGCGGTAAAATATCAGCACGCATACTAATTAATAATTTCAATTCCTCCCTATGGAAGCCCGCTATAAAATAAACACATTCACCCCATGTCTCATTCGCCTCTGTATAAAACCTTAGAGACTTCGACCTTCGATGAACGTCACTGAACAAACAAATGGTCGGCCACGTGCGCAGAGCTATACTCATTTGAGAATATCTCATTAGCTGTTTAAAAAATATTTTGGTACGGCCCGCAACCACCTACTCTATTCCCATATATCAACCCCTTCGACCTTCAATCACACTAGCTCTTACGTTCACAGATTACGCTTTCTGCGCCTCATCGACGCGCAGAGCTATCCTAGTGTGAAGATAATTGGTCGACAAATTTTGTGTACGGTTTTTGCCGGATTCTGGACGAACTACTTGTCCGGTGAGAAAATAACTTTCATATTCGGAATCAGCATGTCTCCTTGCCCCTAATTCAACTATCTCAATAGCCTTAAAAATAAAAAAAAATCGCCCCCTAAATTTGAAAACCCTCCCCCACCCCTAAATATAGGGATACAGGGCCCATCTACGAACTCGACCTTACTCTTGACACAAAGAATCGTCACACCAAGTTTCATCAAAATATATCATTCCCTTCGAGAGTTATCGTGCTCACAGACGGACGGGCGGACGGACAGACGAACAACTTTTGCGATGTCATAGGTATCTCTCCACTTACGTTTTGGGATCCCAAAAAACAGTCCAACAATACATATTTCTGGGTCAGTATACGACTAAAGGAATATATGACTGGTACGACGGTGGTAGGTTTTACTGATTTGGTAGGAGCTAAAACAACGGGCCAACAAAAGCATACTTCTGGGTCAAAATATGATTAAAGGAATATATGACTGGTACGACGGTGGTAGGTTTTCTGATTATGATAGGAGCTGAAAAAACGGGGGAAAAATTTCTGGGTCAATATATGACTAAAGGAATATATGACTGGTGCGACGGTTGTAGGTTTTACCGACTATGACAGGAGTTGAAAAAACGTCATGTATTTTTCCGTTTATTGACCCTAGCTGGCTTGAAATCTAAGAAAAGTAAAAAAAAAAAATGACAAAGTAAAGTATGAGCTACATACCTGTAGTCCTCTGCCAGCTTGCCCAATGAATAAGGTTTGCGACGAGTTGGCCTTTCGAAGAAATTTTTCCAATTTATCCGTCCTCAGGAACACATCATCGTCTGTCCTCATAAACCATTCAAATTTATCACCATAATTCTCATACATATACTTGAGCATCAAAAACGACTTCTTTTGAGGCGGATAAGAGTCGTCAACAGTTGGTAGAGCCACAATTGGCAGGGGCAGAGACAGATTAGAATTTTCGGAAGAAAAGAATAATATCTTGCCTGGAATTTTCTTCCCCCACGTGTTATACACCGCCACGGCGCGATTGTCCAAGTATTTGTTCGCCGTCATTACCCCTACCAAAAGAAGCTCTTTTTTTGGTATGTCATATTTGACATTTTCAACTTTTTTTGGAGTAGGGGGTTGCTGCTTAGATGGAGATGGGTGACTTCCTGCCCCCTGGCCAAGGAATGTGCACTGGAGTATATCCTTGTAACCAGGTATCACAAGCCACCTAATTTCACTGGTAATGAATATGCCAAAGGCAATTCCAACCACTGCTTTCCAAAAGACAGACTGACCATGGGAGCACATTCTTAGTCGCATCCTCATTGCAGAAGTATGAACTACCTTCTACGTCTTCATCATATCTTGAGATGGTCTGTTGGAGACAGTGAATGTCAACTACAAACGTCATGCGTCATTTTCCTCGGAACCTAAAACAAATATTATTTAAATTCTAGAATGATATTCAGGAGTGATTGTCCTGGAGTGAACCATCACAAGATTTCCCGCTCCTGAAATCACCTTAACTTTCAAATAGAAAGGGAAACACGGCAACGCTGAATTAGGAGTTCGAAGGATCGTTCAACCGACTTGACAGCTGATGAGTGTTATTTCGGGATGTCTTTCATAAGAAGCGAGGAATGGAGACACGAGATCCTCTACGGCCGGCAAGGGCAAGATATAATACAGCAGAAGGCAATTTCGTAAACCAAACTGGCCTGACATATCACAAAAAATCAACGAAGAAACCAAACCCTTTACAAACCCCATTTTCGTTGGTTTCTGCGTTGATTTTTTGTGATCTAATACAGCAGGAAAAAGTAGGCCTAGGCCCTACCGAAACCTGTTTTTTATTCGTAATAACTGCTTCATACAAACCAACCCTCTGCTGCGGGCCACAGCGAAGGTCTGACAAAGATCAGGAATCAACACTACTCTCTTACACAGAAACAAAACTTGGACAAGAAAGAAAATAAAATTAAAGAACCCCTTTCTGTTGCCTACTCAGGCAACAGAAAGAACCCCTGCATAGGATGATTTTTTCTTAGCTACCGTATGAATTATTAAACTTCTACAAGCCCTTCACAATGGCGATTCCCCCATCCTACGTGCCGAAAATCACAAAACTATTTTTTTTCTAGTTACTTTACCATCGAGCATGACTGATAGCTCTAATAAAGAATTCTGGAGTAGGATATTCATAGTTTGATTTTCTTTCTTCTTTTTCTTATGGCTGATTAAGGGACTTAATGCTGCTGGGATGTTTCCTAGGGAGGAGACTCAATCTAGATGGTGAGTACTGGTAGTAGATCTAAGTATTTTTAGCAAAAAAAGACTACCAAGTCAAATGATCTTTCTTGAAAAAGAAGAGAAGAAGATATTTCGGTTATTTACCAAGAACCCTTATTCAGTTTGACTACAAAGTAGTCAACTGAAGAATCTAGAGTAGCTGAAGAAAGATGGATTGTCTGCTGTTGTGAGCTTCAAAGACAACAAAACCTAGATGTTTTTTGTTGATGATTTTAATAGTGTTGGAGGTTTTCTCCGCGGTGGGCAATCAAAAAATGCCTAGCATTTGCAGGATTGATAAACTACAACAAAAAGTCCTACATATTCTTGCTGGGCTAATGCCATTCCCCGATGCAAACTCTTATTTACGTACATTTTTTTGGGCCTGAATGGAATTATGCTTCAGACTGGAATACTTTTAAAGTTTAACTGAAAAGGGCTGAGGTGGGACAATCTAGTTACCCATCACGTATTCACTTAAAGAGGCTTGAAGATCCCAAGAAAATGCATTAATTCGTTGCTCCGCTATTCACGAATAATCGGTTTTGATACAGAGGAATTTCCCTCTCAGATTTGTGGTACATCTATGCGCTTGACGAAAGCGATTTACGAAAAAGTAAGTGTTGACGAAAGCGATTTACGAAAAAGTAAGTGTTCACACAGTGAGCAGTTGTCACCTGGCTCGCCACTAGCCACTAAAAAGCCGCGTTTGAGTTGAGATTTAGATTTCCCGCGTCATAGTAGAATTCTGCGTTGTGAGGACGGCCCTAGATATTCTGGACGTCATACTAGAGCAAATAGTGAAAAATATACAAAAATCACTCAACAAAATCTAAATAATGCAGTATATTCAGTCGAATGATACAAAAATAAGTTGGCTTTTCAGTTAAACTTTAAGCAGTAGTATCCAGTCATGATATAGGGGCATGATGGGGCACCAGTTACTGCTGGTTGCTACTAAGGCTCAAAACTAATTTTCGGCAATTGTTAATCGGAGAGGCACCTGCTCAAGATAATGCTCTGGAAGATAGGTTGCCTACTGTTCTCATAACACCCAAGCGTCTAGTACCGACAAGGGTCTTCTGTAACCTAGCCTACCAAAGATGTTTGATTTTGGAAAGGCTGTGCCAAACATTGATACATACCCAGCATTCTGCATATCTCAAGTCAGACGTCGGTTACGGTAAGAACACTCAGGGGTACTCTTACCTAATAAAGTACTGAATATTGAGTAAAAAAGACAATGACTATTCAATATTATTTTTAGTGGTTCAGTGTAGGTTATATTCTTGGCATATTCTAAATGCCGCTTGACATAGGTAATACCCAAGATAGCATCAACATTTGCACAGCCAATTCAAAATCAGGCATTATATGTAGACTGGAGCACATTACAGATACCTATTGTTCTTTGAACACTAATGCCGACTACCTTGGTTCAGCTTTAGCCTCTAAAACAGTCAAATGTCAGCAATAGCCTAACTGTTAGGAGCAAAATGTCTCAGCTTTCTTCTGACATAAAACAGATTCCCTTATTTTCATCTGCTTTTTGAATGTCCTTTTATTTTTGTTGGGATAGTTTCAACAGTCATGAAAGCAATGGGAAACTGTTAGGATACTTTCAATGCTGTGATTTTACAACTTGAGTGAGCAAAACATCTGAGCACAGAAGTGCAACAGTAAAATGATTTACTTGAGCCATTGTTTGTACTCATTATTATATATAAATATCCAAGACCGTAAATGCCTTCAAACGATCTATGGACACTGAATGGCAAACAAAACCCTGGAAGGTGTACTGCGATGCGCCGGAATCCAATACCAAGAAACTAGACGAAAACAATTACCAGAATCATCACCCGTGTGAGCATCGCATTAGGATTCATATATTAAACTGCTCCGAAGTACAATTTAAGATAAGGTACAAATATTTGCTAGGTTCGAATTCCAAGTTAGGTGATTTCCAAAGTGACATACAGTAGAGGTATGTGCCCTCCTAGTAATTTCAAAACCCCCGAAAGTACCATACATATCCCTCCTTAATCAGTTTCAACTTCAAACCCTTCACTCCCGTCGTTTAAAACTCTGCCTATCTTTTGGAAATAAAATCCTGTCGAGCCCTATTCACCGAAATATCCTCCCGCCCCAACATGAACCGGCTCGGGTAAGGCCAAGCAGGTCCATTGCAGAGCCTGTATCGAAACTTCAACCTGTGACTGCTTCATATGCTCGATCTGAGCTTAGTTTTGTGACCTCGTTTGTTGAGATGTTTAATGCCGGGTTGATTTTTTAGTCTGCAAAATAGTTATTAACTGTATATATTGTACCTGAGTATGTTAATTTTTGGCTCGTCGATTGACATACATGTTTATTTTATGACACCAAAAACTAATAATCGGCTCTGTCCGTCGCATGTTTTTCGAATAAAGTGAACTGAACTGAATTGAACTGAGGTATACATTTTTAACTATGGTACCTTGGTTTCTTGAACAATCACCAAAACAGTCAAATGGGATTAAAAATTTAATAACTTAACAACTGCTAAACAGCTAAATGATAGTGAAAGTTATACAAATGCCATAACATTGCAGTAAGAGGGTGAGTGCAAAAGAGGGGTGCAAAAGTAACTGAACAAAACTAGTGAAATCCTTCAAAAGCCTTTAACACAGCCTGATGGAAACAATGAACTAAGAACTTAATATCTACTGATAACAAAGTACGGTATTTGCTGTTTTTTGTACATAAAAACCAAATCAAATTCAACTAATGTGACTAGTTATACTTTTTAGTACATTCTTGTTCCTTTGCTGGGTACTCTGGACAATCATGAAAATAATGTAATAGAGATGTAACTTTGGACATCATTACCTGCCATTACAGCTGATTGCAGGGAACAAAAAAGCACCCTGAGCCAGGAAAGAGCAAAGATTTTTATTTTTAAATACAGTGTAATATTTTAATTTGACTTTCAATCAATCAATGAAGTTTATTTTCAAAATAGCTTAAAGCTAGAAGAGGAATAAAATATTTACGAAAAACACAGACACGAAACAAATTAACTAATACACTTACAAGATATGACCAGAAATAAATGATGGGATGAAACTATGTATTGGGCAGAAGAATTAGCAGGATATGGACTTTACTTTACATAACATGCAGAAATATGTGCTGGGTTTGGATTTCATCATACTCCTTGCCAGCTCCTTGCATACTTTGCCCTTTGGCCTTGGTGCAGTCTACGATAGACCCCTGATTTTTTAATGCCCAATGCCAAACACTGGATACGTCTAGCATCTGGCATACCCTATGCCTAACCCTGATATTCTATGCCAAATGCTGGATACAATAACCACATAAAATATTGATGATCTGAGTGAAGCTCAGAAATCAACCAATCAGAAGGCATCTTTAGTAGGGTAGCTGCAGTCTATACCACTGTTGCAGTTTCCCCCCTTGGAGGTTTCTCCTGATCTGGCCACTGTTGTATTCTCCTACCTGGGAGGTTTCCTCTTTTCTGGCTGCCATGTAATCTTCTGAAGCTGAGGTTTGTCCCAGTATCTACATAACCTGATATCTGTGGGGTTTCTGCCCATTGGGCTGCTCTACTGTTCTCCTGAGTGGAGGTTTGCCTCATTTTTGTAGTGATATGATCTCCTAAGTCTGCCAAATCTCCCAAAATAGAGGTTTGGCAATTTTAGGAGATAATAAGACTGATCAAGCGACTGCAAAATTGAGGCAAACCTCCTGCTCCGGAAAACACTAGGGCACCCAGATTGGCAGAAACTCCGCAGATAGCAGGTTATGTAGAAACTGGGACAAACATAGGCGTCATTTGGGGGGGGGGCAGGGGGGGGGGCTGCCCCCGTGGTCTACCAAGGGGGCCCAGAGGTACCCAGAAAAAACAGAAAACTGGCCCTAAATATTAGTTTCTAAGCAGAACTGTGAAATCTGGTTGCGCCGTATCAGTTCACCAAGGTCACTCATGAAAACTGAACTTTTTAAATTGGAGATAATGACCCATTGTTCGAGGATCGAATGTCTTCAAGCCGCGATAAATATCTTGTAACATGGCGTCGAGTCGAGGCGTCACTTCACAATTTTTTCCTGGATAGTTGAATTTTCAAGATCTGAATTTTTTGAAAAAAATTCAAGTATTTATATTCTTTTATTTTGTGCTCCGCCCCAAAGAAGCACAAAATATAAGACTAGGAAGGGGAGAGGGTCAGCAAACACTCAGTGCCTTTTCCACCCAATCCCAACTTGTTTATTTTGTAAAACGGTAAGAAAGGCTTTATGCCGTTGTTTAACCTGGGTTACAGCAAAAGCTACTCTTTGGAAAGGGTCAAGTTGAAGCACCATCATGTGCCAGTTTTCAGTTAAATGTCTCACACTGTTTGAAATATGACGTGACCAAACATTTTGAGCTGATCTATGATAGGTGGCCTCGCTTTGATTTGTGATCTAAAAAGACACTCAGATCATTAATTAGAAATCCAAAATTTTCGCCTGCAGCGCCTTTTGTAGTATGCTTTGTTTGGGCTTACACTTACGGGGATGGGCCCTTTTAAAACCTAAAATCTGTTTGGGAAGTAGTTAAATTTTGTTAGAAAACATACAAATACAAAAAAAATCGCCTGCAGTGCTAATTGACATTTTGTTACTATACAGTCTTTAGAAGCTGCTTCAGGGGCCTCGCTCTCCAGTGAGTTCCTGGTATTATGCATGACCTTTACTTTTCGCAAACTGGGTATTTAATCGGTATATAGTGTGTAACGATAGAAATTATGCTTTTTCATGTGTGCACTATAGGCTGAAATTCATAGACCATGCATGAATTTCAAGGTACAGTGCTCTAGCACTCAGACATGGTGCTAGACGTTTGAGCACCATGACTGAAAAAGGGCTAGTGTACTAGACTGTGCTGTAGCCTAATCTACTGTTGCCAGTTTAACATAGCCTACCTATGGCATTCAGACTGAAATACTCTAGACACCTAAGCCTAAGGATTATAGTAAACGGCAGAACTTAATTAGCCTACCGTATCTTCTAAACCATCACTCGTATCTTCTTCATCGTTTAGGCCTAGGCAGGATGTGCAATAATAAAACCAAATAAAGCCAAGTGCTACCACCAACAGCCAGACATAAACTGATTTTGAAACGCCCGCCTCGGCCATTTTGGAGCGCTGTGCAACGAAGAGCGTGTTCCACCCTTCTAACAATAGTTTTGTGTTTGTGTTGTTTATGGAGCTTCCAGAATTTCTTCTCTATGCTCCACGGGACACCTCTAGAAACTGTCGTATAAATGTATAAAATCTAAATATCCAATCATACACATACATCTCGCGGTCACTAGCCAACTAGTTGGCTACTGAAAGAAATTTCATATAGGAAAAGCCGGCGTTGCCGACTAGTTGGCTACGAGAAAAATTCGTATAGGATTTTTGTTTGTCTTTCAACTAGTCCGCCACTGTCAGAAATATCGTTTAGGAAATCCCGCGTTGCCGACTAGTTGGCTACGAGAAACGAGAAAAATTCGTATAGGATTTTTGTTTGTGTTCCAACTAGTCCGCCACTAAGAGAAATTTCGTTTAGGAAATCCCACGTTGCCAACTAGTTGGCTATGAGAAAAATTCGAATAGGATTTTTGTTTGTGTTCCAACTAGTCCGCCACTGTAAGAAATTTCGTTTAGGAAATCCCGCGTTGCCGACTAGTTGGCTACGAGAAACGAGAAAAATTCGTATAGGATTTTTGTTTGTGTTCCAACTAGTCCGCCACTAAGAGAAATTTCGTTTAGGAAATCCCGCGTTGCCAACTAGTTGGCTAAGAGAAAAATTCGTATAGGATTTTTGTTTGTGTTCCAACTAGTCCGCCACTAAGAGAAATTTTGTATAGGAAATCCCGCGTTGCCGACTAGTTGGCTACGAGAAAAATTCGAATAGGATTTTTGTTTGTGTTCCAACTAGTCCGCCACTAGAAGAAATTTCGTATAGGAAATCCCGCGTTGCCGACTAGTTGGCTACGAGAAACGAGAAAAATTCGTATAGGATTTTTGTTTATGTTCCAACTAGTCCGCCACTAAGAGAAATTTCGTTTAGGAAATCCCGCGTTGCCGACTAGTTGGCTACGAGAAAAATTCGAATAGGAGTTTTGTTTGTGTTCCAACTAGTCCGCCACTAAGAGAACTTTTGTATAGGAAATCCCGTGTTGCCAACTAGTTGGCTACGAGAAAAATTCGAATAGGATTTTTGTTTGTGTTCCAACTAGTCCGCCACTAAGAGAAATTTTGTATAGGAAATTCCGCGTTGCCGACTAGTTGGCTACGAGAAAAATTCGAATAGGATTTTTGTTTGTGTTCCAACTAGTCCGCAACTGTAAGAAATTTCTTATAGGAAATCCCGCGTTGCCGACTAGTTGGCTACGAGAAAAATTCGAATAGGATTTTTGTTTGTGTTCCAACTAGTCCGCCACTATAAGAAATTTCGTATAGGAAATCCCGCGTTGCCGACTAGTTGGCTACGAGAAAAATTCGAATAGGATTTTTGTTTGTGTTCCAACTAGTCCGCAACTGTAAGAAATTTCGTATAGGAAATCCCGCGTTGCCGACTAGTTGGCTACGAGAAAAATTCGAATAGGATTTTTATTTGTGTTCCAACTAGTCCGCCACTATAAGAAATTTCGTATAGGAAATCCCGCGTTGCCGACTAGTTGGCTACGAGAAACGAGAAAAATTCGTATAGGATTTTTGTTTGTGTTCCAACTAGTCCGCCACTAAGAGAAATTTCGTTTAGGAAATCCCGCGTTGCCGACTAGTTGGCTACGAGAAAAATTCGAATAGGAGTTTTGTTTGTGTTCCAACTAGTCCGCCACTAAGAGAACTTTTGTATAGGAAATCCCGTGTTGCCAACTAGTTGGCTACGAGAAAAATTCGAATAGGATTTTTGTTTGTGTTCCAACTAGTCCGCCACTAAGAGAAATTTTGTATAGGAAATTCCGCGTTGCCGACTAGTTGGCTACGAGAAAAATTCGAATAGGATTTTTGTTTGTGTTCCAACTAGTCCGCAACTGTAAGAAATTTCTTATAGGAAATCCCGCGTTGCCGACTAGTTGGCTACGAGAAAAATCCGAATAGGATTTTTGTTTGTGTTCCAACTAGTCCGCCACTATAAGAAATTTCGTACAGGAAATCCCGCGTTGCCGACTAGTTGGCTACGAGAAAAATTCGAATAGGATTTTTGTTTGTGTTCCAACTAGTCCGCAACTGTAAGAAATTTCGTATAGGAAATCCCGCGTTGCCGACTAGTTGGCTACGAGAAAAATTCGAATAGGATTTTTATTTGTGTTCCAACTAGTCCGCCACTATAAGAAATTTCGTATAGGAAATCCCGCGTTGCCGACTAGTTGGCTACGAGAAACGAGAAAAATTCGTAAAGGATTTTTGTTTGTGTTCCAACTAGTCCGCCGCTAAGAGAAATTTCGTTTAGAAAATCCCGCGTTGCCGACTAGTTGGCTACGAGAAAAATTCGAATAGGATTTTTGTTTGTGTTCCAACTAGTCCGCCACTAAGAGAACTTTTGTATAGGAAATCCCGTGTTGCCAACTAGTTGGCTACGAGAAAAATTCGAATAGGATTTTTGTTTGTGTTCCAACTAGTCCGCCACTAAGAGAAATTTTGCATAGGAAATTCCGCGTTGCCGACTAGTTGGCTACGAGAAAAATTCGAATAGGATTTTTGTTTGTGTTCCAACTAGTCCGCAACTGTAAGAAATTTCTTATAGGAAATCCCGCGTTGCCGACTAGTTGGCTACGAGAAAAATTCGAATAGGATTTTTGTTTGTGTTCCAACTAGTCCGCCACTATAAGAAATTTCGTATAGGAAATCCCGCGTTGCCGACTAGTTGGCTACGAGAAAAATTCGAATAGGATTTTTGTTTGTGTTCCAACTAGTCCGCCACTAAGAGAACTTTTGTATAGGAAATCCCGTGTTGCCAACTAGTTGGCTACGAGAAAAATTCGAATAGGATTTTTGTTTGTGTTCCAACTAGTCCGCCACTAAGAGAAATTTTGCATAGGAAATTCCGCGTTGCCGACTAGTTGGCTACGAGAAAAATTCGAATAGGATTTTTGTTTGTGTTCCAACTAGTCCGCAACTGTAAGAAATTTCTTATAGGAAATCCCGCGTTGCCGACTAGTTGGCTACGAGAAAAATTCGAATAGGATTTTTGTTTGTGTTCCAACTAGTCCGCCACTATAAGAAATTTCGTATAGGAAATCCCGCGTTGCCGACTAGTTGGCTACGAGAAAAATTCGAATAGGATTTTTGTTTGTGTTCCAACTAGTCCGCAACTGTAAGAAATTTCGTATAGGAATCCCGTGCTGCCGACTAGTTGGCTACGAGAAAAATTCGAATAGGATTTTTGTTTGTGTTCCAACTAGTCCGCCACTATAAGAAATTTCGTATAGGAAATCCCGCGTTGCCGACTAGTTGGCTACGAGAAAAATTCGAATAGGATTTTTGTTTGTGTTCCAACTAGTCCGCAACTGTAAGAAATTTCGTATAGGAAATCCCGCGTTGCCGACTAGTTGGCTACGAGAAAAATTCGAATAGGATTTTTGTTTGTGTTCCAACTAGTCCGCAACTGTAAGAAATTTCGTATAGGAAATCCCTCGTTGCCGACTAGTTGGCTACGAGAAAAATCGTACAGGATTTTTGTTTATGTTCCAACTAGTCCGCCACTGTAAGAAATTTCGTATAGGAAATCCCGCGTTGCCGACTAGTTGGCTACGAGAAACGAGAAAAATTCGTATAGGATTTTTGTTTGTGTTCCAACTAGTCCGCCGCTAAGAGAAATTTCGTTTAGGAAATCCCGCGTTGCCGACTAGTTGGCTACGAGAAAAATTCGAATAGGATTTTTGTTTGTGTTCCAACTAGTCCGCCACTAAGAGAACTTTTGTATAGGAAATCCCGTGTTGCCAACTAGTTGGCTACGAGAAAAATTCGAATAGGATTTTTGTTTGTGTTCCAACTAGTCCGCCACTAAGAGAAATTTTGCATAGGAAATTCCGCGTTGCCGACTAGTTGGCTACGAGAAAAATTCGAATAGGATTTTTGTTTGTGTTCCAACTAGTCCGCCACTATAAGAAATTTCGTATAGGAAATCCCGCGTTGCCGACTAGTTGGCTACGAGAAAAATTCGAATAGGATTTTTGTTTGTGTTCCAACTAGTCCGCAACTGTAAGAAATTTCGTATAGGAATCCCGTGCTGCCGACTAGTTGGCTACGAGAAAAATTCGAATAGGATTTTTGTTTGTGTTCCAACTAGTCCGCCACTATAAGAAATTTCGTATAGGAAATCCCGCGTTGCCGACTAGTTGGCTACGAGAAAAATTCGAATAGGATTTTTGTTTGTGTTCCAACTAGTCCGCAACTGTAAGAAATTTCGTATAGGAAATCCCGCGTTGCCGACTAGTTGGCTACGAGAAAAATTCGAATAGGATTTTTGTTTGTGTTCCAACTAGTCCGCAACTGTAAGAAATTTCGTATAGGAAATCCCGCGTTGCCGACTAGTTGGCTACGAGAAAAATCGTACAGGATTTTTGTTTATGTTCCAACTAGTCCGCCACTGTAAGAAATTTCGTATAGGAAATCCCGCGTTGCCGACTAGTTGGCTACGAGAAAAATTCGTATAGGATTTTTGTTTATGTTCCAACTAGTCCGCCACTGTAAGAAATTTCGTATAGGAAATCCCGCGCTGCCGACTAGTTGGCTACGAGAAATAATCGTACAGGATTTTTGTTTGTGTTCCAACTAGTCCGCCACTGTAAGAAATTTCGTATAGGAAATCCCGCGTTGCCGACTAGTTGGCTACGAGAAAAATTCGTATAGGATTTTTGTTTGTGTTCCAACTAGTCCGCAACTGTAAGAAATTTCGCATAGGAAATCCCGCGTTGCCGACTAGTTGGCTACGAGAAAAATTCGAATAGGATTTTTGTTTGTGTTCCAACTAGTCCGCCACTATAAGAAATTTCGTATAGGAAATCGAAATCCCGCGTTGCCGACTAGTTGGCTACGAGAAAAATTCGAATAGGATTTTTGTTTGTGTTCCAACTAGTCCGCAACTGTAAGAAATTTCGTATAGGAAATCCCGCGTTGCCGACTAGTTGGCTACGAGAAAAATTCGAATAGGATTTTTGTTTGTGTTCCAACTAGTCCGCAACTGTAAGAAATTTCGTATAGGAAATCCCGCGTTGCCGACTAGTTGGCTACGAGAAAAATCGTACAGGATTTTTTTTTATGTTCCAACTAGTCCGCCACTGTAAGAAATTTCGTATAGGAAATCCCGCGTTGCCGACTAGTTGGCTACGAGAAAAATTCGTATAGGATTTTTGTTTATGTTCCAACTAGTCCGCCACTGTAAGAAATTTCGTATAGGAAATCCCGCGCTGCCGACTAGTTGGCTACGAGAAAAAATCGTACAGGATTTTTGTTTGTGTTCCAACTAGTCCGCCACTGTAAGAAATTTCGTATAGGAAATCCCGCGTTGCCGACTAGTTGGCTACGAGAAAAATTCGTATAGGATTTTTGTTTATGTTCCAACTAGTCCGCCACTGTAAGACATTTCGTATAGGAAATCCCGCGCTGCCGACTGGTTGGCTACGAGAAAAAATCGTACAGGATTTTTGTTTGTGTTCCAACTAGTCCGCCACTGTAAGACATTTCGTATAGGAATCCCGCGCTGCCGACTAGTTGGCTATGACAAGAAATTCCTATAGGAACGGAAGATTTTTGTCCAACTAGTTGGCATAAATAAGAATATTCGTGAAGGAATGCAGAATTATCAAACTAATTCGCTAAAATAAGAAAATTTTTATAGAGACATATTGAATAATCAATTAGATAGCTGTTAGTTTATTGCGTGTAAATGTGGCGCATAGCCAACTAATAGGGTCAAAATCCTTGGATATTTCCAAATTTCTATGCGAATTGACACAATCCGACTAGTTGGATATTTTCTGAAATCTCTGTACGAGGGAGAGACATACCCAAGTAGCTGAATAAAAAGTTGTCTCCTAGACGAATTCTCGTCGTGGCCAACTAGTTGGCCATGCGGGATTTCTATATGAAAGTTCTGCCGATCCAACTAGTTGGCTAAAATACGAAAATTCCTATAGGAACGGGGGGTTATTATCCAACTAGTTGGCTAAAATAAAAAAAAAATCCCATAGGAACGAAGATGAATACCGAAGAGGTATCCAACTAGTTGGCTAAAACAAGAAAACTCGTCAAGGAATACAGAATTATGAAACCAATTCTCTAAAATGAGAAAGTTTGTATAGAGACACATTGGCTATCCTATCAGATGGCTGTTAGTTCATTGACTATTAGACAAAGTGGCGCATAGCCAACTAACGGGATCGAAATCCTTGTTGAGACTGAAAGCTGTTCCGACTAGTTGGATATTTTCTGAAATTCTTATCAGTGTTCATGCAATCTGACTAGTTGGATATTTTCCGAAATCTCTATCCAAATTCATACAATCCGACTAGTTCGATATTTTCTATAATCCCTGTACGAGTGTGAAATTTATCCAACTAGTTGGATATAAAGTTTTCTCCTGTACGATTTCTCGTCGTAGTCAACTAGTTGGCAATGTGGGATTTCCTATTCGAAATTTCTTACGGTAGCGAACTAGTTGGCTACAAACTTTCCTCCTATACGATTTCTGATCGTAGCCAACTAGTCGGCAACGCGGGATTTCCGATACGAAATTTCTTACAGTGGCGGACTAGTTGGAACACAAACAAAAATCCTAAACGAGTTTTTGGGATCCCAAAACGTAAGTTGAGGGATACCTATGACTTCGCAAAAGTTGTCCGTCTGTCCGTCCGTCCGTCCGTCCGTCTGTAAGCACGATAACTCTCGAAGGGAATGAGATATTTCGATGAAACTTGGTGTGAGGATTCGTTGGGTCGGCGGACCAGTCGAGTTCGTAAATGGGCTTTGTAGCCCTACATTTAGGGGTGGGGGATGGGGTTCAAATTAAGGGGCAAACAAAATATTTTCAAACAGCTAATGTGATAGTCGATTATAGGGTAAGACCACATGCTGAACACGATGGTGAAAACTATTTTGTAATCGGACAAGTATTTCGCCCGGAATCCGGCCAAAACCGGAAAGTTTGTTAAAAGTAAAAGTTTTATTTGAAGTTGATTAGATGTTTGATTTAGAGGTAGGAAGACATGCTGAAGACGATAGTCAAAACCATTTTCTCGACGGACAAGTAGTTCGCCCGGAATCCGGCCCAAACCGGAAAGTTTGTTAAAGTTAAAAGTTTTATTTGGAGTTGATCAGATGTCCGATTTAGGGCAAGAAGACATGCTGAACTTTTATGTGAAAACAATTTTCTTCCCGGACATGTAGTTCGCCCGGAATCCGGCCAAAACCGGAAAATTGTTAGAAGTTAAAGTTTTATTTCTAGCTGATTAGATAACCGATTTAGGGGTAAGAAGAGACGCTGAATCCGTGTGTGACAATCATATTTTACCCGGACATATAGTTCGACCGGAATCCAGCTGGAGTCGGAAAATTTGTTATAAGTTAAATTTTTATTTGAAGTTGATTAGATGTTCATTATTGGGGAAAGAAGATACCCTGAGTTCGTTTTTGAGCTTTCTTTTTTCGCCGGACAAGTAGTTCTAGAGTTTGGCCGAAACTGGGAAATTGGCAGAAGTGGCAGGAACTTTTCGTCAAAACAGATATGACTTATACGGGTAAACACACATGCTGAATCCATATCTGAACTTGGTTTTCTCAGATGATTAGCTATTTGGCCTTAATCTGTTTCTGAATTTTAATTGTAAGAATGTTCAAGGATTCTGGCGATGACTGGATCTGGCTAAGACAAGACCTAGTTGTCTGGATCAGATATTGAATTTTTGGGATCCCATCGAAAAGTTTGGTCTTGTTCTCGTAGCCAACTAGTCGGCAACGCGGGATTTCCTATACGAAATGTCTTACAGTGGCGGACTAGTTGGAACACAAACAAAAATCCTATACGAATTTTTTTCGTAGCCAACTAGTCGGCAACGCGGGATTTCCTATACGAAATTTTCTACAGTGGCGGACTAGTTGGAACACAAACAAAAATCCTATACGAATTTTTCTCGTAGCCAACTAGTTGGCGACTCGGGATTTCCTATAAGAAATTTCTTACAGTGGCGGACTAGTTGGAACACAAGCAAAAATCCTATACGAATTTTTCTCGTAGCCAACTAGTCGGCAACGCCGGCTTTTCTTTTAGGAATTTTTACAGTAGCCAACTAGTTGGCTAGTGACCACGACGTCTATACGTATGATTGGATATTCAGATTTGGTATATTTATACGACAATTTCTAATAATTTCCAACTAGAGTATGTCATTTGCTTACCATGCTCGGGAGCGTGGTAAGCGTAGTAACTACGTATCCCTGCAACGTGATTGGCCGGATTCGCCCGTGGCATGATATCCTGCTGAAAAATAGAAAAATCTTTCCAGCCTTGACGGAAAAAAGCCAGAATTCGTGACGTCATGCGTAGTAACTACGGTAAGTAGGATGGAACACGCTCGAAGAAAGCGACCCTTCTGTATAGATTGAAGAAACTTACTTCCTGAGTACTTCAACCTGGTCGCAGGCAGAAGTGTTGCCGAACATCCAGGGGCGTCACGACCAGGTCACGACCGGGGGGGGGGGGGGAGGGGGGACCCTCCCCCCCCCCCCCCCGATGTCGTCTTCCAGTCGGCAAAAAATAACCGAGTCGGCGCGAAGCGCCGCGATTTTTCGCCAAAACAGTTGATTTTTTCATTAAAACAGTCGATTTTTCTGAAAATCAGTCGATTTTTCGTCAAAACAGTCGTTTTTTCTGAAAATCAGTCAATTTTCTCGAAACTTTCGTTTTTTTCTTGAAAAAAGTCGGTAAATTCCTTGCCCCCCCCCCAAAAAAAAAAAAATTTTTGGCTAGTAACGCCTCTGCGAACATCACATTTCTTTTTTGGTCTCCTTGTTGGAAATGATGATGTATGATAACGAAAATGATTAGTTGCCTGCTTGTCTATCCGTATGTCTGAAAGCATGGTAGGTTATGACATAACTTATGAAGAGGCAAATTCTCAAGGTCAAATCGTCGGATGGAGTCAGGATGGAATTCGTGGCTGGTTCTGGTTCATGGACTGGTGCATGGAGTGAGACAGAGGAAAGTACCTGGGCAATGGAGGGTGGATTAACGTATCTGACCCAGCTGATATTGGAATCTAGTCTTTAATTTCTTTTTGACGGATAGTTGGGGCTGATTATAATTTCTTATGGAACCGAAAATTTCTGAACGAAAAAACTGCTCGAACAAACCAAACGGTTGATATTCAAGCAACATCAAGATGTCACGTGATTGCTTTTCGATCGATGGAAAGTTCTAGCGGAACTGTCTAAATTTCCTACGGTTGACTGATTTGTCTTTATATTAGTTTTTGCTTCTCCTATCGCCACTCGTGAATACCTTTCACGAAACTCATATAATTATAATATGGGGCTGTTTTTGCGCAAAACAAAATGCAAAGTCAGGCGATGCTGTCTTTAAATATTTCTTCAGCCCAGGCTGACTACGAATCATATTTGACACTGCAAAACGGATAGGTCAGCTCAATTTTATTGGAGCTATATTTCGGCCCTTCTTTTCTCCAAAAGTTCATTTTACAGTTTGAGCGGCTTGAGCCTGAAGAGGACCCTTGCCAAGAAGGGACCTGTTATTTTGGGTTTTTCGTCGACCGTCATGGATGTACAACGTTCATTTAAAACGTAACCCTTCGACTGGTAAGGGGATTTATGGATTATAATTAAATGTTCAGTAATTTCAGTAAAACAGATTTGGAGCCATAACTTCCCAGCTGATGGCCGCCGCTTGTCACAGCGGTGCGCCGAAAACTTTGCGGCGCCGAGTCACTGCAATACTTTGGCGAGTCTCCTTTGTGCTGTTTCAGCCAAGAATATTTCTTGTTAGATACCTTCCATTCCCAAAGTTGCACCAGAACCGAGTTACACTACTTATTGAACATGTAACCTCACTACGCTTCCGTCACTTTTGGAAGCGTCTCAGCATGCAGCGATGACATGTTGACTGTTAATGGCCAGAAGCACTGCACTGTTGTTTTAGAGACAGAGTAAATCTTCAGCACATATTTTGCAGTTCTCGTCCATGTGACCTGACAGTCTAAAGACAAAGCAAAGGACGTAGATAACGTTCTCGTCCACGTCACCTGACAGTCTAAAGACAAAGCAAAGGACGTAGTTAACGGGGAAGTAGAACGTCATTATCGAAGGGACAGTAATGGCAATTCTATTTTCATTGCTTTGTGGAGTGTTCAACAGAAGGAAAGTCGTTATCGTGCTTTATTACTTCACTGCCTTTAAATTTATAAAGTTGATAAAACCATTCAAAACCAAAAGTATTCTATTCATCTCAATACATCTTGTCAAAGAAAGGGAACTTCTCAAGACTTTCGTTTGCAGCAACATGCTTAGCCAGGAATTTTTGACTAAACACCGTATTAACTCTCGACCCGTCGCACATGACTTTCTGACTCACTTCTAAGTTCATATCGCACTCGATGTGATGAAAAACGTGTACCAAGCCGGGATCCGCCGACCGGAAAATAGACAAATTACTTCGCACTGCTTTTTGAAACAAATCCACATCTTCCTTCCCCCATCCCACAATGCTTTTGTCGAAACCACCGATGGCTTTCAGATCAGATTTATAAATACTCATGATTCCATATCCAAACGAACGCCAGTATCCGGCCTCTTCCGAGATATCGAAATGATTGGGTCTCTCTCCTTCATTTCTTCCTACACTAGGATCATACTCGCTGAAAACAACAGGGTAGTTGATCTGCTGGTTCATAACAGTTTGAAGCCGAATACGAAATAAGGCATCTTCGTCGAAGAGAACGTCGATGTCGTTGAAGAACATAAGCGCGTCGTCGGCGCACCGATCGACCCCAAGTTCTAGAGCGTTTCCGCGGGAAAAGTCTCCACTCGCTTCCACTACTGTCACTAGAAAGTTAGCGAATTCCCATTCATGCTTCCTTAGAAGTTCCAGAATTTCCACTTTTGCTCCCGAGTATTTCGGATCGTCGTATAACACTAAGAACAATTTAACAGGCTCATTCCGTGCTAACACGACACTTTTATAAGTTTTTAAAAAGCGTCTGAAAGTACTAACTCTACCCGCTAAGGGTACGATCATGTGTATCACTTTCCCGGGTGCTTCCCACATCTCACGGTACGCTTGCTGCTTCATCAAGTCATAGCTTAAACCGACCTCTTTTACTGAGCCATCAACAAAGTCAAAAATCTCGTCTTCTTGTTCAGCAACGTCACCATATTCGGCCTCCAAGTCCTCAATGTAGTCTAGGCTTTTCTCAATGTCATCGGTTACCCTCCGGCGTTTCCTCCTGCCGTCTTCGCTCGAAAGCTTCCGTCTCGTTGGGGATCGCCATTTCTTCGAACTTCCGCTGAGCTTATATCCAGTGATTTCACGCATATCCAGAGTCTTGAAATTTCGCTGAAACAAACCGTGGTGACGAACTTGTACCGTCATCTTTCTCCCACGGTATTTCTTATAGATGAGCAGTAAGTCAACGAGATATGCAGCGCCATGAAGCGGATTCACTTGAGTTGAAGCATAGTAGACTTCCTTGAAGTCGATTATTCGTCCTCGTTCCCTTGAGTGTGTATTCAGGCGATCCATAACCTAAAAGATAAATGGCGTTGTCGGATGTGTTAACGAGTTCAATAGACGACTTTACGAGCCGGAATCGCAGAACAAGAAGGCGTATTTCATTTCCAGTTTGAACTTCAGTCAGGTGAAAAACAATCACCAAAAAGTAGCACTAGGCGACAGAGGCTTTTGTTAAGACGCACGCAACACCGTGCCGCGCTGCGCTGGGTTTCGCATAACCCCAGCTGGTCTTCGACCAAAACTGCACGAGAAAGGGGAGGCAGTCCGATGTATCTGCCATCTATGCCATGATCTTAGATACGGACTCAGAAACTCACTTTTGTACCTTAAGGAACTCGCTTTTGTTTCTAAGTCGCAAGCCCATGAATGCAACATTCCCTACTGGAATACTTGGAGTTCAGCGGAGCTACCAACTTTAGATATAAAAATTACCATTTCCTGTTAAGCGTAGATATAATGGTGAAGCTCAACGCCAGACATTAAAGTAAACATCTACTGTTTTCTTTACACCGTATATAGGACTCGTACCTTGACAAAAGCGGTCACATTGAGAGAGATAAATAATTTAAGAATGCATAAACAGGTGTTTTCGTCTAAGTTAGTTCCAGTAATGCATTACGCCGCGGAAATTTGGGGGTATAGTCCGGGTATTAAGCTAGAACAAGTGCAATTAGGCTACTTTAAAAGAGTTCTAGGCCTTAGTAGTAAGATTAACTCATTAGTAATAAGAGGAGATTTAGGTTTATTTTCACTAAGGAGTAGGCGTCTTGTTAGTATGATACGGTTTTGGGAAAAAATAATAGTGTTGCCGAGAGTAAGACCGTTAAAGGCTGCATATTTGGAATCCCTCCAGGATGGAGCAAAGGAATCGTGGTCAAAACAGGTTAAAAGTATTTTGGATAGTAGCGGTTTGTCTCATTTTTGGTGTGATGGAAAAGGACCTAGAGCAGGAAATGGTGTGAGTATTGTTAAGGAGGTGGAGGGTAGGTTGCATGACCAGGAAATACAATTATGGCAGTGTGGGGTGGAGGCATCTGATTCATTGTGGTTGTACGCGAGGGCCAAAGAGACATGGGGGGAGGAAATTTATTTCAAGGCGGGGATTCCAGCAGATCATTTGAGGTTGTTAATGAGTTTACGAGGTGATTATTTACCTTTAGGAATGCGTAGAAGATATTTGGGTAAGGTAAGAGTGTTGTCTGGTCCTTACTTTTGCCCAATGTGTGGACATTTGGACGAAAATATTTTTCACGTAATGTGCGTATGTCCTGAGCTTTCAGAGCTTCGTGGGGAAATTTTTGGTGTTAGTGATTGGGGGGAGGATTGGCTGGTAAAAGTAATGGGAAGTAAAATATTTGATGATATTGAAAAGTTGGGAAGATTCCTTTCGGTCTCGATGAGCCACAGAGAAAGATTCCTGTAAAGGAAGATGTAAAATAGTTAGCATTTATTTGGTTTGTGTTTTTTTTTCTTTTCTTTTTTTTCTATTTATTTTTTTCCCATGGCCTCTATGCTTTTAGTGGAATAAATCTTATCTTATCTATCTTATCTTATGTTATTGCAACAAACCAATGTGACGAATGACGCTCAATGGCTGGTACAGAATGCCGGTTTCCAAGACACAAGAATTCTTCAACGCATCCTAAGGCGTATTGAAACTCAACCTCACTTACCTCTCTTACTATGTCATCTAAGGCTTCTTGAAGAGCGCCATCTATTTTTCTCCGCGGATTTGTCTGCGACAATGAAAATAAAGAGCGGGAAATGAAGTCCCAAGGTATAATTTCTTTTTCACAGGTTGGGAAAGTCTTCACCGCTACAGAGTTCCTAATGAAACCTGAAAAAACAAGACCAAAGGTTCCGATGGGATGCCAAATCGCTAATCATCTGAGAAAACAAGGTTAGATATGGATTCAGCATGTGTGTTTACCCCTATAAGTCATATTTGTTTTGACGAAACTGATCGAAACTTTCGGGAACTGCTTATCCGACAAAATAAAAAAGCTCAAAAACGAATTCAGCGTATCTCTGGTATCTCTGGTTATCGAATCAACTTCAGATAAAGCTTTAACTCATGAAAAATTTTACGGTTTCAGCCGGATTCCGGGCGAACTATGCGTCCGGGTAAAAAAAACGATTGTCATATTCGGATTCAGCATCTCTTCTTACCCCTAAATTGGAATCTAATCAGCTACAAATAAGACTTTTGCTTTTAACAAATTTTCCGGATTTGGCCGGATTCTGGGCGAACTATTTGTCCTGCGAAAAAAAGGTTCTAATAATCGGGTTCAGCATGTCTTTCTACCCTAAATCGAACATCTAATGAACTTCAACTAAAACTTCTGCTTTTAACAAATTTTCCGGTTTTGGCCGGATTCCGGGCGAACTACTTTTCCGGCGATAAAATGGTTTTCGTAATCGTATTCAGCATGTGTTCTTACCCCTAAATCGAGCATTTAATCATCTTCAAATGAAACTTTTACTTTTAACCAACATTCCGGTTGTTGCCGGATTCCGGACGAACTACTTGTTTGGTGACAAAATGGTTTTCACCATCGTGTTCAACATGTCCTCTTACCCCACAATCGACTATCATATTAGCTGTTTAAAAATATTTCGTATTTAATGATCATAACAGATTGCGCAGAACACTTTCAAGAGTAACACCTTTTCACTTAGAAATATAGTGTTATGACCAATTAAGTTTACACTATTTCGTGCCTAGATCTCCAACAGCACCTTCAATTGGTAAAAATACTAACGGGAACGAAAGAAACATAACATATAACACCCCAAAGTGTTATCTGTTGAAACCGCGCATCCTGCTGTTGTCGTTATGTAACTTCTGACAGTGTAGTATTTTTACCTATTGAAGGTGTTGTTGGAGATCTGGGCACGAAATAGTATAAACTTAATTGGTCATAACACTTTTTTTCTAAGAGAAAAGGTGTTATTCTTGAAAGTGTTATGCGCAATCTGTTATGAAACTTCTGACAGTGTTGCCCCTAAATTTGAACCGCCAACCCCAAATGTAGGGCTACAAAGCCCATCTACGAAATTGACCTTACCCTTGACCCAAAGAATCCTCACACCAAGTTTCATCAAAATATCTCATTCCCTTCGAGAGTTATCGTGCTTACAGACGGACGGACGGACGGACGGACGGACGGACGGACGGACAGACGGGCGGACGGACAGACGGACGGACGGACGGACAGCTTTTGCGATGTCATAGGTGTCCCTCCACTTACGTTTCGCGTTTCGGGATACCAAAAAGAGAACTAGAATCTCATTTGGCTAATGCTACGCAAGAGAAGAGCAAGTCTGCCATATTTAGAATGCAGTCAGCTAGATGTCCATTCAACAAAGTGATTTCATCTATGGGTAAGAAAACCCTCACTCTAGATGGCTGTAGCAAATAGGTTGGCTTTTTTCAGCCCAGCGAAATTCCGCCTGACTATCCAGTAGTCTAGTTGACTTTTTCGATCCACTTACTCACTTTTCTCACATTTATCACAGAGCTTCGAGTCCATCGACTCCAATGGGTGTTTTTTCAACTCACATTTTAGTACTTTCGAGTCAAACACTATGTTTCAACAGGAAAAGATCTTCCGAAACGGCACCAGGGGTATGTGCTCTTGGAACCCAAGCAACACACTAGGGCTTGGAGGTGGAAACGACTTTACAGACTTCAGAGAAAGGGGAAAAGCTCGCGTTGTCACCCACCTTGAGCCGCTCCCTCCAGATCAGGTGCGAGAGTCCCATTTGCCAGACTCAGGAGCACGGTCTTAGCTCTCTCTAGCTGCCGTCTTAGAACGATCTCATCAAAATCCAAGTTGTTAATTTGCAAAGACTGGAAAAGAAAGAATTGAGGGAAAATGCCAAACCAACAGAAGATGGTGGATTTAAAAATGGTCTCAAGGTCCGCTGTTTTTGTTTTAATCCAAATCAGTCTCTCTGGTGATAGTGGTGATAACGTGCATTAGTAGCTAAACTGTTTGTTTTTTTTTGGGGGGAGGGGGGGGGGGCGGGGTCCAGGTATTTTCACGACTGGCTGGTTATTTTTACCGAGTTTTTTTTTCCACCAACGATTTCCAGTCGCTAAAACCCGTGCAGTTACAGACTGAGATAAACATTTCTACATGTCATGTCAGTCTTTTTATATGGAACGAATAGAAAACTATGGTGCCGTCAGAAAAGTCGCGGCACGAAGAGCCGCTTTTCTCCAAGTGGACGACAACAAAGGGGGGTACCCCTCCCCCAGTGTTGCCACTTTCTCTGACAGAACCTGAAACTTTCGGCCGCAAAAACCTGTGACATTCTGGCGTCTGCGAAACTGAGTCATTGAGTGACTCACTCACTTTATCATCTTCATAATTATACACCTCAACTTTTTGCTTCATTTTTGCATTTACCGGTAAGGAACCGCGAACCGGTCGCAGAATTATGGCTCACATTGTCAAAGAAGCCAAAATGTGTGATAAACCGCAGAATTCTGCTACTAGTGGCAACAACGGCCCCCTGATACGTGACCACTCTGCTAGTGACACCTACAAACTTTTCATTCGGCCATGGTGTCATAAATGAAGATTGCAAGGAGAGTTATATACGCTGATGGAAGATGAATACAATCGAAGCTTGTATGTGTTCCTTAGCCTTCGATTTAGAGTCAACCCGAAGAGCAAGCAAACAGTGACCTTTCATTTATAACCATTTATGCTATATACCCAGTGTTGCCACATCGAACAAATTTAGGGAGTGACTTTTGGTCGAAAACAGAGAGTGAATTGGGAGTGAAATTTTATTTTCATGAGAAGAATGTGAGATGGTCACTTTTGGTCTGAATCGCTCCTGCAAAATGAGACATCTTAATTTTATTTTCATGAAAAATCGTGGAATAGTCACATTTGTTCGGAATCGCTAATGGAAACTACGTAGGACAAAGAGTGACAAAAACAAAATAGAGTGACAATTCACACTGTCGTGCGACATGTGGCAACCCTGATAGTACCTAGTCCGGGATGCAGAAACAGAACTGATCTGAATAGTTCGTAACTTGTCTGGCAGAGGGCCCTCTGAAAGAACGGTGCAGGCGTCCTTAGCCAACACTGTATTGGACGCGGGCAAATGCAACTTCGAATTTACAGAGTTGCAAGTTCAAGAGAAAGCTGTGACTACTTTGGATTAAACATACCCTCATATAGTTGTGAAGTCGGTACATGTAGCTATGCTTCTTCAGAGGATGAAGAGTTATGGCTCGGTGTACCTCCTTATTCTTCAAGGTCCCAGTGAAGGCATCCACACCCGCAGAGTTATGGTAGAAAACGTTCTGCATCTGCAAGGATGATGAGAACACATCACATCTAAATCTTTAAAGGCCCGAAAACTTGACTACGCAACTTTCGGCCATCAAACCGACCTGGGGGCTTAGATAAAGATACAGGGACTTATTGTTGACAGGACCCGCCCCTTCTTTGTTATCTCGAACCCCCTCCTTAGTGTTCCCAAAGCTAGCTGGCAGGCCTTTGCCCCTTATGTACTGTAACTATGCACTTATGCACTGTAAAAGTTCGCCTTTGGCCGTGTAACTAACACATCGGGATAGTAGTCAAGAGGTCGTGCGTTCGATTCCTACTCCTGGCACACAAACCTTCTGTTTTTTTTTCTACTAACTCAAAAGTCGAATTCTCGGAAACTGCCCGGAAACTGCAATGGAAGAAATATGAAATATCTTATGCCCAACGCAACTACTTTTCAGGATCGGTCAGGATTCATCTGATGCTGGAGATAGAATAGCTTCAACGCGTAGTAAAAGCCAGAAGAAAGATTTGGAAGTCACCTGGCGTCGATGGGCCAATTCTGGCTGCCAGCTCGGATTCTCAGCACAAGATAGCACACTAATTCATTTTTGCCGTTTTTGGACATGATAGTTTCAGTCCGAGTGTATTTGGAGATAGGAAGAGGATAGTTTCATTCTAATGGCACGGTACATTAGATTCTTGACACGCTTTTTCGTCGAGAAAACATAGCAGATTGTTATGCAGAAACTACATAAGAATTTTTTTGTTTTTAAGTTTAACCGAAAAGGGCTGGGGTCGGACAATCTAATTACCCATCACTTATTCACTAAAACTGACTTGAAGACTCACTGAAAATGCGTTACTTCGGTTGTTCTTCTATTCACAAATAATCGATTTTCAAATAGTGGAATTTCCGTGTGATTTGTGTTACCTCTGTGCTCTTGTATTTTTGTTGTATGCCTTACGAGAAAGATTTATGATTTTTTTTTTTGTTCAGGCACTAAGCAATCTTCACCGATATCCCACTGCCCACTGAAAAGTCGAGTTTGTATTCAGATTAAAATTTCCCACGTCATAGTAGAATTTCGTTTGGGGGACGGCCGCAGATATTCTGAACCTCATAACTAAAGTAGATAGTGGAAAATAAAAAAAAAACCTTTGCAGAATCCTAATGATTCAGTGTATCCAATTAAATGACACAAACATAAGTTGGCTTTTCAGTTAAACTTTAAAGAAATCGTTCAGCCTACTGTCAAATATTTTAGCTCGAGATTTAGCTATACTTTCTGACTCTTATATGTATAGGTTCGGTCTGAGTTTATTCTTTTTTGCAAATGGAATTAAACGAAATAAGCGTCACTTACTTCATATGACCACGTGCAGGGTACACCTGCGAAACGCTGGACGCACCGACCAATCTCAGTATCCTCGTGGGTCGAATAGAGGTTCTGCAAGCACTGCTTTACATTCGGGGCAACAGCAGCAAGAGTCTTATGGCTCATAATCATCCCCGGTCCACCCATGCAGAAGTTCTCGTCGTATTCAAGACTGAGGAGGCCGAATTCTTGCTAAAACAAAATACGACATGAAGTGTGAAAAAGGGCAGCTCAGCAATCAGGCGAGGACAACAGCAATCTGTGACAAAAGACATTACTCAACGCCCCCTTCAAAATTCGGACATGTTCTCTAGGACTGGTATCTCTATCAAACGCTCTCTCTCTCCCCAACTCTCTCTCTCTATGTCATCAGCAGAAGAAAAAGCAAATTCTTTCAGCCAAAGCTGACTGCGAATCGTAACTGACAGTGGTAAACGGATACGTCAGCTGAATTTTATTAAAGCAACATTTCGGCCTTTCTTGGCAAGGCTCCTCTTCAGGCTCAAGCCGCTCAAGCTGGAAAATGAACCTGTCAAAGCCGCAGAGCGCAGAAAAACGAAAAGTCATGATCCTGTTCTTTTGGTTTTCTTCTTCTTCTTCCTTAAGTCAGAATTGACAAGTTAATTTTCCAGCTTGAGCCTGAAAAGGGTCCTTGCCAAGGAGGGTCGAAATATTGCTCTAATTAAATTCAGCTGTCGTATTCGTTAGACCTGTCAATTAATAAAAGCAACACGTGGAACTCAAACTCGGAAGGAGACGGGATTCCTATTAGCTGCAGCTCTCCGTGCCCCACGCTGAAGACCACTATTTTACATCGATGTCGTTTCTTGCCCTCTCACAATGGAGTGCTAAACAGCTTGTGCCGGATCTCCTAAATCCCGCAACGTTAGCTTCCAACGCTGCCCACTTTATGAAACGGCCCATGAGTACGACTTCCGAGTGCATCGCTATAAAAGCGTTATCCAGTTTTCTGTTCTTGGAAGATTGAATACAGAACAAAATAACACTAGGGAGTAGCGCCAAGACTTGAAAAAAATGACACGCACTCGAATAGCAGTGACACTAGTACCACTAGCGATAGTAAACGTCCCTACTCTGTCTCAATCGGTCGTGCACCAGCGCTGGCTCCAATAACTTCATATCCTGAACAAAGCGAAAAAAAGGTACAACCTTCTCTGTTTCCACCGCATCTTAGCTTTACTAGAAATTTCTAAGTTTGTTTCGCTTTAAATGCCGCAAGCGTAGTAGGCGGCGCTATGAGTATGGCCCATTTGCGAAGCAAGAAGACTATATGTCTTGACGCTACTCCCTAGTGTCATTTTGTTCTGGTTGGATACGTTTTCATAATATGACCCGATAGTTTCTAAGCTCAAGTTAGGTCATAGCGTCTAGGACCCTAGCTGAAAGACGCGAAGATAGAATCGAGAGCTCCAGTAGTGGCAGCCCATACAAATGGCCCGTGGGGCTCGGAATTTGATGAACACTTCATTTATAGTGTTTTTATGATTTTTCTAGAAGTGAGATATTATTTGACTTTTCCGTGTACTTCGTCTGCCTCTTCGTTGTTATTTTTCTTAAAAAATTAACAAAATTTAAACAGCGCCTTCAAGAAGCTACAATGTAAAAAGTGGCGTAGTATGTACAAAATCAAGTCTGAAGAGAAAATTTGGCGCGTTTTCACGCTCTTCCAATTGTGTTTTGCGCATAACCTTTTATGCTGTCTCCTGGCCGAAGATTAAATTTGTGTTATCTTATGTGTTTGTATTTGTTTTTATTTCTCTCATTTTAATTATACTCAGCTTTCCAAAGCGGCGGGTGAAAAATAAATTACTTACTTATGGTGGGTTTACACATTGCATAAAATCCAAGCGTATTTTACGCACGTATTTGAGCTTGAAAAGATTTCTAGCAGTACGAACGTATTTAGATACAAAACGGACCGATTTCTCAAGGACGTCTGTACTGCTAGAGATCTTTTCAAGCCCAAATACGTGCGTAAAAATACGGATTTCACGCAGTGTGTAAATGCATCATTACAAATGGTGCACACAACAAATACATACATCCAAGGCAGTGCAAAGTGAAAAGCCGAGGAGCAGGAAAAGTAGAAGAAAATAAGAGAATAGAATTTTCGAATGAAATGCAGTTGACACTGAAAATAATTTTAATATTGAAAGATTCATCTTTTGCCTTTTTAGCGGCGCAAATACAGGTACTGTCTCTATCCTGTTTGCGATTCATGCACGGAATCAATTCGTTTTTTGTTTGATTTCTGGCCCAGTAAGTCACGCTTTCAAGAAGAGGACTTCTCTTGTTGCAGCGATTTCTGATAAGTTAAGTTACGTCTATTTCTTTACCTTATTACCGATTCCAGCTTGTCCAATGAAATGCTTCTTCGAACTGTTCAAATTTCTTAAAAATTTCTCCAGTCTATCCGGCCGGATGTAGACGTCGTCGTCAGCTCTCATGAACCATTCGAATTTATCGCCATAATTCTCGTACATATACTTCAAAGTTAGAAATGATTTTTTCTGCGGTGGATAAGTGTCGTCAACAGCTGGTAGTGCCACTATTGGTAGAGTACTACTCAAGTTCGTCGTTTCTGGCGTGAAAAACAACAACTTCCCGGGTATCTCCTTACCCCAAGTATCATACACTGCCCGTGCCCTCGTTTCCAGAAACATGTTAGCCGTCATCACTCCAATGAGAATCAACTCCCGTTTCCCTTCCTTGACTACGTACTTCACATTTTCCGACAGACGGGGTTCGGACCCGCATTTCGGCCGGAAAACCCCATCCTGAACACGGTTTGGGCTTCTGTGTATGAGGACAACCGATGATGGGACGAAGAGCAGCCGAGAAAGCGTCGTCACGATTATACCCAGGACTAGGCCCAGTAAGAACTTCAGGGCGAAAGTTACTGTGGGTGATTGCATTTCATCGGCGTCATCAAGCCACTTCATTACTTGAATTTACGGCGTCATTTACAGAAGTCGGAAGGAACTGGTGAGACAAAATCTGAAAAGAATCAGCGACATTACGTGAGAAATAATTGTTTCTTTGTCAACAACTTCAGTAGTTAGTAGGTAAGTAATTTGATTGTTCATTTATTTTCTCTTCGTCTATCCTCGATCTCTAAACTTACTTTCTCTGAAACTCTCGTTTCATATTACGCGCATTTTATACTACAACCAGTGGCTTTTTCTGCTATATGGTCTTCCAGCAAAAGACACCAACGCCAAAAGCAGAGCAAAATATCACTAGGGAGTAGCGCCAAGACCTTTGCTTTCCATGCTTCACAATCGGGACACACTTGTAGCGTCGCCCACTACACTTGTGGTATTTAAAGCGAGACAAACCTGCGGGCTTGGAAATTTATAGTATAGCGAAGATGCGGTCTGCACACATCGAGAAACAGGGGAGGTTGTATCTTTGTTTGGCTGTGTTCAGAATTTTAAGTTATTAGAGCAAGCGCTGATGGTGCACGACTGATTGAGTTTCAGTAGTGACGTTATCTATCTCTAGTGGTGTTAGTGGTCGCTGCTATTCGAGTATGTGTCACATTTTTCAAGTCTTAGCGCTACCCCCCAGTGTTATTTTACTCTGGCCAAAAGACACCCAAGACCGAGCACACTTAAATTTTAGGACTCGAACTCACGGGTGCCAATTAGTGTTTAAAGCTGAACTAACAATGCTTTTTCTTGCAACAACACATTGCTAAGTTGATTTAACATGCAAGCAAAAAAACTTAATAGCAAATGCAAAATAATTCAAACAGTACCAGGATTTAGCACGTCAAAAAAAAAGTAAAAAAATGGTCCTGTTCAAATATTAGGGGTCAAGTCAGCATCTCGGTCACCACAGGCAAATTTGAAAAACTTGCGCCACAATGAATAAAAAATGTTTATCTGAGTGCCTTTGGTTTACCGTTCACGAGCCACTATTCTTCTACATGCCAATTTTGCGAGGGAAAAGGGAAGGATACATTTGTATAAAGAAGGGTGAAGGGGAAGGGTCAGTCCGTTCAAAACTACTTTCCCGGAATCCCTAATCTTACGTCGAATCTTTCACACCTGCAGCTTTTCTTTTCATCGCTTTCATCGAAGGCAACTTCTTCGATTTTTGTCTAACAAATCCAGGTCCTTTTCGCCTAGACAATTCTCCTAGTCCAACTGGCGAATCTTAAATCAAGCAAATTCATCGTATTTAATTTCTTCTGACGTTTGTGTAGAGTGTTTACGTTTAATTGTCTCTTATTTAAGTCATATTGTTTAGTTATTTATTTATTAGATACAAGTAGTATTCATAAATTGCAGCACAAGTCCTTAGGACAAGTCCTAACCGGACCAGCACAAGTCCTTTTGCTGCAATAGGATATTAGTCGTGTTACTTTATTTTATTTTCAATGTTTTGGTTAAAAATAAAAACCTACCTAACTACCTACCTACCTCAAGTCTGAACAAATTTTCCACTTCGGATTTACCGACATCTTTTTGTTACGGACAACTATTTCAGCTTTTTACGTTGTGGCCTAAAGGCGGCTTCACACTGCCACTTAAGAACTAAAGTTAAGTAGCAAAAGTTACGTTAAGTTAAGTAAGCCTTTCACACTGTACTTAGGCCTTTCACACCGAGGAGCTGAAGCTAAGTAAATTTTCTTCATTTCTTCCTAGATTTTCACCCTTTCATCATCAGCGAATATTCTCCTCTCTTCCTTAAGTCAGCCTTAAGTGCACTTAACTTTGAGTGTAGAAAGTTGAAAAATTTTCAACTTTGAAAAATATTAAAGTTAAGTGAGATTTCTTACGTTAAGTGCAACTTTAGACGCATAAAGTACACTTAAGAGGCCTAAGTACTCCAGTGTGAAAGGGGTCTTAAGTCAGTGTGAAGCCGGCTTAAAGGGTATCGGCGTGAAGGGAATACGTTAGAGTTTCTTCCAAGTCTGAACGGCCCTTCAGCATTCAAATTCTTTTGAAGCCGAGGAAAAAAGAAGTAATATTTCATATTCTCGACCTTTCCATGACTTGCAAAGTCGTCAAAATTCGGTTGCGAAACATTTACTGCGTCAGCTGGCGCGTCTATTAAGACGAATAAGTCGTAGTTAATGAAGAAGGAGATGGGTACTCCGTCAAAATCAAAGAAAACTTTTTAGTTGCAAGTGATAGGGGTTGTAAGGCCGCCTAAGATCCAGGAGGTTCATAAGGGACGAAGGATCACAAGTTATCAAGATTATTGATCCCGACGTCATCTGACGAGTGGGAACTCCAAGAGTTCTCTAACAAGTTGGAAACTGTCATGATAATTCGTCAGTTTAAGCTGAAAAAAATCTTCCTTCAGCCCAAGCTGACTGCGAATCATATTTGATAGTGCAAGACGGACACGTCAGCTGAATTTTATTGGAGATATATTTCGGCCCTTCTTGGCAAGGGTCCTCCTCAGGCTCAAAGCCGCTCAAGTTGGAAATACAAACTTGTGGGAAAACAAACTAAAGAATCTAGCTTAGCGTTAAATATTTGACTTCGTGAATTCCTTTGTGAGAGTTGCTTGGAGTTAACGAAGGTTGCTGTGATTTCATTTTGGACACGGCTGTAGCAAGAAGGGCCGAAATATATCTCCAATAAAATTCAGCTGACGTATCCGTTTTGCACTATCAAATATGAAAAAAAATCCAAACTTTACAGCTGTATTGATTCCGTTATCATTTTTCTTCTGTCCTGATAGAGAGAATACGAACAGGAACACGTTAAAGAGACTTAAACAACTTTTCTAGTGGCTCAGCCTCCGTTCCGACCCGACCATCAAAGACCGGAGGGCGAACAATCCTCTACGCACATTTACTACGCACTAACAGTCATATAAGTGTTTGGTGACACTGAAGCCTCATTCAAAGTTCTGAGCTTTTCCAAAAACACGAATTTATTCTTGTTTTATGTAGTTCTGTCGCCCTTTTTTTGGCGAACGTGCAAAATTTGTTTCGGGCCCGAGCGCGTGGAACACGGTCTTCAAATTGGCTTCCATTGGCTATCAACTGAGCGCATTGACGTTGCAATGACCATCGAACGACTGCTTAAGCCTTAAAGGACCCGTCGTGTCTAAAATGTCGATGCAACCTACTTCCGTACCTGCATTCATTAATTTATATGTGACATCTAAGCCCGCTAACTTACCTCACTAATCTCTGCACCTGTCACGATTGACTATTTTCCATGTGCATTATGCTCCTGGAGTGTTCCCGTATCAGGCTATTGATGGGTGAGACCGGTTACCTGTATTCTGCCGAGTTACTAGAAGTCGACGGACCTGGGAAAAGGCTTAAAACAGCCAAAGCCGTGGATAATTTGTTAAAAGATACTAAAATAGTTTTGAATACTGGAACAGAAATAGTAAATAGTGCAAGGTGTGCTCCAAAAATGACCGACTTTAGACGAACCTGCACTGATCAATCTTATGCAAAAAATGAGAGAACAGTGCAAGTTTTCAGCCCTAAGCCAAGCAAGATCAAATGCTTCGGCGGGATCCCCGACTTTCTTGGTCCGGTCAACACTCGTTTTGTTGGGGAAAGGAAACTGATCGCATACACGGTCGCTTTGCCTGGACTGGAATCTTGATACCACAGCCGGAGGCTTTCTTTGTAACTGCAAATGCATCAACCTTGTCATGGGATCTGTAACTCTAACAACTTCCGCCTTTCGAGCGATTCCAGTCAAACTATTGGCCGGATGAGAAAGAGAAGCAAGTTTATGAAACCAAAAAGCCTTCTTATATCCAATTGACTGCGGATGCGGTCGGACTAAAACCACATGCTTATCTCTATTAAGACACTAATCGAAATGGACCTTCTGTTCAGTCCTTATTTGGGAAGCCCTGCCACAACATTGAATGTACCGCTACGGAGACAATCTTCGCACTTGATCTGTCCCGTGGTAAAAGTCCTCACACCGTCAACCCGATAGTTACGTTTAGTTCTCCCGTCGTGTCATGGGTATAGCGTCGTTTACTTTTGATTCCTAGAAACGACAGTGATAGTTGTGGGTTACTTACCAACTTGAAACGCGGACATCAACATCCTCTCACTTCCGTATGCTGTCCGCTTTGGTGGTATCAAAAGAACTAATCCTACCGGTTCAGGATAGCAGCGGTTGCGGTCACCTTTTAGCGGGTAGGAAAAAGGCGGCGCTTCTGTCCGTTCCGAAAACGGCTTTACGCGTTTTTTAGAGCATTCCGAAAGGTACACTAATTACTCCTGATCCTTATGAGAAAAGGCCTAAATAGCCGGTCGTTCCCCAACAGTGTGTTCTTAAGTTACTGTTGTGACGCACGCGTTGGCGCGACCCTAAAGGTGAGAATTCACCTTCCAGATTTTTCTTCCGGATTCCAGACAGCCGTTTTCGTCGAGACGGATCCGGAAGGTAAAGCCAGGCCAAAACCGTCTGGAAGTCCGGGGTGTTGGACACTCCAGATTCCGGATGTCTGGAAGGTGTCACAGAGGCAACCCGTTCGAGAGACACTAAAAATATGCAAATGGGGGAAGAAAAGGGAAAGTGATTGACAGTTGTGACTGAGATGCAAGAGATATTTGGAATGTAAAAGGGACATCTAGGAAATTTTTAAGAATAGCAAATTTAGCTGTCATCATTTTCATGAAATACTGGAAGGGTTGGCTTGACTGTGCGGAAGCCCCGGACGTCTGGGAATCTGGAAGGTGAAGCCTGGCTTTAATATTTCGTGCTGAAATTTCTAGTCAGTCATCTCGGTCTTTGTGTCTCCTGAAAAACGAGAAATAATCGACACGTTCTATGCGAACCGCAAATTGCGCCAGAGGTATTCGGAGGCCAGTTTTATTACATTTTACGGTCATCTTCACGCATCCTCCTCCAAAAGATGTATAGTTTCGAACCAAGTAGGTCGCTTTTTAACCGCTTAAGCCAAGTTTCATCGTCCTAGCACATCTGGAAGTACCTTAACTCGCTATCGCCGGAATTCCAGACCCCCCTCTAATATCCGAGACACAGGGTCTTTCCAAATATCAAGTTTCCTTAAGATCCGATCACCGGTTCCAAAGTTATTCATTCATCAAGATTCCGGATTTCCCTTCCGTCCACTCCCCCCACGGTGGTCGGGTCGGGGAAGTGACTATTTCCAAGTTAGTTTGGTCGGGTCCCTGATATGCCTGCCAAGCGTCCTAGCCCTTCTGGAAATACCCAAACTCGAGAACAGTGGCCTGACAGACCGACCGACCGACCGAAAACTAATCGTGAGATGGCACTTGAGCGAAGCTGCAGGTGCCATAAAAACCGGTTATGTAACGGACCTGCAAAAAAGTTTAAAACAGAAAATGCGCTGGGTAATTTGTTGAAAGCAGAGCCTACTTTTAAAGTCTTCAACTATTTTAAAATACTGGAACTTAAAAGAATAAATAGTGCGAGGGGTCCTTTAAAATGGTCACAAGGAAGCCATGCATGTGCCCATGTAGGAATAACTTTCGGATAACCACGAACAGCACATACTGAGTGCTTTGATTCAATACTTCTGGATCAGTAAATACGACATCGATCAGGTAGTTAATTCTGGCACTCTACGTCTAATCGACAGAAGAACTTTATCCGATCAAAACCACGGAAAAAATAAGGCCCGGCTGGCAAAAATGGTGATTCTTTAATGTAACGACTATTATTTTTGCACTCTTACTGAAGTTTCATTTACCATTTGCTTGACTAGTTCTTGGCTGGGGCGTCACTATGGGGGGGGGAGGGATCCCCCCCCCAAAGGTCTTGAGAAAGTAATTTCGTCGCGAAGCGCCGGCAAACACAGAAGAAATACAAATTTTCATACTTTGGTCAGGCGTCGGTCGACTCGTCGGCACATCGGGTTCTTTTTATACGAAATATATGAAATCCTGCAAACATTTGTCGGGCAAAAAACTGAAGAAATCGAATTCTGCATGCTTTTGTCGTGCCACGGTATTCTCGTCGGCACATCGGGTTCTTTTTATACATAAGGAATCCAGACAAAATAATTTTTGTTTGTTTTTGTCGGGCGTCGGTTGACTCGTCGGCACATCGCGTTCTACTTATACGTAAGAAATCAAATTCTGCAAACTTTGTCGGGCGCACCCGAGAAGTTCAAGTCTCATCGGCACAAGGGGTTATTTTTACACGTAAGAAGTTCTGTACAGTCTAGTCGAGCAAAACACAGAAAAAATCAAATGCTCGATGGTTTTGTCGGGCGTCGGTATTCTCGTCGGCACATCGGGTTCTTTCTACACGTAAAAAATCAAATTCCGTAAATTTTTTATCGGGCACATGCCGAAAGTTCAAGTCTCGTCGGTACATCGGCTTCTATTTACATTTAAAAAATGAAGTTCTTTACAGTCTTGTCGGGCAAAATACAGAAGAAATCGAATTCTGAATGCTTTTGTCGGGCGTCGGTATTCTTGTCGGCACATCGGGTCTTTTTACACGTAAGAAATCAAATTCTGCAAACATTTGTCGGGCGCACATTTTTCCGGAAAAAATACAGATTTAAAAGAATTTCGCCGGCGTTGCTTAGTTCAACTTGTTCTGGGTACAGTCGTTGGAAGCTTCGATTTTTAGCGAAAGTTGAAACGAACGCCGAATATGTGAATTTAAATATAAGAATTTACATCAAAGGAACAATCTCAACTGATGCATTACAGTTAGCTTTACACAAAATTTCGCCTGCGACGCATTTTGTAGTATTCTCTAATTGGAATAACGGTGTATCATTTAATTTTCGTCTTAGGATAGAAATTCTTGGGGTTTGAAACACGTTAAAAGCCGGAATTTGTATGGTACTATAGCTAAATTTTTCCGGAAAAAAAGCAGATTAAAAAAATTTCGCATGCGGCGCTTGGTTTTGCGGCGCTGGCAGTCAGCCAGTAGCGCTCGCCAAGTGAACTTGTTTGATCTCTGAATGCTTGGATACTTGGCGCCTGGGCGTTTGCGTTCATTCATAACGGATTTATTAAGCTAGGTCCCGGGCAAAAGCGGGACAACACGTAACAAACTCTCACTCCCGGAGCATATTGTGGGGAGCAAGCAAGGTAAAAGCTGTTTTTTAAATTTTGCTTTCAATATGGATCAGCTGTCTGCCGACAAAATCTTGGCAGAAATCCGGGAGGTGAAGAATAGTCTGGCAGGCTTAGACGCGATCAAGGAAGATGTTGCAGCGTTGTCTTCGAAAATTAATGCCAGCGTCTCAAGTACAGAGGCTAATACGAAGGCTTTGCAAGAAGAAATCATCGAGTTACGGCGGGAGGCTGTAGAGTCTAGGTCCCGAGTAGAACGTTTAGAGTCTGAAGCAAAGCGGTACAACATAGTTCTGTATAATTTCAAGCCGATGAGCCAGGGAAGGTCATTGCGCGATGACATCGTTTCGTGTTTGAACGGGGTTATACCTTATTGCAATCTCACGAATTGGGACATCAAAGATGTATTCAGATTGAGATCAGCGCAAAGCGTCCGCCCCGTCTTGATCAAATTTTCCACCATGGAACCAAGGAATGTTCTACTAAAAGCAAACCCATTACTTCGTCGATTTTCTCTCATGGCATCACCTGATTATACTGAGCAAGAAAAATTCGCACGAAATAAACTGAAGCCAATGCTTGAGCGCGCGAGAGCAACTGGTCGAAATGACGTCACGTTAAGAGGGGCGCAACTTCGTATCGGAAATCAAGTGTTCGTGTATGACCAAAATCACGACAAGATAGTGAGAGTTGAAAATCGGAATTCATCCGAGATGGGAAGGCCGCTTGACAATTCGTCTCGGCCAATGGCAACTGCGCCGACGGCGGCGACTCAAAATAGTGGGACGGGAGTTGAGGTTCAATCGCTAGTTACTGAATCGGATATTACTGAAACCCCCGTCCAAGCCGGGCCGAGCAGGGTTGTGCAGGAACCCTCGGCTAGGCCGGCAAAGCGAAACAGTGACGAAATAATCAGCCCAAATGATGTCTATGCCCAGCCGAGTTTGAATTTTTCCCGCCGGAGCGGCGGCCGGGCATCGGGTCATGCAAGGAGTTACCGCACTGGAAGAGGCACTAGGGGTGGACTTCCCCGGAGATTAGTCATGACGGACTACGCGGACTCGGGCAATTTCGAAGCTGGAAATCCTGGTGACTTCGCCCCGGGAGGTGGTAACCTAGGTGAAAGCGAAATGAGTAGAGACGAATTTTTCGAATTAGGTATGGATGGATAGGATTACGAGGGCCAATCGCGTAAAATTCTGAAGGCGGTACATTGGAACGTCCAAGGACTGAAACGAGAAAAACTGGAGTGTTTGTGTAAAGTAGGCCAGTGGGATATTATCAGTTTAGTAGAAACATGGTGCGAGCCGTCGAGGACTCTAACATATGAGAATTATGAGGTGTTTGCAGTTGAGCGAAATAAGTCTAGAAACGGCAGAGTATACGGGGGAGTTTGTTTATTTATCCGGAAAATGGTGTTTGATGAGTGTTATAGGATTTCTAGTAAGTCAGAAAATATTGTTTGGGTAAGAGTTCGGATAGGAAAATTATGTATTGTAATTTGTAGTGTGTATATCCCACCACAAACAAGTGTTTATTCAAAGGAAGATGTTTGGGAGATCCTTATAAATGAAAAGGTTAATTTGAGTGTGAAGTATCCTAATGTTTCTTTCATTTTTTTAGGAGACTTCAACGCTTATATTAGTAATCTTGAGGAGTTTGTGGTAGGAGAGAATCCGGAAAACCTTCCAAGGATAGCCAGTATGGATGTTGAAGTGTTTGATGATCGAGTGAATGTTGGAAGAAGGAGAAGTAAAGACCATGAGCGTAAGAAAAATAAGTGGGGGTTGAACCTATTAGAGTTTTGTGGGTATGAAAATTTAGTTATTTTGAACGGGAGGTTAGGGGAGGAATCGGGAGGGTTTACTTGTTTTTCAGGGGCTAGGCCGAGCGTAATTGATTATGTTTTAGTTGATAAGCATCTTTGGCCTTTGTGTAGAGATCTCAGAATTTTGGATGTGGTGGGATCTGACCACGTGCCAATTGGAGTTTGGTTTGTTGGAGAACGAGGGACGGATGAACAGAGAGAAAATGGTCATTTTATTAGGCCTGTTAACAGTAGGCCTACAGCAGAGGATGTAAGGAAACCTCTACGTCTAGGTTCGGTTAATAATTTGGAGTCAAGGTTGAGCCAGTGCCTAGGAATCCCAGACGTAGAGCAGAAGTTAGAAAATTGTGTAAGAACAGCGGAAGAGGGTGATGCAGAACAAGCAGTTACGCTGTTAGTTGAACTTGTATATAATAAGGTAATCCCTATTGGTAAGGAATCTGCATGTGGTAAGCAAGGTCAGCGGGACGGTAAAGATTTTTTTGATAGGGATTGCGACAATAAGAGGAAGGAGGTGAGTCTATGTCTAGAAGCGGTAAGGACAAGCCGAGAGATAAATCAGAAGGAGCATTTAATACAGTATCGAAAGGCTAGGAAAGAATATAAAAAATTAATTAAAAAGAAGAAACAAGAGTGGGAAATTCTGAAAAATAGAAGAATTATGGAATCGTATGTTAAAAAAAGGGGTGCGGCTTTTTGGAATGAGATTAAATGTTCACTATCAAATTTTAAAAACGATTCGATCCCGGAAGCTAGTACGTGGCCGGATTATTATATGGAAAAAGAGGGGACAGACCGTAAGGACGCGATTTTTTCGGAAGAATTGGAGGCTAGTTTAGAAAATAGTGTTAGTTACCCTTTACAAGAGGTGGATATTGGTTTGATGGCTCCAGTTACCGAGTCTGAAGTTTGGAAGGCTATGAAGAATATGAAAGGACGGTCAGCGCCAGGGGTGGATGGAATCCCTACGATGGTTTGGAAGTGGGGTAGAGTGTATTTAATAAGAGTGCTGGCTGTTATTTTCTCATGTGTTGTTGAAAAAGGTAAGTGGCCGGATTTGTGGAACAAATCTTTAGTTATCCCGATATTCAAGAAAGGTGATAAGTCCATTCATAATAATTATAGGGCTATTCATTTAGGGAACGCGGTTAGTAAAATATTTTGTAAAGTTTTAGATTTTCGTTTAAGTGATTGGATAGAAAAAAAGGAGGTACTAGACCCTCTTCAGGCGGGATTCAGGAAGGGTTATAGTACGATTGATCAGATTTTTATTTTAAGTGCATTAGCTCGTAAGTATACTAGTCGGAGAGGAGGAAAACTATTTGTTGCTTTTTTGGATGTAAAGGGAGCTTTTGATAATGTAGACAGAGAACTGCTTATGGTGTGTCTTTTGGATATGGGCCTCCCATCCCCTTTTGTTTTTTTGTTAGTCCAAATGTATAGATGCGTGAAGTTGGTTGTGCGGGTTGCTGGGAAATTGTCAAAATGTTTTGTGTCTAGAATTGGTTTGAAGCAAGGATGCACGCTTTCCCCAAAGCTTTTTTCTTTATATATTAATGATTTGTCAGTATTTTTAAGAGCTAAAATGGCACCTATGATTTGTGTTGATGTGGTTGAGCTATGTATGTTGTTATTTGCTGACGATATAGTTTTGGTGGCGGAAACAAAGGAAAATCTCCAGTCTTTGTTGGAATTTGTGAATGAATATTTAAGACTGAAAAAATTAACTTTAAATGCTGATAAAACAATAATGATGGTTTTTCGTAAGGGGGGGAAAATTAACACTAGGGATAGGGTAAGTTTGGATGGTAAAGAAATTGAGATTAAGGAATCATTTATTTATTTGGGGGTTAAATTAACATCGAATGGAAAGTTTGGTAAGCATGTGGATAGTGTATTGGTGAAGGGTAACAGATGTGTGAATGGTATTCTGCGTAGTAATTTGAAAAATATTAAAGATATGAAGTTCCATAAAGAAATTTTTAATACGAAAGTGAAATCGGTTATGCATTATGGGGCAGAGTTGTGGGGTTTTAATGCAGGGGCTAGGCTAGAAGTGGTACAAAATAGATATTTCAAAAGAGTGCTAGGGTTATCACAGAAGAGTTGTAATTTAGTCCTAAAGGGTGATCTAGGATTATTTTCATTACGTAGTAGTAGGCTAGTCCAAATGGTAAGATTTTGGGAAAAAATTATTAGTTTACCTAGAATAAGACCTCTGAAAGCTGCGTATTTAGAAGCTTTAAGAGACCCTTCAGGTGATTCATGGCCACTCCAGATAAAAAATATCCTTGATCTATGCGGGTTGTCTGACCAGTGGCGTGACGGCCAGGGTCCGGGTGCCTCCCAAGGCGAGGTAAGTAAAGTGGTCCAGCGGATCCTACAAGATCAGGAAATCCAGAAATGGCATCATGAAAAGGATTCGAAGCCGTCGATGTATTTTTACGCTAAGGCCAAAGAGTGTTGGGGATTAGAAATGTTTTTCAAGGGAGGGTTATCTTCTGAGGAGTTAAAATTAATGGCATGCGCTCGTAGTGATAGCCTTCCTTTGGGAATTCGTAGAAATTATATGGGTAGTGTTAAGGGGCGGTCGAGTGGTCTTTACTTTTGTCCAATGTGTGGTTGTATGGATGAAAATTTGTTTCATTTTATGTGTGAATGTGTGGAGTTGAATGACTTAAGAGTGGAAATATTTGGGGAGCGAATTTTTGAGGAAGGTTGGTTGGTTGAAAAGTTTAAGGATAAAAGTGTTTTTGGGGTTAGACAACTTGGAAGGTTTTTGCGGTTAGGGTGGAATCACAGGGAAGAGTTTCTGTAATTAGGATTTGTGGGGGGAGAGATTTGTTTATTTGTTGGTGTTTTTGTTTTTTTTGTTTTTGTATGCGATGGCCCTTGGGCTTTAAGCAAATAAATCATATCAAATCATGTCTTGGTACAGTCGTTGGAAGCTTCACTTTTTAGCGAAAGTTAAAATGAAAAGCCAAATATGTGAACTTTAATACACGAAATTACATCAAAGGAATAATAATTACAGTTAGTGAATTACAGTTAGTTTTACCCCGGTTCTATTCTGTGCGGGCTTCGCGGCAACGGTCGGCACATTTTTGAGTCCGTCGGCACAAACCGAACGTCCCCCCCCCCCCCCCCCACCAAAGGTAAAAGGCTAGTGACGCCCCTGGCGGATGGCAAAGCGAGCTGAAGATATATTACTCACGGATCCCGCCCGCTACTCTGGTAGGAAGTTAACACAATTTTCCAATTGCACGCTGACTGCAAGTGTAACTTTTGAAATTCTTTTTATGGTAACTACAAATAAAGTGTTTTTAATTTTCAAACAATAATCGGGTCGTTAAACCTTCGGACGGAAACTTCAGCTGGGACTGATTTCGTCTAGCCGTCCACCAAGTCCAAGGGGATTCAATTAGTGTATGTGTCGGTCACCCGCCTTCCCCTTATCTTTAGACCGTCCTTGTTTTTGCTTTCGCAGTTTTGATCGGATACAGTAGCCTATAGTTCTCAAGGTGATTAACCTAGGCTACATCCACACAAGAATCTAGACGCGAAAAAGCTGTAGACTTGCTTCCATTTTTTAGTCTCCAGAGCGCTAAGGGTTCTTATAACCTCCCACCAATAGCCCTAAAAAGCTACCGCCGTTGTTACAATTACAGTCTGTATATCCCATCACGCAGTTGTCACCTATGTTTCCTTTCACACAGGTACTGACGACGATGTTAGATTTAGTAACGGTAGTCGGTTGGAAAACACCCTTAGTAAGTATAATAAGGAATGTCACATTGCACTATCCTGTGACTTGAATGAATGAAAAGGTTCGAATTTTGACAGATATGTGACGGTTCACACTGACATAGCATTTTTTCAGATCCGAAATGTTTTGAGACAGAGAATAAGTACGCAATTGAGCTAACTTGGGAGCGCAAATTAGCTACTCTTTTTTGGGATCCCAAAACGTAATTGACGCGATACCTATGACTTCGTAAAGTTTAACTGAACTAAGTTTACTTGCCGGAAAAATGATTCACCCGGAATTCGGCCCGAACTGGAAATTTGGTTGAATCTCTAGTTGTTTCTGAAACCGATTAATAATATAATAATAATATTTATTCGTAACCCACTGTACAGATTTAGGATAGTGGAGTAATCAAAGAAAAGAAAAGAAATAAAGACAATACAACATACAACACACAACAACAAAAAAGCACTCAATGAAAAAGCCGGGTTAGAGATAAGCCTTGATCTGTTTCTAAATTTTTAAAGTAATAACGTCAAATTGTCTGGATCAAATATTAAATTTTTGGGATCGCATCGAAACCTTTGGTCTTGTTGATTTACTCAATATAATTATGTCGTCGGAAGAAGCTAGGTAATAAACGTCTCGAAGAGCGGAGATCAGGGATATTCGGATTAACCGGAGACACTCTGCTAGGCTAATATTAAATATATAAGGAGATAAAGAGCGTGTTCCATCCTACTTACCGTAGTTACCACGCATGACGTCACAAATTCTGCCTTTTTGTCGTCAAGGCTGGAACGATTTTTCTATTTTCCAGCGAAATATCACACCACGGGTGAATCCGACCAATCACGTGACAGAGATTCGTGGTTACTACGCTTACCACGCTCCCGAGCGTGGTAAGCAAATAGTTACTATTGGTTACTATTTCGACAAGGCTGGAACGGTCAGCGTAGTAACTTTTCGTGAGGCTGGAACGGGCTTAGTAACTAATAGTTACTATTGGTACGAGGGTGGAACACGCTCAAAATACCACCCTGTCTCACCCCTCTGCCCACCGGCAAATACGAAGAGAACCCAAAGATACCCTGACCGACAGCCGGCTATACCAAGAACGTAAAACATGACAAATAGAGAGTGGAATACCCCTAGAAAGAAGAACCAGGATTGCTGAAGCATTGTCTGTCCCTTAGCACAGTAACTCTAGAAGGGATTGATATATTCTGTTCAAACTTGGTGTCAGGGTCCTTTGGGTCAAAAGTGCAGGTCAAGTTCGTAGATGGGCGCCAAAGCTGTATATTTAGGGGTGGGGTTTCAAATTAAGGGGCGAGAAAACCAAGGAGGAGTCTTATCTCCCTATATCTTCAAATCGGCCATATCTACTTGTCTCGATTCTTTGCATCCTGCTTACTTCTATAAAGATTATGCCTTCAGCTATATAGCCTATGCGGACGACTTGCTCTTAGTAAGCCGTAGCCGATCCACACTCACAAAAAATGTAAGTAAGCTGTCGTCGGAACTTGTCAAATTGGCCTTGAAGTTAACCTGTCAAAATGTGAGTACCTGCATTTCAACCCTTCTTCAAATGGTTCGAATGCATCCAAAGCTTCTATATCTCTTGGATCCTTCATCGTCAAATCAACAGACTCTCTACAGTGGCTCGGCATAACATTCAAATCTTCATTGTCAAAATTTTGCTCTTCGGTTGTTCAAGAAGTTTATAAATCAATCCGTAGCGCCAATGGGCGCATCGTCCCCAACCGGGGGCGCAATAATCGTAAGGCTTTGGGAAATTTGTACAGCACCTTCTGCGCTCCTTCTATACTCTTTCGTTCTGGCGTCACTCATGTTCTGCGAAAGAAGGAGATTAAAAAGATGAGATCATGTTATTTTAAATATGCAAAGCACCTGCTCCACTTGTCGAAATTATGTCATAACCATACATTGACGGAGAAATTCAAAATTCAAGATGCAAGTGTTACCCTTTTGGATGTTTCCTCATCGTTTTCAAAAATCATGGAGAACAGGGCCCAACCAGCGCACGACGTCGTCCACTGCTTCCTGACCTAAGACTGAAAATTAAGTGCCTTTTTCTGTGTGTTTATGTGTTTTGTTTATTTTCTTCATTTACTCCGCCTTTTCAAAACGGTCATAAATAAATTACTTTCTTACTATATTTTTTGAAAGCTAATGAGATAGTCGATATAGGGATAAGGAAACATGTTGAATCCGAATATGAGTTTTTTTCTCGTCTGACAAGTAGCTCACCCGGAATCCGCAAAAAACAGAAAACTGGTGAAGATTAAAAGTTTAATCCGAAGTTGAATAGAGGTTCAATTTAAGGGTAAGGAGACATGCTGAATCCAAACTTGAAAATTATTTTCTCGCCGGGCAAGTAGTTCGCAAGAATCCGGCCGAAACCGAAAATTTAGCACAACTTTTAAAAAACAATGATATAGTCGATATAGGGTGAGAATACATGCTGTTGCAGCTTTCGAACATACTCAAGATAAACAAAAAGTGAGTCTATGCGATCAGTTTAGTTATCTCCAAAGTCCCAACTGGGTCAGAAAGGCAGTTTGCATTCGGCAACTCTCTGGTGAACAATTCAATAAAATTTGTCGACCAGTTTTTGGACAAACAAGGTCCCTACTCCCTACCCGACCCCTTTATCCATACAATGCGAAACCTTATCGCGCTCTGGTGAAGAAATCACACCACTCGTTGTTTAGTCTACGATGCGCCGGAGGGAGACTGAGGGCAAAGATCGTATTGGTCTTATTATCTTTGACTGAGGGGCGGTAGGGTGTGCTGTAGATCTCAGTGCTCTCAGCTGTGCAATAGTTGCGTTTTTGATCAAAGTTTGAAGTTACCTTCAACCTTAAAGGTCTTTGCTCTCGATGAGTATCTCTCCCTGCTGATGCAGAATCTCCGGGTACCTGCAGAAGAAAGGAAGAAACGGTGTCACAGCTGCTCTGAAAGATCGCCGTGACTGTTTGACACTGGATTTGAGTCGTTGAGTCTGAGTCTTTACGGACACGATTACTCCATCTTCCTGAGGATCAATGGCGTGTTTTGGACTTAGTCATATAGAGTATTACCGTTTTTGGTCGCCGGTCACAGTTTCTCAACCTTAAAGGTCTTTGTTTAATTACCGATTTTGGTCGTCGGTCACAGTTTCATCGTCCTTCAGACTCCGACGTCGAACTCCGTAGCAAGTTCGAAGTCTGCTTGAATCGTCGAAGAAACGTCAACCGGGCAAGGATCGCCGGAGTCGTGAAAACACGACTCCGGCGATCCTTGGTGAACTTAGACGGCGTTTGAAAACGGAAATTAAGCAACCGGCTACGCTTACGGCGAACAAAACTTCGATCAAAAACGCAACTAATGTCTCTTAGGTGCAGTAATGCAGTGATACTAGTAATTATAATGCTTGTAAACTTGCTTGTAATTGTAAACAGTAATGCACTAATTGCAGTAATACTCTATATGACTTAGTCCAAAACACGCCAGTGATCCTCAGTAAGAAGGAGTAAGCGTCTCCGTAACGACTCAAATCCTGTGTCGAGCAATCACGGAGGTCTTTGGGAGCAGCTGTGACACCACTTCTTCCTTTCTTCCGCTAGGTACCCCTCATGTCTCTTGGGTGTAGTAATGCAGTGATACTAGTAATTATAATGCTTATAAACTTGCTTGTAATTGTAAACAGTAATGCACTAATTGCAGTAATACACTATATCGTCTATATGACTTAGTCCAAAACACGCCAGTGATCCTCAGGAAGAAGGAGTAATGGTCCATTTACACACTGCGTAAAATCCGAGCACATTTTACGCACGTTTTGAGCTTGGAAAGATTTCTAGCAATACGGACGTATTTGAAAAATCGGTCCGTTTTGTACCTAAATACGTCCGTATTGCTAGACATCTTTACAAGCTCTAAACGTGCGTAAAATACGCTCGGATTTTACGCAGTGTGTAAACCCACCATAAGCGTCTCCGTAATCCTGAGCGTGTTCCACCCTCGTACCAATAGTAACTATTTCCGTTCCAACCTCACGAAAAGTTACTACGCTGACCGTTCCAGCCTTCTCGAAATAGTAACTATTTGCTTACCACGCTCGGGAGCGTAGTAACTACGGATCTCTGTCACGTGATTGGTCGGATTCGCCCGCGGCATATTCTGCTGGAAAATAGAAAAATCGTTCCAGCCTTGACGACAGAAAGGCAGAATTCGCTCCCTGTGTCAAGCAATCACGGCGGTCTCACCACTTCTTCCTTTCTTCCGCTAGGTTCCCGGAGATTTTGCATCGGCAAGGAGAGTCATCAAGAGTATTACAGTCGTCTCGTGGGCTCGAAGGAGTTGAGATATTTTGTTCCAGCTTTGTATGAGGATCCACTGGATCAAAGCACGGGCCAAGTTCATAGATGGGTCCTTTAGCCACAAATTTAGAGGCTGGGAGGGGGCTTCAAACTTACGGAGGGAGTGGTGGCCGGTTGCGTGTGCAGTGTCTCTTTTGTCTTGGCAGTCGGCTTGAAGGGGTTGAAATATTTTGTTCAAACTTGGTATGAGGACCCACTGGATCAAATTACAGGCCAAGTTCGTAGATGGGTCCTTTAGCCCTATATTTCGAGGTTGGAAGGGATTAAGGGTACACAAATATATTTTTTAAGCTAATGAGATTGTCGTTTAAGGGGGTAAGGAGGCACGTTGAATCCACATCTGAACTTTGTTTTCTTGCCGGACAAATGGTTCACCCGGAATCCGGGTGAAACCGGAAATTTTGTTGAAGCTCTACGTTGTTTCTCAAGTCAATCAGAGTTTCGGTATCGGGGTAAGGAGACATGCTGAATCGAATTTTTAACTGTATTTTCTTGACGAATAAGCTGGGAAAATTTGGCAACACTTGGAAATTTGAATCGAAAGGTTCGACTCTCAATATCACCAGCTCTTTTGCTCTACATGCAGTTCGCTGGGAATACTGCTAAAACGAGCAATCTGATCAAAGTAAAAGACTTCTCTGGAGTCGATTAGAGATGGTTGGTTGCGGTTGATTATGGCTAAATACCAAAATTTCAAAGGGGTCTGGCGAAAGGGGTCATACCGATTCAGCGCGCTCTGATTTTCGCATTTAATCATAGCCAAATAATCAGGCACAATCCCATTTTTTTAATAGGATTCCAGCCGGTGAGGTAACGATATTCTCATTACTTGCGGAGTAATTTGCTTTTTCAAAATGGCGGGTCATAAATAAATTACTTACTTACTATATTCTGGTGCGCTTGTGACAGGCGTTACTCCGTATTGCATTTGACGAAAGAAAGCGTCAGACCGGGCGGGGGGGGGGGGGGGGGGGGGCATTATTACTATTAATCCTGAGACAGTGTAATTATTCTGAAAAACAATACAAATAGTATTTCTCTGTACGGCTTCAACGGAACAAGGTTGAACCGGTGTTCCTCGTCACGTAAAGAGACTAATTTCTTCGGTAGGGGTGGTATCCCTGAGACTGTGCAGGATTCGAGTAACCACCTCCTCTCTGGGGGCCAGGACCACCTGCAGGGGGTGCGCCAGCGTCAGGGGCGCCATATCCTGAAACAGATACTCGATATAAGTTTGTTGGTTTGTTGTGAAATGGTGGAAGAGAAAACAAAAGGAAGTAGACTCTCGCGCGTCATACAAAAGGAGGCGCAGAGTAATCGGCGCGTTGGGTCTTGCAGGGAAGATCGCAAACAGAACATCAGCGAACTCCTCCAGTGGAAATGAATGTAACTTTGAAGGAATGAAGGCTCCTCCTAACGGCGCTTTGGCATATATCTTCTGGGACGGGCGGTAAAATCGTAAGATGCCAAAAAGTCCAAATGACAAGGGCTACGAGCTCATATGGCACTGGTTACGAGTTGGCGGTACAAAAAAATAGATGTGAACGTCACACAATACACCCGCCATCCAAAACTGCGGTTCGGACCTAGTAATAGGATATGTAGTTTCACTCAAGTATGAGCCTTTCCGGGATCGCCTGGGGCAAATGCCTGTTCTAGCTTCCAAGTTTCAGCCCAATAGATCCACTCGTCTGATCCCTAGACGTGCCACACGATTTCCGGTTCCACCCTCCATCTCCCCTACGGCGGCCGAATCTGGTTCGGACTCGTGAATGGATAATCTAAAGCATCTTCTCTTGTCACCTATCACTCGAATCTGAGCATTTTTGGAAAGTCCCGGCACCCCCCCCCCCCCCGTGGCTAGACCCGGTTCGGACGCTAAACTATGTCAACTATAGGGCATATGCTCTCTCTACATTCCAAGTTTCATTTAAATCGCTGCACTCGTTTTAAAATTTACGGGACTCCCCCTACTGTGGCCGAATACGACTTGAAAATACATCACTGACAGCTCCTCTTCGCGTCCATCAAGTTTGACTGGATTGGAGCATAGCCTTTCTTCAAATTTCCGGTTCCCGCCCCCCTCCCCTACCGTGGCCGGATCCGGTCTGGATGCCAAATAACAAATTTAAACTCGGTACTGACCAACTTGAATCCCATTCGGTCCCTCTGTTTGGTTTTTGTGCATGTCAAAAGTTTCAGGACCCCTCCTCCCCCTCCAACTTCCCCAACCGTGGCCGCATTTGGTTCGATCGCATGTTTTGCAGGTCATCAATTCCTATCACCCATAAAGTTTCGCTCGAATCGGACTACCCGTTCGCAACTTACGGAAGTCCATTTCCGTTTTCCCCTTCCCTCGCTCCCCCAAACTTGGTCGGATCCAGGAACGAGAGTTTTCCTAGGGGCGTTGTCTCAGGTTCTTAAGTCAATTTGGCCGGGTCACTAATATACCTGCAAGGTTTCATCGTCCTTAGCACATCTGGAACTTTTCTAACTCGCGACCACCGGGATTCCGGGAACCCCCCGCCCCCCTCCCCGACTCCCCTCCGATACGATCTGGCTCCGTCAATCCTCACCAGGTTCCACCCCAATCCCTCGACTCTACGGAGTTTTCCGGTGCCTCCCTCCACCCCCCCCTCACAAGTATCAGATCCGATCCCTACTTGACATGGAACGTCTGAGACGATAACTGTTTCCACCTGCCAGGTTATGCATGCCACTAGATTCCGGATTCCCCATCCTCCACCACCCCACGATGGTCGGATCGGGGAAACGACTATTCTCATGTCAATTTGTTCGGGTCCCTGACAAACCTGCCAAGTTTCATCGTGGGGATCACCAGAAATCTGCCCCCCCCCAAAACTCCCCACAGTGCCCGAAACTTTCCGGTTATGTCAATGCTTGTTCTTCCCACCAAGTCTCCATTCTAAGCGTTTCCCAAGATTTCCGGTTCCCCCCTCCAACTCACCGGATCCGGTCCGGTTTTGAAGTGAGATCTGAGACACGAGATCTTTCTAAATATCAAGGTTCATTAAGATCCGATCACCCGTTCGTAAGTGAACATAACTCAATTTTCCGGATTCCCCCTCCCGCAACTCCCCTGCCCCCAGATGGTCGGATCGGGGAAGTGGCAATTGCCAAATTCATCTGGTCGGGCCCCTGATATGCCTGCCAAGTTTCATCATCATAGCTTATGTGGAAGTGCCTACTAGCAAAACCCAGAACGACGGTCGAACAGAAATCGCGATCGCTTTATGGCACTTGCCATAAAAACGACACTGAGACTCCAAAATCATTTGGGGAATTTCCTAGGGATACTGGAGACAGGGGTATAACCCTCCGTATCATTTAATCTGAACCTTGTGCATTCGGCTCGTCAGACTGTCAAAAAATCGAAAAAGCAATTATGATAAGTTTGTTTTCCATTCCCAAAGTTACTTTACCCCACTATTAACCGAAAGAGCCAATGTTTCTAGACAGTCCAAATCTCTTCGCTTACCTGCCGGTGCTGGGTATCCTCCCGCAGGTGGTACACCGCCGTAAGGAGCTGGCGCTCCATACCCGGTTGGTGCGGCAGCATATCCGCCAACTGGAGCAGCGCCATAACCAGCTGCTGGTGCAGCTGCAGCGGGAGCTGGGTATCCCTAGAAAGAAAAGCATTGTTTAAGAAACTGCGGCAGCCGTTTCCTGTCAATATAAGACAGAAGGTTAGCTGATACTGCAAGGGAACATCTCTTTCCCTTTCGCATCGAGAGTATAAACAAGACAAACGAGGACAAGCAATTCGATTTTATAATTCATGTTTATAATTTACAACATTTCTCGTCAAGTCAATACTGATATTCCGATGGTGGCTTGGACGCCATTTGTGTAGTTGCTGAGAAGTCTATGAGTGTGTTCCACCCTACTTGCCGTAGTTACTACGCATGACGTCACGAATTTTGGCTTCTTGCCGTCAAGGCTGGAACGATTTTTCTATTTTCCAGCGGAATATCATGCCACGGGCGAATCCGACCAATCACGTTACAGAGATGTGTAGTTACCACGCTTACTACGCTCCCGACATGGTAGGCAAATAGTTACTCTTAGTTACTACTTCTAACTATTGTTAGAAGGGTGGAACATGCTTTTTGTTATCGAAAGAGGAATGTCGATAAGAAGCAAACGACCACAGGGCAAAAAGTATTGTCACATCATCACTTCTTCACATATTTGTAACTAACAACGGATAAAGAACGTTTTTGTATTGGTCTCAAAGTCTGAAGGACAGATCATTTTAATATGGAGGCCCATGCAATCCCGAAAAGAAGCCAACCAGCTAGTCTTTCAGCACAAGCTGACTGCGAATAATTTCTAATGGTGCTCTGAAAGGAGTCAGCTAAGAACCGCTGTTGCGCAGCTGGTTCGGACATGCTACGACGCATGCTGGAGACCTGGTAAGTGAGCCAAGAAGTACGATCCGTTCTAGCCATTTGGCAAGGCATTCAGGTACGGTGGTCTGGAATACTTTTCCAGACTCAATTCGAGAAGCAGAAAGTGTACCGCAATTTAAAACTCGGTTAAAGAAACATCTCCTTGAGGGTAGTTGGTGAGTGGAGTGTTTGGAAGACGAGAGAGGACTAATTGACAAATTAATTAATTAATTCTTAGTTTATTTTAGTGAAGGTTTGATTAGTTATATAATATGGTAGTAAATGTGTACTGGTTGCGTTTTTCAAGCACGTATGTGCTTTGTTTGTAACCGGTCGTCAAGCCGGAATGATTTTTTTTTTTTTAGTAAAGTTGTTGAATCCTGGTTCATTTCTTGTAGCTACTGCCTGACGAGCAGGTCTCGCTGATTTAACCGTTTAGCGCCGCCACAGACTCATCATGACATGACGCCGATACGACTCGGGGTTGATGTCGACCACCTCCTTTTTTCCACTTCCAGTAATCGGCTCAAGGGCCCATTCGACTCTGTATTTATTTGACGGATTACGAACAGTTGCCCTTTTCGCTATACCATTCTCTAGCAGAAGAATTCAATACATAAAGCCCCTGGGATCGAACCCGCGAAACAACAGTGGCTTGAAACCAACACAGAGCCAGAAACAATAACGGTGACCTAGTAATCGAAGTTATCGTCACAAAAACATAATCATTCAAAGCCGATGTCATCAACTTTAAAATGAGAAATGATTTTTTTTTTTTCATAGTTACTATAAATTACACGTGATAACGATCATTTGTCTGACTTTAAGTGCTATTTGAGTGTTCCAAATATTGTGAACAAAGGTATTGTTAAAGCACAACTCTTACTAGAAATGATCTTTTCACTGTGAAATGGCTCAGAAAAAGCTTTTTCGAAAACACCATTACTTTCCACCTGGATTTAGTGGTTTTCTTGTTAGCGCTTGTCGACTCTATCCAGCCTCCCTGCTCTCCGACGCGGCGGCTGGGGGCAAAACATTTGAAAACTGAACGCGCCATGGTTAAAAAGTGGGAAAACTAAGCAAATAAAAGAGGTCAAAAACAGAAGATTCTTATATCCTTATCTGTGAAAGAGTTGTCAACGGACGTTGAAGATTCCGGCAAACTTTGCGTTGTGTGAAGGGCAAAAATCGGCACGACCAAAAAAGCGCTAAAAATTCGCAGGGACAAAACGGAACAATGGAGAAAGGTAGGGATTTTAGAAACTTGTAATTCCATAAGGGAGCTAGGTATACTATAAAAGGCAGAACAAGGAAGAGGAGTCCTTTAAAAACATTGAGTTCTGCCTCTTACCTGAGGTGCAGGATATCCTGTGGCTGGTGCCGCGGCCTGTGCAGGATAGCCAGCTGGTGCCGGTGCGGCTGCGGGATACTGAGACGGAGCACCAGCTTGGGGATACGCCGATGCGGGTGGGTAGCCTCCAGAAGCCGGATACGGATTAGCGTATGGGTCAGCGCCAGCGGGTGGTGCAGCAGCTTGTCCTGGTGCTCCGGCTACAAGAAAAGCTCATTAGAAGCAGTTCTGAAATCCTTTGCAAGCATCAGAAGATTTGGTCTCTCGACAGATGATCTTGTCACCTGCTGCTGCTACAACACTTACGTCTGACCTGTAATGGAGTACGCCTGTGCCGCGTGGCATGCTGGACTCACAGTTCTAGCAAAGCGAGAAGTTGGAAGGGATTCAAAAGAGAGCTTGCTGTATCATTATTGGACAGAGACACGAGTCCTATGAAGATAGCCTAAAGACATTGCGTCTACAAACACTTGATAGGAGACACGAACTTGTAATGAAATTTGGCAAACAAAAAGTTTGGCCTAGGGTGAGCACCGGTCCATTTTACCCCCTGTGATTACAAACCTGCCAGTTAAGGCAATCCGTAGCACAGACTCACCAAAGATCCAACTGACGAAACCCCGTGTAAATCAACGGAACGTTACCGTAAGTCTTTTGTTCCATATTTTGTAAAGTATTTCAACGGTTCGGAATTCGGATTTCAAACTGATACACTAATTAACTAATAAATTTGTGCGGTGGTTAATGCACCGAACTCGCTAGCCCTTTTAGTTTCGCTTACACTGCTTCCGACGTAAGTGACGATGAGTTGACGAGTGATGTATTAGTAACAACTTGTACCATGGTAAAATGGTAAAAACTATGGTGAAACAGATACAACTGCATCTCCTTACTAAGGGGACCTAACCCTGGGCCCCAACCGAACGTATACTGATAAACAATTATGAAAGGGCTGCTGCTGAGCTGTCGATGCAGCCATTGCTCCTCAGCAATAACTCCCATCATGATTTATATTTTAACGTTAATAAAAGCAAAGTCGAGAGTCCTCTGCTTCACATATCACTGAACTCTGCTGCATCCTTACAGGAATACCGACTTATCTCCGAAGGCTTGAACGTTAGGAGGAAAACAGTATCTAGTAATTGCATCTCTCTCGAACATACCCTGATTTGACATGGCAGGTCAGCAATTTTCTCCTTCTAAATTACCTTTTGTTACACATGTGACGACTAATATATTAGCTTATAAATACCAAAATTAGCTTTCTTCATAGTTGGGATAATTCGAGCTTTTGGGACCAGTACTTGTAAGAACAAATAACCACATCCTTCTGATTAGCGGTTGGTCCACCGACACCCTTCTGTCCTTTTCAAGACTCCTGATATCTCGACATTGGTTTAACCTTTTAGAGCTTGTGGTTGATGTTACAAACTTTAGAGGTGAGTGTTTGATCTCTGAAGGTTGGCTACTATACAGTAAACAAAAATAAAAATCAAATAATGCACAGCAAGAAAATAGGCCGGTGAGTAGGCTACTAACTCTGTAGGAAGACAAGAACCAAGCCAAGTGGATTTAAGCTATATTGTATACCGGACAAGGAATAAAAGCAAGTGTGAAAGAAAAGGAAACGACTTGTCTAAGCGAAAGACTAGAGGCGTATTCTCGCCGTTCCCCGAGGACTCCACTTGCGGAGTCCCTGCGTTTTTGTTTGTCCCGGGGACTCACTCCCCGTATTCTCACGAGTGCCCACAGACGGGGAATGCTCCGATTATCATCAATATCATAAAAAGGACTCCTTTTCAAATTCGGAGGGGAATCGATATTTGCTGGTGTTGGTGCAATGTAAAATTAATTAAAAACAATCAGAATAAACATAACCAAAAACAAAGTGGATCCAGACTAATTCGTCAACTGCATATTTTTTTTTCAAACAAATCCGTTTTGGAAGCATTCCCAGGCCTGGGAGTGACCTAAGGCTAAAATATATATAGGATATAGGATTTTTCACATCAAAATATAGGACAATAAAGGATAAAAAAACAGCTTATTCGGAAGCAAAAATCTCATGACCCCATCTTCTGCAACATAACAAAGGAGGATTGTGGTGAAACAAAAAACATAGTATCCAAGACGAGAGACTTTGATGGGTAAGTTTTATCCATGAACACTGATCAAATACAAAATTAAAGAAATACGAACACACTACTGATTGAACAGAGATCAAATACAAAATTAAAGAACTACGAACACACTACTGATTCGTGAAAACTTCAGAAAAGGACCAGAAAACCACACAACCGCGTCAAACTAAGTGTCAAAAGCGCCTTCACTGTGTCACTGTCATGCAGCCTCAATGAAGGAAAGATAGTGGTCAGAACTCAGAATCATAAGGTAGCAACATAAACTAACTGACCATTAGGTATTTGCGAATTCGCAACGCCGACGCATGTTTGCCACTCAAAAAAAATTAATGGTACTAATCAGAACGGCAAAGAAGTACTACTTGAAAAAAAAGTACTACTTTCCAAAAAATTTTGCCTCTGTCCCGTGCACTTTCTCTTTGCTGATAACATAGTAAAAATATAGGTTTCTCTTGTTCATCTTTTCTTTGTTATTAAAAACGGTCGATTTTCTCAGCATTTGCTTGGAAGTCCCAGGCAAGTTGCATTTGGTGCACAAGTGCATTTTCGTGTGTGTGTGTGTGTGTGGGGGGGGGGGGGGGGTGAGCTATATTTTTAACTTACAAACTGACAACTCGAGCTTTAAATTATCAGCCACAAAAACGAAAATTATGAAGTACAAACACTAAAAGGCAGCCCGAACGATGATTAGACAGCTACTAGGCATCTTTGACAGTGCAAAACGGATACGTCAGCTAATCTTAATAGAGCTATACTGACTATATTGACAAGCCCATTTTCCAACTTGAGCCTGAAAGGATCTTTGCCACGAAGGGCCGGAATATAGCTCTAAAAAAATTCAGCTAACAGATCCATTTTGAACTATCAAATATGATTCGCTGTCAGCTTGGGCTGAAGGAATATCTATACTAGGCGTCGCTTTTGCGAATACCACTTGGACTATATTGGAGTATATCGCCCGACACGATCCAGCAGCAGCTTCCAACCACTATAACCAAGTCAAGTGAAACTGAAAGCCGCCGGCGAAATTTTCAAGTTCGCATTACCTTTTCCAGCAAAATTCAACTGCTTCCTGAGCTATTCTGGCTCTTAATGTGGATCATACCCCAAAATCCCAAGGATTTCTAGAAACTCTATCACCAGAGGAAGCGACGCCCCGGCAGCACTACCTAGATATTGTTGGCTACCCAAGAACATGTTAAAATGAGCGCATCACGCGATGTTTTTTTAATCCACCCATTTCCCATGCAGATTCTACCTTAAATGTTTTCCAAAGCCCAAGCTTAAAACAAGCTAAAACAATACCTAAATGACGCGCCCATCCATAAAATAGAGAACACTACGAAAGGCGTTGGCTACTACTACGCCTGAGATCTTGAAGTCTGCTACAGGAATTCATAAAAAAAACCTAACAGCGGATGCAAAATGTGGTGAAATAATCTAGAAGTCAGCAATGACACGAATGGTCTGAAGAAGTGCCATTTTAGGACAAAAAAGTACTACTTGCGCGAAATAGTAGCCTATTAAAGAAGTACTACTTTCACAGAAAGTATTCAAAAAGTACTACTCTGATCAAAAAGTACTAAAAGTAGTCTTTTCGTAATACCCGTAACTGATGGAAACAAAAATTCACAAGGGAAATATACAGACGAAACAGAGAAACATTTTTGCAGAAATATTTATCATTTCGACCTTTTTCCACTCCATTTCTCATGCAGGTTCTACCTTAAATGTTTTCCAAAGCCCAAGCTTAAAACAAGCTAAAACAACACCTAAATGACGAGCCCTTACATAAAATAGAGAATACTACGAAAGGCGTTGGCTACTACTACGCCTGAGACCTTGAAGTCTGCTATAAGAATTTAAAAAAAAAAACCTAACAGCGGATGCAAAATGTAGTGAAAAATCTTAAAGCCAGCAATGACACGAATGGTTTGAAGAAGTGCCATTTTAGGACAAAAAAGTACTACTCGCGCGAAATAGTAGCCTATTAAAGAAGTACTACTTTCACAGAAAGTATTCAAAAAGTACTACTCTGATCAAAAAGTACTAAAAGTAGTCTTTTCGTAATACCCGTAACTGATGGAAAAAAAATTCACAAGGGAAATATACAGACGAAACAGTAAAACATTTTCATTCACATCAAAAAGTACTAAAAGTAGTCTTTTCGTAATACCCGTAACTGATGGAAAAAAAATTCACAAGGGAAATATACAGACGAAATAGAAAAACATTTTTGCAGAAATATTAATCACTTCGACCTTTGCCGAGTTTTCACCTGGTTCTGGCAGAATTAACTTCGAAATTTAAGAAAAAACCAGCAAAAGCTGAAATATAGGAGAATATAGGGTGTTTGACTCAATATAGTATATTATAGGACAAGTTTTAAAATATAGGATATATAGGATATATAGGTCTCACTCCCACCCCTGAGCATTCCCCGTGTTCTCGCTGTTTCTGTACGCGGAGTCCGCGTGGAGTGACTCCCTCTATTCTCGCCGTCCCCTTCGATTCCCCGAGGAGTCCTCGGGGAACGGCGAGAAGAAGCCTTAGGATTCTTCGGAGAATTGAATACTTCCCAAAAGCAAGACTGTTCAGCATAAGGGCTCTGGATCAGAACACAAATCGGCCAAAGAACCTTTCGGTTTATACATTTCATTTAACAGAGCAGAAAACCTTACCTGGGGCAGCAGGTCCCTGGCCAGGGGCGGGTCCATATCCGTAGCCTGGAGCGCCATAGCCCTGGGCCGGTGCGCCTGTTTAAAGATCGTGCTAATTAGTATATACTAGGAAGAGTGCTATTTACTTTCTCTCAATTGTACCGTGTTCTTCAAAACTGTGCTAACGAATTTTTTTTTTTTAAACTGAGTTAACTATGCCATTGGAAAGGACATAGCTGATTTGGTATTCTGTTAAATTGTGCCAAGTGTTAAGATGACGACATGAGCACCATCTAACAGGTACATTAGTTTTAACTTTCTGAGTTCCTACCTTCTTCATGCAGATGGCATACACAAAACTGGGCCCAAAAATTATGAAAATGTAGTTAGCACAGATTTGAAGAACACGGTACAATTCTGGTATAATATGCAATGTCAACCAAGAGAAAATGAAACTGGGGTTTGACGTAGGGGGGACACTAGTGCTCCAAATATGAGGGCAGCCATTAACCAATCCGAAAACACCCGTTTAATTATAGTGGCGTTTTGCAATTACCATGGTGTCTGATGCCACTGTCTAAAGTCGCCTACACTACCGTGGTATATGATATATGATACCACGGTGCAGCCGCAAGAGGCGCTCGGTATTTACCGACTGGCTGGTCATTTTTACCAACTGTTTTTGCAGAAAAAACGACTGTTTTGACAAAAAAAAACGACTGTTTTGACGAAAAATCTACTGATTTTTAGAAAAACCCGACTGTTTTTTTTAAAGAAAATCTACTATTTTTACGAAAAAACAACTGTGAAATCCACTGTTTTTTTTAGGAAAAAATCGGTGGTTTCGAAGAAAAATCGACTGTTTCCAAGAAAAAAAGGCTGTTTTTACGAAAAACTGCGGCGCGATGGCTCGGTTATTTTTTACCGACTGGCCGGCAACTTTGGAGGTAAGAGTCCCACCCCTCCCATACGTGACGCCACTGGGTGCTGCTACTCAGTATCTGGCCAGTAACCGTGGTATCTCATACTGAGATACCACGGTTCCGACCGTAGTAGCTGGCTATGTGGTATCTGTAATATTCATCTCATTTTCATTATCACCAACAGACGAGCCTACGTTTTTGTCAAACTGGTGGGAAAGAAGTTCGAAACTTGTGATGTGAGTGGATTTAAGTATTCGTTCTCGGTGACACTACCATGGTAACTGTAAAAGCAACAAAATGCAGATCCAGTTACCATGGTATCTGAAAAACAAAACATTGATTACTGTGGAAGACAATTTTATAACATTGAACACAGCTCGGTTCAACTTCTGAGAGTGTAGCCAAACAGTCAGCAGCCTACTGTAGCCAAAAGTGGGCGAGAAATCTAAGATCAAGAGCCCAACGAATATAGACCTCTATGAACTGTCTGAAAAAGTGGCACGGCTTGCTGAATTCCAGCTCACGTCCCTTACCGTTGCGAGTGGACCTTAATGTTGGCGGGAACTTTTAAGAGCACATCTGAGCCTCGTTTTTGTTGCATGCTGCAGGTCCACTTCTCGGCCGATTCCGGAATGATTCTTTCTACGTCCGTTTTTGCACTGCAGCGCTTCCTAGGAAGACGGCAGCGCTTCTCGAGAATCACGGACTTGCTCACCGACCAAGTCCCAGCTTCCCTGCAAGATGCTGCAGCGCTGCCGCTTCAACCAAGAAGAAAGTGAATCCAAAAACGCATATTGTGCAGAAGCAAAGAAGTGCTGCAGCAGCGATGCGGCAGCGCTATTGCAACACAAACGAGGCTCTGTACCCCGTGCATCAGCCAAACGATAGCGAATCGACTTCATTCAAAAGATGCCAGAAAGCCTTACCGTATGGAGCAGGATAGCCGGAATATGCAGGGGGCTGTCCGTATCCAGCTGGAGGGCCGTATCCCTGGTATCCACCGTATCCTCCCTGAGGAGGATAGCCACCGTAAGGATTTGGTGCATACCCTGCAAATATGGAAAAAGTGAGTTGCCTCAAAGTTTCGGTTCGGAAGCCTTTGCTTTAAAGCACATCATACAACCTAAATGACATCCCTCTGGTCTAACACTGTGATCCTGGTCACTGGTCAACAAAATCATTCCCAGAGGAAATATCTTCGTGGGTTCAAGTTCAAGTTTTTTTAATTATACACAAAAATACAAATACATGACACAAGCACTGTGGAGAACACGAATTCGTACATGCAATGCTTGTTAACAATTTTACTATAAATAACAACAACGTACCCTATAAGTCCAACAATAATAATATAATATAACTTCGTGGGTTTCTATCTGGATATGTTTCGAACTGCCCAGGCTCCCTGAGGCACAATCATCACCCAGCCTTCATCCATAAGAGCTTTTCGTTAAAATAAGGAAATTCAAGTTAGCAGCGCTCCTGCAACAAGAGCCGGACCTGAAGGCCATGAAGTCGATGCTCAAAGCAGCTGCAAATGGGAACTTACGAAAAAAGTGCCCTCAAGAAATGTTCCAAGACTCCGGATCGTAGGAAATCAGAGGGGAATTCAGGTGGCTAAGCAGTTCTTAAATGTCCTGCTTTTACTCGCCACGGATTTACTAATGGAGCACCACCATCTCTTACAAAATGGCTGATTAGGCTTACGGGGCCGAGCCTGCTCTGGTACCATAATGCAGCGTTTACAAGTACATGAAAACTTGGAACAGAATCCGGTCTTGGTGACAAGATTGTGTTTACGCGTAGAGGGAAACAAATAAATTTTTCAAACCAGAAAATCTGACAAAAATAATTTCATTACACTGTCCGAAGTTTCATAACAGATTGCGCATAACACTTTCAAGAATAACACCTTTTCACTTAGAAAAAAAGTGTTATGACCAATTAAGTTTATACCATTTCGTGCCCAGATCTCCAACAACACCTTCAATAGGTAAAAATACTACACTGTCAGAAGTTACATAACGACAACAGCAGGATGCGCGGTTTCAACAGATAACACTTTGGGATGTTATATGTTATGTTTCTTTCGTTCCCGTTTTAGCCAATAAAAAAAATGTTTTGAGAGTATTTATGACATCAGTACTGATGACTGCTGCTCTCCAAAGCTAGCTAGACTTTTTTTTAGTCTTTTTACCAGCGCCGCCGACGAGATTCCTTTTAAGTAGACCGGAATTCCTTTCATCATGAAAGGATTCTCTGTCCCGCTAGACTTTTTATCTAGTCGTCTTCACGAACGGAATCCTTTTGAGTCGACCACGATTCCTCCTACTCGACGGGATTTCTTGTCCATGTAAACGCTACATAAATCAGATAGAAGTTTTTCAAGGGAATAGAAAGGAAGTTGGATCGAAAGATGAAAAGGCCGAACAAAAACAACTTATTCCATGAGCACTTACCTCCTTGAGGTGGGTAGTTTCCATAGCCTCCACCTCCTTGCTGTCCACCACCTTGGTCCCAACCATCTCTACCGCCCCTTCGCTGGTTTCCCCCTTGTCCTCTGCCACCACCGCCACGACGATCATCTTCACCGTCTCGACCGCGCGGTTCGGCTCGTTTCATTTCAACCTGGAAGGAAGCTATATGAAGCAGGAGACAAATGTATTTATTTACAATAGCAAGAATAGATAATGATTCTCAGGAGAAGGTTTAGCTACCATCAGGAGGCAAAGTGACCAATTTTGGAAGGATTAAGACTATTCATCTTCTCAATAGTCTTAAGGAATGTCATAGTAAATCGGCCGAAGGCGCGAACACTCAGCTACGACATGGAAGCTGAACAATCTCAGGGAGATTATCTATTTCTTTGCGGGACGGATGTGAGCATTCACCCGACGCGCGGCTAGGCTTTATCACAGGACTATGATAAAAAACATCCAAGTTAGGCCTAAATCTGCATGAACTTATAGACCGAACTATCTTTCAAACTTAAAGCGAACTAGCTTGTTCATAAGTGGCTAGCATAGATACGGTAATTAACGTATAAGGTCCACCGCACTGCAGTTAGGACTTCAAAAAACAAAGCTACGTATAGTAACTATATGGGACGAACAGGCAACATTATCCACTAGACAAACTAGGCCTTTCAAAACGAGCTAGAGGTTTAAAATAGTCACAGGTGACGGTCAATTTCACAGCTAAGAAAGGTTATGAGGATATACAGCATAACGAGCCTCTTTTATCGGTAGAACAAATACTTAGACTAGTTTTCTCAGAAACTGAAGAAGGGAAGGGGCTACCAGGACCTAAGCGAAGCATATTCGGTGTTGTTTTCTACTCATGGCGCGTCGTTGCTAGGGATTGTCCCTGGAAATGTACAGTCGAGACAAAAAAATGTACCAGCCCTCGATCTCCAAAACAAGAATAGAAAGGGAATTTGAAGATTTGGGGAGTCCAAGGTTTTCGGTCTCCGATCGGTTCTCGCGAGGGTTCTCGATTCAGCAACAAATGTCTGTTCGACTTTTTGGTTTCGCAAAAAATCTTATAGCAGATCTTCCAAAGTGTACGATAGAGGGAGGGACAATATTTTGTTTGCCTCGGACAGTACACGATCTAACATTCCAATACGCCATACCTAGTTCGAAAGCTGGAAGAATATCATACCCACTAACAGTAGCGTAGCCCAAGTACAACCTTGGAGATTTCGGTAGACACTGAGATGTCATGAAGAGAAAACATCGTAAAATTTAGTACTTTCCGACAGGAAAGTCTTGCTACGCTACTACCCGCACAAGCTACAAGAAGGGCCACTAAGGACGTGACCAGTGCCCAATTTTATCTTCGGGTGAACATTTACTCTGGTTTTGTCGTATGGAATGGCTACAACTTTTAGGCAGCAACTGGTCACTCCGGAATCGGTCTTTCGTATTATTTCGGCCGTTCTTATCGATGCGCATCCGTCTCAGGCAATCGAAAAAAAGTTCGCTAGTTCACCTTTCGGAAAAGGACCCCTGACTAGAAAAACCGAGATACAACTAATACGAAAAGTGTGGTTCTGTTGCTACCTAAAAGTTATAAAGCGCGAAGTGCAGAGCCTGAGTAGGTTCTTCCCAGAAGGGATTAAGGCACCGGCCACGGACTCCAAACCCTTCTCAAATAAAAAATAGGCGTAACTTAGTCTACCTGTTTTCCCATAACTGTAGCATAGTGTTCTTGCACACACCGTTCAACTGGCTCATCGTCATCAAAAGTCACAAAGCCAAAGCCTAGTTGGACATAAAACATAAAAGTAACTTCGGTTAACAACTCAGAAATAGTAACCACTGCCCAGGCTGGTTTCCAAGTCTTGACCACCTCACACCCTGGCACTGACATGACCAACAGGGTAAGTACTACCGTTGTGCTAACTTAAAGCTGCAGTAGAATAAACTGTAAGTTACATTAACCATGTTTCAAAACCGAACCCTTAACGTTCGAACTTCCAGCTGAGAAAGAAAAGTACGCACTTCATCTATCGTATCAGGAACAATTGCTAGCTAGCTTACTCTTAATTTAACTCAGGAATGCCTAAAGCAAAAATGACACGAGATGACATTCTTTTTGATTCCATCAGGGCTCTTGAAACTTTTTAAAACCAATGTGTTCAAGCAATCGCGTTAGCGGTTTCTTTTAATAACGGCAGTAAATGCCCGCTTGGTGCAGGCTTCGGTAAATTAGAGCATGGTTTGGTTTTCGTCCAATCACGAGAACCTTTCGTCGGCACAAAAAATAATCTGCATAACGTAAGCATGAAACAGAACCAGTTTCTGCGTCAGATGACAACTTATCCTGTCTGTAAATTGCTGGCAAAGGCGCTACGGAAAAGCTGTAACGCTATTCGGGTCATTCAAGCTTTAAACTATTCCCTACGAAAGAATAAGCTTATAAGAGACTTCTGTACTATCCTGTGCTTTAAATTCATAACGTTCAACTAGTACCAGCATTTATATATTTTCTATTCAATCTTATACTTTTCCAAACTGAAAGAAGATAGCTTAATCGAGCTTAGATATGTGCTAGCTAGGCATATTGCGAAATTTTAATATAATAGCATGCGGCTAGAACCCTAAGGCATACGGCGTTCCAGCCCTAGCTCAAGGACTATCTAGGGCTTTTCCATGGACGCTAGAATAGATGGCGGATACATCTACTCCTACTGGTCCACTAAACATTGAAAAAGGGGGTAGTATGCCATATGCCTTTCGCATTTATTTTAAAACTAGCCTAGAAGCGACAAATATTGTCACAATAGACGGGTTGCAAAGAAGGTACGACTACTATGGAATGTAAGAAATCTCACATCCAATTCGACCAAAAAAGTTTGGGGTAGCCAGGGATCGAGGAAACAGGATAGAAGAGTGGACCAATACCCTATGTACAACTGTAATTGCAATGCGACAAGATCTGGGAGTTTTTGTTCCGCCACAATATTTAAATGAGGTTGACTTCGGAAAATCAAGTAACCATTTTCAGTATCTGTTAGGAACAAACTGCAGTCCAGGAATTGCTTGGAAATCGTCCCAGCACCTTTTGGCTAACTTGCTATCGGCAGCTTTATTTCAGCTTTTTTTTTATCACGCTCTGTGCCTGCCGTTTCTCGTTTTTTTCCTGCTGAACCCTGTCGGGTTTTCGGATTCAGAACTGCGGCGGAAACCTCTCCTACCAAAAAACATTTTTCAGTACTTGAAAGTGATAAAGTACCGGCAGAGTAACAGAATTTAGTCCAAAAAAATAACGGGTCCGTGTCCATAGCTGAACATTCCGATACCGTCTACAGACATCGGTCGCTGGCCAGAGGAACCTGTCGCCAAAACGTGCTCGAACTCGGAATGAATAAAAACCAAAAATAAAATAAAAAATGAGGTAGAAAAGCGGTATGACTTTCAACTTTCACACCTCTAAATCCACCTTTGCTTTTTTTGTTCTCTTGATCGAACATGATGACGGTCTCGATGACGTTTCCATACTGCTGGAAGAAGTTCCTCAGTTCGGTTTCGGTGATTCCAGCGGGCAATCCTCCCAAGAAGATCTTGTGGCGGCTGTTGCGAATGGCTTTCGTGTTGCGGCCGGTGGGGGCGCCCTTGGGCGTGCAGGGTTTGGGGTCAATCTGAAAGCAAAGGACCGGAAGTAGTAAATACACTGCAAAAGAAGAACAAACAAAAAATATCACAACAAATCTCTGAACTCTCCTTCCCCACTAATCCAGTTCTTTTATGATGGAAAATTATGGTTTAAAAAACCCCACTGATATTCTGATAAAGAAACGGGAAACATTTTTTTCAAAAATTTATTCCATAAAGCACACTTTGACCGATGCGTTGCGTTGATTGTATTTTGGTTAAAGTTTAGGTAGACTTCATTGAGGATAGCGTAGGCTGATTGTTTTTTTTTTCTTTTTTTTTTTTAAATGAAGTAGAGTTTGTATGAAAGTATATGGTCTAGTCATTAGTCTGTAGACCAATTGTGTGAATTTTATTATATTTTTTTTACTCGCCAGCTTTGGCGGATACAAATAAATGAATGAATGAATGAATGAAATAAAGGACATTTCTATAAACTTACTTACTTTCACCGACGAGGATCCCACCCCAAGTTTGGACAGGATATCTCGACCACTTAAAGTTTAACTGAAAAAACCACTTATTTTTGTGTCATTTAACTGAAAACAGTGAATTATTTGGATTCTGCAAAGGATTTTTTTTTATTTCTCACTTTCTGCTCTAGTTATGACGTTCAGAATATCTGCGGCCGTCCCCACAGCGTAGACTCTACTATGACGCGGGAAATTTTAATCTCAACACAAACGCGGCTTTTCAGTGGGCAGTGGTGAGATTGGTGAAGATTGCTTAGTGCATGAACAAAAAAAACAACATATCATAAATCTTTCTCGTAAGGCATACAACAAATATACAAGCGCAAAGAGGTACCACATATCACACGGAAATCCCACTATTTGAAAATCGACCATTCATGAATAGCGGAACAACGAAGTAAGGCATTTTCAGCGGGTCTTCAAGCCAATTAAATAAGTAATGGGCAACTAGATTGTCCTATCCCAGCCCTTTTCGGTTAAACTTCAAGAGGCCGTGCTAACACACGGACAAACAGACTGTACAGGCGAAAGCAGTCTGGTCTCAAACAAGCCAAATAGATTCTCAACCTGGACCAGAATGAAAACATTATAAGCCATACCGTCCGCGCATCTAGAGTATGCGGTCCATCCTGTAATACACGGTCAACTCCTGAAGGACTGGCAAAAGTGACAAAGCCGAAGCCTCGAGAGCGACCAGTTTCTGGATTGGTCATGACGACACAGTCGGTAATCTCGCCATACCGCTCGAAGTAACGGTGAAGGGTCTCTGCAAAAAAATGAGGAAAAATTTAACGCGGAAAAGACGAAACGGAATCGACTTAGCTCTTAGCCAAGGTAGAAAATTATCTGCGCATTACGTATTCCGGAAAATAGCAGTAGAGCCGCTAAAACACGTTTTGATTCAGAAGACATGAACAATTGCTACCATTCGCTCCTTAGGTTTTAAAGCTAGGGGAGATCGCATCGCCACCATTTAGTGCGATTATGTGACGTAAAAGTCGAATTTCCGCATGCGCTGTGGAGGTTACCTTTTAATAATAATAATAATTTATTTTTAACCCACAAACCGTAAAGACGAAAACAGTGGAGCACAAAAGAAAATAGGAAAACATAATTTGGGAAAACACAACACATGCAAACAAACTCTACTCAAAGAGTCGTACAGACAAATAAGCCCATGAGAGGGCGACGGACGCGCGTACGCCGTTTCGGACAGTTTTCTGGGGAGAAGCCAATTTCTCCGTAACATAAAAAAAAAAAAAAAAATTATAAATAAAACGTAATTATAAACAAACTCTCACTCTCTCTCTCTCGTTTTTCACCGTCAGTACAACCGATGGCGAACGTCAAGGAGTACAAGGTTATTCCCCGCTTTGCGACGGTAGAAGCCTTGAAACAGACCTTTTTTGCACATCACCAGCCGGAGGCGAACACACACGAATTAGAACAGCGAGCAGCATGTCCAGTTCACCGTGTGAAGTCAAAAGGCAAATAAAAACGACGTTACTGATTTTCCTGCCGGCGACGGATCCAAGGACTGTCATCTGTCAACTAATCCGAATGTTTGCATTCAAACACCACAAACTACCGGTCTCGATGGCAACTGAGCGGTAGAAGCAGGATAACTGATTTCAGGCGAGTATGTTCCTTTTAGAGGTGGTTACATCCGCAAGAACCTGAGCTATTATAACCCCCGAGCCGCGCCGAAAGTCGGCGGCGGCGGCCCGCCGGTAAAATTCCGGCACCGGAATCTGTGAAGTTGTTTTGTTTCAGATCCTCGTTCTAATAATCTTTAACTTCCAAAGGCTTGAGGTTGTTGCTCTGTTTTTGTCATAAGCAAGTGCACTAGCAGAAACAGTCTTCGGTTGTGACGGCAGCGCAGAACTGACAATTTTGACGCGTAAACGAAGTGCAAAATAGCGTTCGTGCTGCCTGTCGCTTCGTCATTCTGTCCAACTTTTGCTAGTTCAGACACTTCCGTACAAGCTAGGGCGGTGAAACTTGTGATTCCTTCTGGACGGTAGTGTAATTCCACAGAACGCTAGCTAACGCTTGAAATCACTTCGATTGATGGAAGATGCCAAATTCCGTAGAAATCCCTTCGATTACTGGAGATTACAACCTTTAACCAATTTTATTCATAGTACAAAAGCAGGTAGCTTATTGATTCAAGGCTTGTATGGCACTTGCAGCCTTCGATTCAAGTGGCATATAGCGACCATGATGCCTCTCCTTCGGTTCGTCTATCCTTATGTCTCACTTTGGTAGTTTCGGCAATTCCATATAAGCTAGGACTATGAAACTTGGCATCTACATAAAGGACCAGACATTTACTCAACGAGACCTTCTTTGCCGGATACAACTATCCGTGTGTGGATGGAGGGAGGGGGAATCCGAGTTCTTGTGACCCAAGTGCATCGCGTACGGTACAAGGCCATAGGTCCTAGTCCCTAGATGTGTAATTTTGAGGACATAACGGATCCGGCTTTGGTGGGGAGTTTGGGGGGGGGGGGGGGTCCTGGACCCCTTGTAATTTTTGGGATCCCAAAACGTAAGTGGAGGGATACCTATGACATCGCAAAAGTTGTCCGTCTGTGAGCACGATAACTCTCGAAGGGAATGAGATATTTTGATGAAACTTGGTGTGAGGATTCTTTGGGTCAAGTGTAAGGTCAAGTTCGTAGATGTGTAGCCCTACATTTAGGGGTTGGATTGGGGGTTCAAATTAAGGGGCGAACTAAATATTTTTTAAGAGCTAATTTAATAGAAGAAATGCTGAATACGATGATGAAAACCATTTTCTCGCCGGACAGGTAGTTCGTCCGGAATCCGGCAAAAGTAGGAAAGTTTGTTGAAAGTAAAAGTTTTATTTGTAGTTGATTGGATATCCGATTTAGGGGTATGAAGAGATGCTGAATCCGTACATGACAATAATTTTTTCACCCGGACATATAGTTCGCCCGGAATCTGGCTGGAACCAGAAAACTTGTTAGAAGTTAAATTTTTATTTGAAGTTGATCAGATGTTCGGGAAAGAAGATTCGCTGAATTCGTTGTTTAGCTTTCTTTTTTCGCCAGACAAGTAGTTGCTGTATTCGGCCGCAACAGGAAAATTGGCAGAAGTAAGGCAGGAAGTTTTCGTCAAAATAGATATGACTTATAGGGGTAAACACACATGCTGAATCCATATCTGAACTTGGTTTTCTAAGATGATTAGCTATTTGGCCTTAATCTGTTTCTGAATTTTTTATTAAAAATGTTCAAGGATTCTGGCGAAGATAAGACCGAATTGTCTGGATCAAATGTTGAATTTTTGGCATCCCATCGAAACCTTTTGTCTTGTTTACATGTGTAACCCTTGAACGTGTGATCCAGTCCGGAGGATCTTGATCCTCAGCCAGGATTTGAACCCAGGACCTTCGGCTTTCAAGGCCACTGCTCTGCCACTGAGGTTCAGAGGGGCTTTTGACAAACCACTACAATAGTCAGGAAGAAGCAGCCGTAGTAACAGGAACAACGATCCCGCCAAAGACAAAATTATCCAAGCACTTCATATCCCTAGGTAACGGGGTTAGGTAGATATTATGAAGATGTAATTTGCATACAAGGTACTTGGACCGTGGTAAATAAACCGGCTGATTTGTCACGGTAAAGTCACTCGAGTAGTATTCCATCTACGTAGTATCTGATCGTACCTGATCTGGATCTCAAATGGTACATCCGGGTCCATGACTTTTGGGTCCCTATGTGTATCACAAAATTTCCGGAACCTCCCTCCCCTCCCACTGTGTCGACATGCAATTCGGACGCATAAGCATCAAATCCAGGGCATATGCATATGCTACGATTCTTCATCAGCGATATTTCGGCCTTTCTTGGCAAGGGTCCTCGTCAGGCTGTCAATCCTCTGGGTCAACGTCGGGGAAGGAAACAAACAAATCTGTAATCCTGTCACTCACCGAGTCACTCGAATGGAAGCCTCTCCGGATCTTGGACCCGTTAGGCCGTTACCTTTGGGCGATCCAAGTTTCATCCGAATCCCTCCATCCTTTTGGTCCCTACAAATGTCCCTACAAATCGTATTCGGATGCGATTCGGTCACGCAAATGTAGCATCTACGACACTTTCTGCCGAACAGGTTTCCTTTGAACCGGAGAACATCCGGAAAATTTGGTCTGGACCTCAAAAGAATATATCTAGGTTCCATTAAAAAATTTCTGGCCTCTCGCTCCATCCCACACCAAAGTCAGATGTGATTCGAGAACTTAAATGTCGCATCTAGAACATTTGCTCCTATCAACCATCAAGTTTACCTCGAATCGAAGTACTTACGGAAAATTTGTGGTACGCCCCTTCCAACTCCCCGCCCCGAGGCCGAATTCGGTCCGGACTTAAAAATGGAACATCTGGGACCCATGATCTTTGTACCGTACAAGCTTCGTTCCTTTGGTCCCTACGCTTGTTCCGAAATTTCCGGAGTGCCCCCTCGTCCCGTGGTCGGATGCGATTCGACGTATAAAGGGAATATCGCTCTACTCCTTTGGATTCGGTCGCGCGGGTCACAAGTTTCCGTATTCCTCCTCCCTCCACCCCTACACGAATGATCGGAATCCGGGAAAACATGATTTCGTATTTGACAGTGCAAGAGGGATACGTCAGCTGAAACTTTATTAGAGCTATATTTCGGCCGTTCTTGGCAAGGGTCCCTTCAGGCTCAAAACCGCTGAAGTTGGAAAAATGAACTTGTTGAAAAATTCTCTCCGCCGCCGTCTAATTTTGACTCGGCGCGGCTTTGGGGACTAATTTATTATGGTTCTTTTTACTAATAAAAGGAATATCAATCCCGTACTCCCACAGTACCATGACGAAGATAAGCGAGGTCTACCAACGAAACAGCATGGACATTTCACAGTCCTGGAGTTTAGTATCGTGTTTAGTTAGACCCGAGCTCTGCTACAAAGAACGAGAAAAGCGTACCTTGTGACGTCTCCCAGCACAATCCTCCAATGAACATCTTCCTGAAAAAAATATCACACATATGACTATAAAATAAAATATGAAGGCCACTGTCGACCAACTATCGGTCAACTCAAAAACGTTCTAAAGTGGGCTGGCAATGTCAGTAATCTTTACACACTACTAAGCAAGACTTTCACGCATTTTCGTTCTCCTCCATTAAATACGGCAATACTTTCAACTTGTAGAAGAACTATCCGTTCTTAGTTCAGTGTGTCGCGATACTCCTATCTCAACCTTCTCATTAATCTGGTTGGAGGAAATTATTTAATAACTAAATGCCACAAATATTTAATTTAAGCACCTCCACGACCCCTAATGATGAGACACAAGGCCCATTTTTTTTTCAATGTTACAATCGACGACAGAATGGACGCAACCATGATATGAAGAAACCACAGACCAACTCAATAAAAACGTCTTTTAATTGTACACTAAGGGATTATTAACAAAATACTCAACGATGCAAGGTCCAGTGAATGTGCTGAGTTGAATAGCGATTTTTTGCAGGCAAGGGCCTTTTTTTCTTTTCTAGTGGGCCTACCATAAATAAGAAAATTAGTGTGCGACTCTCGCCAAAATTTTTAACACTATGGCTCTCCCTCAGGTACTTATAGGTAGCTGTCTTCCCCTTTCTGACTTGTTAAGTGCCCCAAGTTCTTCAAACTCTCACATTAGAACTACTTTTTTTTTAAAATTTGGCAAGTGGCTGTGCAAGCATAACCGATTTCATTCAAATCGGCTGATGATAGATGATCTAGGTTTGAAGGATCCGATCCAGGTGAGCTCTAAAAGGCGAGATAAAATTTGCCAGTTACAGTCATCTTGGCTACCATCTGAGCCCGAGAGAAGTTATTGCCCTGTAAAAAAAAAAATATTTTGTCGAATTTTATAATTTTTACTTTTATCTGTAAATCTGTTGTTTTATTTTGAGTGTTATGGAAGATGTGCGCTATGATCAGAAAATTTAATGTATGTATTGTAAATGCTTTAACCTTTGTACTTTTCTCGTCTCGTCATTTTGGCGGAAAAAAAGCATTTCATTCATTCATAGATCAACTCAATAAAAACGTCTTTTAATTGTATACTAAGGGATTATTAACAAAATACTCAACAAATGCAAGGTCCAGTGAAGTGAGGGTGCTGAGTTGACTATTGATTTTGGTTTTGTTCTTTGGTTTTGCAAGGGCTTTTTACAGTAGGCCTACCATAAATAAGTTAAGCTTGGAAAGCTTTTGTGTGAGTGTGTATGTGTGAAGGTAGCTTAGTGACATTCTGTATTCGAATCCTATTCTTCTATTTCTTTATCTTTCAAGAAGTTTATTAAGATTGGAAAGCTTTCGTGTGAGGTAGCTAAATGGAGGATGTGAGAAAGTTGAGAATAAATGAAATAATCTTAACATTAAAATTGCTATTTAAACTTGTATTTGTTTAGTTAAAATTGCTGTTTAAACTAAATAATAAGAATGGTCTTGGACTTCCTAAATGTAAAGGCTAAGGTAGGCCTACAGTTGTTTCTATAGAAAGTATAGGTGAGCTTAAGCTGAAAATAAATAAATTAAGATACTGAAATCAACTGAGGAGTCGTATTCCGTAACTTAAGGAATAAGATAATAAATAAGAAGAGATGTTAGGCGTGTTCAGTCGTGGCCACATATTGACGGGCGGACGAATTTGCGTCTATCTTATGTGTCCCTCATATTTGTTTGGGATTCGCAATGGCAATATTCAATCGTTGCCATGGTACTCGACGGTTGCCATGTCAACAAACTACAACACAAAAATAAACAGGCAGCAAAGCTCAGTATATTTCAAGATGTCCGAGGGTGAATACACGAAAAAGGTCTACGTGCTTATACAAGAAAAAAGGTTTAGTGAGACCATTCAAATCGTGGGTAGCTTTCTTGAAGAAAATCCAAAGTCTAGGGCAGCTCTATCGCTCCTTGCTTATTGCCACTTCCAACTGCAGGACTTCCAAAGTTCTGCCGAGTGTTATGGGCAGCTGTTTCAGCTGTTCCCCGAGCTGTCAATATATCAGCTACACCAAGCCCAGGCACTGGCAGCGGCTGGTTTATATGACGAAGCTGAGATAATCTGCCTCAAGATCAACTCGAAGCACGTCGAACAAGCTGACCAGATCCGAGCGTCGATCGAGTATAGCCGTAACAGCCTGAGGAACGCGACAGTGTACGTCAACAAGGGGGAGAACTCTTGGAAGAAGCTCTATAACCAAGGATGTGTTCAATATAAGGAGGAAAACTACATCGATGCTCTAAAGCTATTCCATGTGGCATTAACCAATACAGGAGCAATCGCACATCTAATGTATTCCATTGCGCTATGTCACTACAAACTGAAGGACTATGGAACCGCACTGAAATACATCAGTGATATAGTTAAGATGAGCATTGAACGCCACCCCGAGTTTTGTATCGGTTTGCTTGTTGACTCAGGGGGTCCAGTTAGGAACGTTGTGAACTCACTTGTCCTACACAAGTCCGCAATTATCGAGAGTTTTAATTTGAAAGCTGCGTGCTACTACCAACTAAAGAACTTAAACGAGGCTAAGGAAGCACTGCTAGACATGCCACCCAGAGAGGAGCATGATTTGGATCCAATCTCTTTGCATAACCAGGCTCTACTAGATGTTGAGTTCGATGCAATGGAGAGTTGCAATAAATTACAGTTTTTGACAGCAAACGGTGAGCCTCCCGAGAGTCTGAGCAATCTACTCCTCGTTCTCTGCAAGTTCGAGCAGTTCGACGTAGCCTACACAACATTTTTGCAGAATCAGCAGATGGCTCAATCTCAGCTCCCCGGGTACTTGCACGAATTCTTCGGCGCGTTCCTCGCTCAAGCCAATGGAAAAGAAGCAGCTAACAATAAAATGTCAGCACTGTCTGCTCGCTTAGCCGAAAGCCTTAGGAGAACTCTCGGTCGCGTCCAGGACGCCCGAAGACAAAATGAAGAAGCGACAGTTAGAAGAGCCATTACCGATTACGAGAACGGCCTTGAGAAGTATATCCCTGTTGTAACAGCTCAGGCTCGGCTTCTTTGGGACGATGAACATTACGAAGGTGTTGAGAAACTGCTCCGCGCTTCGGCAGACCTTTGTGGAGACACGGGCGCTTGGAGAATAAACCTGGCACACGCTATGTATATGCAGAACAAATATGACAGTGCGGCAATACTATATGACGAGTTCGTTCGCAAGGCAGAAAATATTATATCAGTAAACGCAGTCGTCCTTGCCAATCTTTGTGTCTGCTACGTTCTAACAACAAAAAACGATGCAGCGGAAGATCTGCTAAAGAGGATAGAACGGGAAGAGAGCAACATGAAACTTCAAAACCCTACAACGAAAGTGTACCACCTCTCAATCGTTAACTTGGTTATCGGGACGCTTTACTGTGTGAAAGGCAACTATGAATTCGGAATTTCCCGAATTTTCAAAACGCTTGATCCCATTGAACAAAAACTAAGCACTGATACATGGTTTTACGCCAAGCGTTGTCTATTATCGCTTCTCGAAAACTATGTAAAGCACATGATTGGCGTGCGCGATGCTGTAGTGGAGGATTGTCTGAATTTTACAGAACAGTGCCATTTGCACGGTGAGAGTATTAGTGCTGTATTCGATCCTTCCTCTGGATTTGGACGCGCAGCACCAACGGTTGCTTCGGAGGCTCGACTACTACGTTATATTTTTTTAAAAGCCGTCCAGTCGTAAGTTATAACAGACAACGTCGATTATAAACAATCTCCCAGGAATTACGACACAACTACATGTATCCATTATTATTTATTTCACAATAAAACTTCAATTATTCCGTCACAGGACTTTCTTCTGGTTTCTCCTGAACAGCTTCTTCTTCTTCCAGCACTCTAATCTGGGCAACTTCCCGAACAGCAGTCTCGTCGGCTTGTGATTCAACTGAAAGAGTATATCTTTAGTTAAAATCGGAGGCAGGACGATAATTCGCGGTACTTTTCCTTAGCTTTAGACGGCCGTGGAAGCGAGCCTGGTTCTCAATCTTGCTACTCAATACCCCAGATAGCTCCAAACTGTCGATTCAGTTCGTTTCGATGATGACGATCGTTTCGAGAAAGGAGTCTGAATCATAGGAAGAAAACAGAATTTCAGCAGAAAGTAAACACTGAAAATAGCTACCTTCAGGTGCGGCGTGTTCAATTTCGGATACTGTTTCTGCTACTGCCTCAGCCGCCCCATGGTCGGTAACTACCACCTCGCCGACAGATTTCAGTTTTTCCTGTGAGAGCTGCGGCTCCTCACCTGAGTGAATTTCAGCAGCCGGTTTATTTTCCTGGGGAGCGGAAATCATCTCTGGCTCTTTTCGATGTCCGTGCATGGGCTCCGGGAATGCAAGCATTTGCTCTGGGAATGCGTGCATAGGAGCTTTAAATAAATTACAGATAAGTATATAGTCCGAAAGAAAACCTTTTATTCAAGAGAAGATGAAAAAGTGGCACCAGTGACGGAGCGCCGCTCACTGAAGCTGTAGCTTGTCAGAAAGAACGTAGGCTATCGGGCGAGATCGACAGAGAACTGGAACACAAATAGTTCTACCCACTTTGGAGTACCGAGGGACAGGGGCGTCGCAAGTTAATTTTCGGTGGTGGGGGGGGGGGGGGGCAGAGCCAAAATTTTACCGAATCTTTCAGAAATTTTACCGAATCCTAGAACTAAGGATTCGAGCTTTAAATTATGGAACAGAAATCCTTAAGTAGGAAGAGTAACAATAAAGGGCAGCATGAAAGACGATAAGCCAAGTATTAGGCGGCGTTTTGGCAAAGCCCACGTGGAGAATATACTGCAGGGGCATGATTGCAGTAACAGCTTCTATCTATTATAGCCAATACAAAATTAAAATCGAGCGCCGCAGGCGAAAATTTTCGAATCCATTCTTTTCTGTAGGCTAAAATTTAACTGCTTTTCTTAAAAATTCTACCATTTACCGTTGATTAAATACCGAGACTCTAAGAAGTTCCAGAAACCGGAAGGAGCAACGTTCTAGCAGCAGCAGGAACTGTAGTCTAGTCAATATAATACCCATAATCACATAAAGTGAGCGCCGCAGGCGAAATTTTTTTTGCCTTTTCCTGTCAAATTCAATTTCCATCCGAATTCTAGCTTTTAATGTTTCGAAATCTGGATCCTAAAACTGGCTTAAAACCCCATCAAATGACGCACCCTTCCGCAAAATAGAGAATATTATAAATATTTCCGATTAGATATTGTTTTGGGGACCAGTGCTTCACTCGACCTCTTCTGGGTTTCGAGGTTCGTGGTAAATTCCGAGTCCTTGCAATTATATCGAATAAATTACCGAATCCCAGTTATTATACCGAATAAGTTCAGACCAATAGCATGTTCGGAATTCTGTATAACTACCGTATCCCGGTTATTATACCGAATTGTTTTGATATCGAAAGAGTACCGAACAATATTCATATTCGGTATACTTTCATCGAAACTGGAACAAAGTCAGGATTCGTGATTAACTTCCTAATCCTGGAAATTGTACTGAATAAATTACAGAATCCCAATCACGATGCCGAATAATTCTGAACCCAATAGCTTATTCGGGATTCTCTGTAACTATGGAATCTCCATAAATCTACCGAACAGTTCCGGCATCGAAAAATTACCAAATGATTTCAGTAAATTCTCTCACCAAGTTCGTGATAACTACCGAATACTGGCAATTATACCGAATCCGATCATTATACCGAAGAGATTTGTACAGATAGCCTATTTAGGATTCTTTATAACTACCGAATCCCCGTAGACACCGAACAGTTCTGCTATCGAAAAAAAAACCAAACAATTTCAGTAAAATTTTGGAACTAGGCCTGCGGCCCAGAATTTTACCGAATCTCAAAAAGGTGGGGGGGGGGGTGCTGCACCCCCCCTTGCGACGCCCCTGCCGAGGGATACAATAAAAGAAAGAAGCAAGAAGAAGGAAGCTTGATATGGCAAAGCCATACCCTTTTTTTACATTAAGTATGTTTATTACTGACTACGGAAATCATGTTCGGAGCATGACTAATCTCAAAGTACCGAAATTCATATACACCATCGAAAAAAAATTCATATACACCGTCGGACCATAAATCAAGCTTGACTGACCGATTTTAATGTGTAATTAAAGTAGGCTACCTCCCATGTGCATGCGCTGCAGCGGCATAAACGATAATGGCGGTAAATGTCGCAGACTTTCAGGAGGCGGCATGTCGTACATAGGAGATCCGTAGTAACCATACTGTTGTGCGATTTGTCGGAACGGCTGGTAGTGGCGGACTTTAGGGAAGCTTCTTTGTTTTAAGATTTGCATCACATGCTCGATTTCCGCCGCTGATGTGTCATCCGTAAACAGAACCATCGTAAGCTTTTCCTCGTCGGTGATATCTTCAGGAACCGGTAGAGCCAACGAGACGGACGCAATACCAAGGAGCTACAAAAGTCGTGATCTAAGAATAAGCAACGAAAACATCCGTTACTAGGATTTGCAAGAAAATAAACGGCTCATTCACCGTAAAAAGGTAGAATAAGCTCGTGTCCGAGGAACACCATACGAACATAAGAATAGATTTCTAGTAAAGATTAACATAACAAAGGTCGGAAGCCAGCATACAATCTGACTGCATATAAGAACTTCTTTGAACAATAAGTACAAACGGTAGCTAATAACTAATAAGCTTGACAGAAAAGAAGTAGTCACAGAAAATACATACAAAAAAATATACTCACACAAAACACCAGACACTTCATACTTCGTTAATAAGTAAGAGAAGAGATTTACTGCTATCACTCACGGATAAAAGGAAACTAAGAATTTCCTCCCGCAGTATCCAAAATACGAGCAAGTGGCAAGAAATATGTCAGTTTTACAGCAAACATGTGTTCGTGGTAATAAAACTGAAGATGGCAAGATGTACTACAGCTTCTTTTCCTTAAAGGACCCATCTTGCTTATTCTGCCTTTTATAATACACTTAGCTCCCGTATCGAATTATAAGCTTCTAAAATCCCCACCTTTCTCCTTTGTTTCGTTTCGTAACTACGAATTTTTAGCGCCTTTTCGGACTTGCCGAGTTTTCCCATCAGCCAACGAAAAGTTTGCCGGAATCTTCAACATCTGCTGACAACTCTTTCACACATAAGGATGTGACAATCTTCTGTTTATTACTTATTATATTTCATTAGTTCTCTCACTTTTTAAACAAGGCACGTTCAGTTTTCAAACGTTTTGCGCCGAGCCGCCGCGTCGGAGAGCAGGAAGGCTGGATACAGTCGACACGCGCTAACAAGAGAATCCCTAGTTTTAGGTGGAAAGTAATGGTATTTTCAAAAACATTTTTTTCTGATTCATTTCATAGGGAAAATATCATTACTAGTAAGAGTTGTGCTTTAAAGCACAGGTCGAAATAGATACAGTTCAGATATGGACTTCCTTTGAAAGTCCACCGGGTTTTCGCAAAATATTATAACCCCGTCCCGGCTGTTTTTGGACTCACTCGACCCATTTCCTTTGACGAGAAACAAAAACTTGCACAACCGGCGTCAACCGGTATCTCTGACTAACGATACCAGAGCACGGCAAATGAAGAAATCAGCGTAGTACCGTTACGGTCATCAACTAGACCTACGTTGTCTGGGCAACGTGAAGTGCTGCAGCAACCTTCGATCGGCTTCGCCGACCAAAGTATTGCGAGAGCAACAGTTTGATTTCGTTTCTTCGCTAACGGTTGAATGCTAAATGTTTCAACCCATCGAGGTTTTCAAAATGCTATGTTCCAATCCGAGAAGAAGTTTTATCTGGTTTACCATAGACCCCACTCTACGAATTGTTGCCAAACTATATCGTTGTTTTACATTATCATTTGTATCCGTTGCGTTAACACTTAATTCTAGGTTACAGTGATTGACCATCACCATAGACTACAAGCACCTCATGAAAATGACAATGCTTTAGCAACCGATTCTTGAACGATGACATGAACCAAACTTTTCTTATCATCAAAATCACCGGAAAAAAAAGTTTAAAAGTTTCAGTATCTGTGTCACCCTAATGTCGAAACTTTAGGCCCGATTCTTGTCATAAGCCAATTTTATGTTTTTTATTGTCACATCCAACAAGGCCAACGTTTTGGTGAGAGCCCATCCCATAGGTGGCAATTTATTGGACTCTTCATCATGATGACTGAGCCCTCTAGATTTACGGTCTTCGCCAGACACCGTGAAGTGTGGTATCTATCACTCATCATCTGCTCAACCTGATCCATTAGGAGATTAAGACTGGAATATCAATGCCAGTGGAGAACTCCTAGCAAATTTCGGAGGATTTTGTTATTTCTTTCATTTCCGGTTTGCATCAGATTTTGACCGTACAGCTTACCCGGCTGTAAAACGATTCAGCTAGGTGGATTCAGTCTTACTTATTATCTCTAAACGGACAAGAACAGCTTGAGAAAGAGATTTCTTAGAACTAATTAAATTCAAGTTTTCAACCGGCTAAGGCGAATTTGGCGATTTCGTAGGAAAAAGAAGCTGGAATATCGATTTGCAATGTCACTTTGCCCCTGGATCGGCGCTCCAAACGCACGTCGACGAAATAACATGATGTACATCGAATTTCGATGACGAGTGATTCGAAATGTCAGCTTAGATCATTATAGATGGACACTACCAAAATTTATTTTTTCGAATTACGACGTTTTGAGCCTTTCTTACCCAAATTTAAGTTCAATGCCAGCATATTCCAGCTCCTTGCCTGACTCCTTTAAAAATTCGGACTTCAGGAAGCTGTAGATTGAATTCTAAACTGCTCAAATTAGAACACTTTTTGTCACATTGGACGACTTTCGACCTTGCTCGAAGATTGGCATACATGTCTTTCATAACTCTGATGACCCCAGATTGCACGCCACGAGTGCGAAGCTCAAACAGTGCTTGTGGATGGGCGACAGAATCAAAGGGTCTTTCGACGTCATGAACCGTCAACGTCAATTCCCAATTCAACGTCGTTTCCGTCCGATTAGCTTCCTGGAGAATAGACGCCAACGAAAAGACAGCATGGGCGCATTCCAAGCCAGAACGAAAACCGAATTGGTAATCTGGCATGTAGCACTTTTCTGTAACTTCTTTGATAACAAGAAGCTCAATGACTTTGCATAAAGTAGGGGGAAACGGTGATTGGCGGTATGACGAGCACTGATTAGCAGGTTTTCACTTTTTGAACAACTGGGTCAATTTACCAACGCAGAATGAGATCGGAACCATCCCTTGAGCAAATATCATTTGGAACAGTAGGTGTATATGACCAAGAAGACTCTCACTCCCACTGAAACGATGAAGAGCGCAGATTCCATCAGATCCTGCCGACTTCTTCTTTATAAGCTTCTGGATAGCTTGTTTTATTGCATCCCGAGTGACAATGTGATCTCCTTTCGCCTGGTCGCGTATCGGTTTCAAGCTCGTTTCGAATGCATTTCATAAGAGAGGGTCAAGTGCATCAGATTGGCTTCCAAAGTACTATACCAACCCGGAGCTAGGGATCGTAAATTTCATTTCATCCATGTTTTGGAGACTGGCTTAAAGGTTTTCCAGAATAAGCTTCTCGATAGCTTGTTTTATTGCATCCCGAGTGACAATGTAATCTCCTTTCGCCGGGTCGCGGTCAAGATCGGTTTCAAGCTCGTTTCGAATTCATTTCATAAGAGAGGGTCAAGTGCATCAGATTGGCTTCCAAAGTACCATACCAACTCGGAACTAGGGATCGTAAATTTGATTTCATCCAAGTTTTGGAGACTGGCTTAAAGGTTTTCCAGAGTAGATTAGGATAATCAACAATTTTTGAACAGTAGTCTGCCCTGATATTAGCTGGATGTGCGGTAAGCTCCCGAGCAAACTTCTTTATGGTGGATAGCCTGATGGCATTAAGCCACCCTTTTCGAAGTCTTTCTGCCTCATTCCATATCCTCAACCAGAATTTGGCGTCTTGACACGCATCTCTTAGTGATTTATGTTTTGACCAGCCAGATTCTTCAGTGCCTTTTCGTATGTGCAGAGCGGGAACAGCAGACTTCTCCCCAACGCCCATGGCATGTGCAATTTCGTAGCAGTATGTATTCAGCCGTATGCGTGCTTCTGAAGAAGGCTTGCTCACATTCTTTTGTAGAAGATCAAACAGAACTTTAATCTTTCCAAAAATTTCAGCATAGGCTGCCTGGTATAGCTACTTAAGGCATAGCTACTTAAGAAGTAGCTATAATTTCGCTTCTAGGACAAACTTTGTATTCAGTTCTGAATTACTTCTTAAGATGAAATTGAATGATTGTCACTTTCTTGTGTTTTTAATTCATTAAAACTAAACTGAACATGCCATAAGAAACAACCTTGTCAGAAGCTAAGCTCCTTAGGTTGGCATTATGACATCGAACATGCCATAAGAAACAACCTTGTCGGATCTCTTGAAGAAAGGGGCGGTGGTAAGTGACGTCCTCGTTGTGCCCTTGGGGGGTTGGGAGTTATGCTTGATACTTTTGGCTTTTGCTTTCGTTGTGCTTTCTTTGCTCCATTTTGCTTGCATTTGTGGCATGGTTTGCACTAAGCTTTAGCCCCCTGGAGAGGAGTGTGAAGTCTCCAGCGATCCAGGGCAGCCTTGCATAACGGTGTTCATGCCCATGAATGCCACTCTCAGCCCGCTAACCTAAACTTACCCCCCTCCAGCAGGGGCTGTAGGCCAGGCTGACAGCTGTTAGCGGCTGGATGTGGTCCACAATATGGGTCTCTTGAGTAGTCATCAGTGATGGAATCAGTAGTCTTCAAGGTTGTTTCAATCAAAGGCAATGAGGCTCTGTCAGCTGAAAGTGACTTAAAAGCCTGTAAGGTCTCTCAGATCCAAGGCAATTTGAGTCAAGCAACAAAGAGTCAATTTACTGACAACATTGAGCTGGAATCCGGCAAAATGGCCAAGAAAATTGTCAAAAGATGCAGGAAGTTCCTGCAAATCAAGCAATAAAGAATTTTGAGGGATAATCCCCAATAAAAAGAGTGATGTTTTCATCAACCATGTTTAGTGATGGTTCATCATCAATTGTATATAGAGTGATGGTTTACTATCAATTGTATATTGGGGGACTGAGACAATGGACCCATTCGTGGCCTGAGTTTTGGCCAGAGTTTTTGGCCTACCCCAGACTAATAATACCGTAATATAAAAAATCTCTTGAAGAAATTCAACCTTCAAGGAATCTTTAAACTTCACCAAACTGTTTCCTTTTTTTTTAAATTTAAATTTCTCCAAATTTTATTTGTGCTTCATCAATGACTTTAGGAAAGAAATCTTCCAAGCTAGAATAGCCCTCAAAGATGAAGTTAGCGCTAAGACTAAACTTATTTACAACAACATAAAGATACTTGAACGACCGTACATCATTCAAACTTGGCATTCAAAAATGTTTACAACAAATTTGGCTCCTGTCATCTAGCTTTTGTTTCCTTTTTTTTAATTTAAATTTGTCATCTAGCTTGCTTGGCAGGTTTGTTGCCACCCTGCTTAACAGACTCAAGAATCAAACTGAAACTTTCAAAGTTAACACTTCTATTACATTTGGGATTCACAATAGGGGTAAGCACTCACCAGAGAATTTTAAATTGCTGCATTCCAAATTTCAAACGAGCCATCAATGTTTGATCGGGTTGGGGTGCCCCAGCAATTTTGTATGGCTAATTCTGGGCATACCTAACTGCACCCAATGCTCACTCAGCAACCAAAAATCAGGTGATGGTGGTAGATTGATTTGACTGAATGGAGGTGGCCCTCTACCATACACCTGAACAGGACTGATTGGCAAACCATCCTTGTCTTGTCTGGTCCAAAACCAATGAACAAACCTTGTCTGGTCCAAAACCAATGAACAAACCTTGTCTGGTCCAAAACCAATGAACAAACCTTGTCTGGTCCAAAACCAATGAGCCAACCTTGTCTGAGCCCAAAACCAATCTTGTCTGAGATTGAAAACCCTCCTGTACAAGATTTTTGTGAATTACAGGAGGGGTATCCAACCTCAAACTAGATTTCAAATTACCAGAGAAGTCTTTCCTTCAATGCTTAAAAGGAATCACTAAATATGACAAATATACTAGATTGAAGCTAATTGAATGGTTTACGTATTGGATAAATTAATATTGCTTCCCTATTAGGGTAGCTACTAAAATGAAACTTTCACATTCTGATCTTTTGGTCATAGGATTATGATTCTCCTGAACTTTAGCTTTGGTTTGAGCTCAATAACACCTCAATAACTTGCTGCTAAGTATCCCAATCCTAGATTTGAAAAACACTAATTACAATGGGAGCTTGCTGGCCGCATTCCGACACATGTTCAAAAATTACGTAATTTCGCACTAAAAATATTCTGAGAATGATGATGTCACACAGCAAACGTTGGTCTGGCCGCCATGTTGTCTTGTAATTTTTATTGAAACTGGGTGTTGTTTTTTCTCATTGGGAGCAGATTATGGTGGATTATACGAGAAACTGGGAATAAGATGCACAAGCTCAAAGAACCAGCTATTTACTGGTGTAGCAGGTTATGGATATTCAGACCTAGGTATCAATAAATTCTTCTAGGGAAGTTCAGGTATTATTTTTTAAACCTTAGATCACATGCAATTATTTAATGATAATATAAGCACATATTACAGATGGCCTTATTAAATCTAGGATTTTTTCCTGAATACAGTGGTATATTTGAAACATTTTTTCAGCTGTTTTGGACTGAAAACCAATGAAAAAAAAATATGATACATTCCCAGCAATTCATTTTTCATTACGAAAAAAAAGCAAATCTGTGCTACTGCTGGTAGGGCTTTTGGTGGCTACCCTATCCCTATTTCTAATATAACATATTTTTCTTTTCAAACAAGATCACCTCATTCTAACTTAGCTCGAATTCCTCTCAGTGACTTACAACATAATGAAAAGAAAGGTAGAATTACCAACGCCCAGAAATTCCCTTTCCAAAGCAGCTTCAAAACAAGCACAGGATTTGAATATTTTAGGACACATGACTGTTGAAAAGTAATATTTTGCCTCTTGACAATCAGGACAGCATGTACATATCATTTTAACAATTTCGCGGCAACATTCGAGGTAGTGTAAAACTAGGTCAGGTACCCCTCCTGATAACTGTATCATATGTAGAACATACAGATTAGAATTCTTTTCTGACCAGTGCAAGTAGACCTTTGGTGTACACTACTTAGTGCTGGTTTCTCTACTGAGGTTTGACTTACCCTGTAGTATCTTCATCTTGGCCAGCTTCTTGCTTCATTTCTATTTTTCAGATGATAAATACAGGTGAACTGAAAAGGACCTCCCGACAAAAATTTGACAACTTGCTGATGGTGCGTGAGATATTTCATGCCGTCATCATTTCTTCACCAACTTCAAAAGTTCCACGCTCTCGTCGCTTTAATTTACCTCTATAGTTTTTTCACGTAACACGGTATTTAAAATCGGAATGGCACGTGCATCTTTATGATCAAGATCCTACAGGGAAAATAAATCAGCTAGATCCCGTTTCGGACCGTTTGACCCAGGCAGAGACTCGTCCAACAAAAAAGAAGGTTCAGGCCTCCTAGCCAAGAAGAGAATGACCTCATACATAGTCGTAACAAATGCAATGGCTTGATGTTTTGGATGATGGTGTTGGTGAATGATTGAGATCTTTAAATAAGGAGGCATACATAAGAATATGTGTCTTTGACTTCTTTTTGGACCACAGATATTTTCTTAGCTGTTGTACCATCAAGACTATTCAAGCAGCATTCAGTTGTAGGCAGTTGTAGGTTGTATACTACTGTGCTGTATTCTACCAATGCCATTACCAATCCATTGACACTGCATTGACAAGATAGAATCATAGACCTAATTCTAAACCAGAAGATGGACAGAATGGTAGTTGTGTCAACAGTTCTGTTCTTTGTTGCTGATATATTTGCTATCATCAGTCTAGCTATGCCTCATTGGATTGTCACTAAAGTTGGAGGTGAGTTGGCCTATTTAGCATGTTCAGTGTTTTTTTATAGCATAACTATTTGATATATTTACGTGGATTCTGTAGTTATACAGAATCCCGCATAGGCTATCTGTACAAATCTGTTCGGTATAATGATCGAAATTTGCTATAATGCCAGTATTCGTTAGCTGTCATGAATTGGGTGAGAAAATATAGCCTACTGATATTATTTGGTAATTTTTTGATGCCGGAACTATTCGGTATATTTATGGAGATTCGGTAGTTACGCAGAATCCAGAATAAGCTATCAGTCAAAAATAATTCGGTATCATGATTGGGACTCAGTAATTTATTTGGTGTGATTTTCAGGATTCGGTGGTTACCACAAATCCCGACTTTTGTTTCAGTTTCGACGAAATTATACCGAATACGAATATTATTCGGTAGTCTTTCGATCCCAAAACAATTCGGCATAATGGCATAACAGTCGGGATACGGTAGTTATACAGAATCCCGAACATGCTATCGGTCTAAGCTTATTCGGCATAATAACTGGGATTCGGTAATTTAGTCGGTATAATTGCCAGGATTGGGAGTGGTCGCAGACAAAAGGACTGATCTATGATTTCATCGATAGTCCTTACTTTTATTTTGGATCCCAAAAAGATTCTAATCATAAATGTTTCAAAAATTCCGCCTGCGCCGCTTTTCGTAAATTTTCGTAAGATTCTCTGTTTTATGGAAGGACGCGTCATTTGACTGGGGTTTCAAGCCAGTTTTAGGACTGGAATTTCGAAACATTAAAAGCTAGAATCTGGATGGAAATAATTAAATTTGGTAGGATAAAGCTAACTTTTAAAAATATCTCGCCTGCGGCGCTCACTTTAGGTGATCATGGGCAGTATTGACTAGACTACAGTAGCCGCTGCTGCCGGAACGTCGCTCCATCAGGTTTCTGGAACTTTTTAAAGTCTTGCTATTTAATCCACGGCAAATGATAGAATTTGTAAGAGAATCAGTTAAAGGACACCTGAATGAAGAGTACCAAGTATCATCCCTATCTGTATGACTTCCGTTAACATTGCCTGAAGAAAATCCAAATACGAAATAGTGTTTCCAAGCTATGATTTTCCGCTATTTTGCATCTGTCCTTATTTCAGTACCGAACAATTTTAGAAATGAACAAATGTCTAGAATCAACCCTTCTTCTGGCATATTTTTTAACCAGTGAAGCCCAAACGTATATCTAGAAGAAATTCCAATACGATCCGGCCAGCGCTGTACAAGATTTGAATGAATTGCGCTTTTTGTCTTCCGAGTCTGCATGTGCAAACCTCCAGAAATGAACATCCCTGTTTTGAAAACGTCACGCTCAGGAGAAGAATGCTCTCCGTGGCCATGTCTGTAAATGCATTCTCCATGATGTGTTCAAGTATGGATTCATTGTTCAGGTGTCTTTTAAATTTTAGCCTAAAAAAAAAAGGATTTCGAAATTCTCCTGCGGCGCTCGATTTAATTTCCTCTTGGGTATACAGATAGAAGCTGCTACTGCGATCGTGCCCGGCAATATATTCTCCAAGTGGGCTTCACCAAAACGCCGCCTAATAGTTGGCCTATCGTCTTTCATGCTGCCCTGTAATGTTACTCTTCCTACGTAATCCTTTCTGTTCCATATTTAAAGCTCGAATTCTCAGTTTCTAGGATTCGAAAAATTTTGACGGATTCGGTAAAAATTTTGGCGCTGCACCCCCCCCCCCCCCCAACGAAAATGCACTTACGACGCCCCTGTTTGTGGTAGACAGTCTTGGGCCCTGGTTTTGAAGGCTTCTTCTGCAGTCTGGGTCCACACTACGGACGACAACCACGCAAACAATTTCAAATCTGTTATGTTGAGAATTCCCACCACTGTAGCTCATCTTAAGAGTTACATCCTGGATAGAGTGTGGTTTGTTAGATTACAAAGAGGCTATTTGGCCGTATAGCATGTATGTAGGCCTACCAGATGTAACACAGAAATAGCAAGACTTGCAAATGCAGTAATTTCATACTAAACTTCACTTAAATGTCTTATACAGAATAATACAGGCAATTTAGTATGACAGACCAGGGAGTTTTTTATGCCTCTGTTCCTAAACACATTTCCACCATCCAGACCACGGGCGTCACATATGGGGGGGGGGGGGGGGGGTCGACTTTTCTTCAAAACAGTCAGTTTTTCTTGAAAATAGTCGATTTTTTTAAAATCAGATGGTTTTTCTTAAAATCAGTAGATTTTCGTTCACAACAGTCTTGTTTTTCTTAAAAACAGTCGTTTTTTCTGCAAAAACAGCCGGTAAAAATGACCAGCCAGTCGTAAAAACTTGCCCCCCCCCCCAAAAAAAACACAACAACAACACACACACACATTTTGGCTAGAGACGCCTCTGATACAGACTATTAACCTGTACCTATTAACCTTGTACCTATTGAATTGTACTTTTTTCAAAAATATTTAATGCAATATGATTTCTTAAATTAGTCAATATGAAAATCACACTCAGACCTTTTTTAGCTCTATTCTAGTACTGAGCAGATTTCACTCAAGTCAACTTGACATTGGCTTCCGTTTGGGGTAACTTTTGGTCTGCAGGTCCAGTGTATTAATGTTAAATCTGAAAATTTTCTGACAAGCTGAGCACCTCTCTTGTGAACTTTTGTCTGCTGTGGTTGGCTAATGGGAAAACAGAGATAAGTTTCTTCACCTTGATCCCGTCTTGAAGGTGAAACAGCACTTGGACTTGTCTGGACATGTGTGACACTGACTGCTCAACCGAAACTCTGCTTTTCTGCCACCCTTGCACCAGAGTGGCTGTTAACACTTCTTTTGGTGTTTGTTGGAAGCGTTTGTGTCACTTCTACAGTTGTGCTACTGCTGGCCTCTGCATGGGACACTTCGATGGTAGGCTATGCGAGGTGGCTCGGGTTCGCAGCAAGTAAGTTATACTTTTCTTAACCAGGGTGTGATCCAACCTTCTACTAGTGGTTGCTAGAAGGCAATGGTGCTTCCAACATCCGACATTGAATTCCTACCCTCTGAAAAAACTTCGTAGATCAAGTGTAGGATAAACCGCTTGATTCTCCATATTGTTGGAGACCATATGAAACGTGAACATAATAGTCCTATTCCCAAACTCTTAACATACTAATCTTAGTTCAAACTTCAACTTCCGCTTGATACAAACTAAGTCGACGCTACATAAGTCGACGCTTTCAAAAATCCAGTGCATGAACATGTTGGAACCGCCGAATACTGTGTCGATAATTTTCTTGGAATTTGTAGAGGCTTGCGCTTTTTTTTGCGATTAATGATAATAAAAATACCAGCCAAGATTTCAGGCGGGAAAGTTTATTTTCCTACATAGAAACCTATTTTTAACAAGACAGAAATAAAAATGAAAGGATGCATTGAAAATATTCACAAGAATGTACTAAAATCACAGATATTATTTATCTAATTAGTCAGCAATGATTCGTAAAGTTCATGCAAGGGAATTAAGAATACTGGCGTCGCCGAAGCGCATCCATGGGGTTAGCACAAGAATTAGCCACACGAGTAGCAACCGGAATAAAATGAACTGTGTGCGAATTGTTCAGTGTTTGTGTTAATTTCGTGGAAGCAAAATGTTTCTGACATCACAGTTCACATATAGGATTCGTTTTAAGCAGACATGCCCTACTTTGAGAGACTCGTTAAAGGGTCCCTCTTGCTTATTCTGCATTTCGTATTATCCCTAGCTCCCTTTTGGGATTATAAACTCTGAAATCCCCACCTTTCGCCATTGGCGACGGCTACGACTTTTTAGCGCTTTTTGGGCCTAGCCGAGTTTTGAAAGTCACGCAGCGCAAACTTCGCCGCAACCTTCAAGGTCAAACTCTTTCACAAATAAGGGCATGCGATGATTCAAAGTATTATTTTTCATTTGGTTGACCATCAGCTCTACCTTCTGTTCTGGACCTTTTTTTCGGCTTTCCCACTTTTTCCCCAGTTTTCAAAGACTTGGCGCTCAGCCGCCTAGTGGAGACAGGGAGGGTGGATAGAGTCGACAAGCGCTAACAAGAAAAATATGTCGTGGAAAGTAATCGTATTTTTGAAAACGATATTTCTGAGTATTTCATCTTTAGAAGATCATTTCTAGTAAGAATTGTGCTTTAAGCATTCACAAAAGAAAATCTGGTTGCACGTCTATGACGTTTGTGGTCTGAATTCCATTAAGTGTCAGAGAAGTTGACGCTTTTCTGTCGGCTTTGATGGCAGGGTCATGAAAAGTTTTTTTTTTTTAGTAATAAGGTTTAGTAACAAGCAGTTCGTTATATTCACCAACCGTTTTGGAAAACACTTCGGCCCATCTAGACCTATTGAGAAATATTTAAACCTTCGATACCTTCGTCGACACCGAACTTGAAAAGGCGTTTTTTAGCGGTCCATGATTGAGCCAATGTTTATCAACAGTGCGCTCTAGCGACTAACAGTGGCCAATATTGTTGTTCACATCCACCAACAACTGAAAGTTGTATTGATCGACTCTGTTAGTCGACTTGAGCGTTTTTGTGAAGTTACACCTCTGTTGATCAACAGGGACGTTTTGGGCGGTCCGCAGTCGTTCGCTGGTCAACATTGTTGACGAACAGAAGAACCGCCAAAACCGCATGTAGTCGGCTGGAGGAAGGCCTTTCCTTACTGAGAGCCATCTGGTTCGGCACCTCCCATTGGAAGCAGTCCAGTTGCATTAGGTAGTCGACACCCCAGTCCTCCACGGACATCCAACAGAGATAAAGCAGATGGTTTAAAAATGGTGAATGCTACTTTATGGTGAAAATACTCTTGATGACTATCTCTCCTTGCCGATGCAAAATCTCCGGGTACCTAGCGGAAAAAAGGCAGAAGTGGTGTCACATCTGCTCCCAAAGATCGCCCTGATTGATTGACACAGGATTTCAGTCATTGAGTTTGAATCGTTACGGAGACTTTTACTCCTTCTTCCTGAGGATCACGTGCGTGTTTTGGACCCTCCTGTTGCCTAGGATAGCTCATAATCATAGCATCAATTACAGTCACGGGTATTTGAAGTTGAAACTTCAGTTTATTTTTAGCTTCGTCAATGAACTTGATTCAAACGTTGTCATGTGGTGTGGATGGTAACTCCCGGAAGATAGTCCCTTCTCCGGTAAACGTTCAGTCACTAAGGAAGTACCTTTGGAAGCACCCCTCTGCCCTGGAAACGACCCATGAAAAACATGAAATAAAAAACCTGAGTGTCGAACGTGACATATGCTACAACGAAACAGAGCAGGCACATAAACTGCGGAACGTCATTATACGAAAAATAAAAGCCTCGAGGAAAGCGTTCGTTAGACAAAAGGTCCAGCCGAAAACGATTGAAAGTAGACCCTAAGAAATTCCATAACACAGTTCGAAATATGATGGGTATTGGGAAGAAAACCTTATCAGCCGAGACAATCAACCAGCATTTTGCCAAGATCTGTTCCAAACACCCTGGTCTATCACAACTTACTCAACTTTCACCGATAGACGAAATCCCGGTGATTGCTATCACCGAGATGGAGGAGAATTATCAAGCCTGGACCCAATCAAAGCCTCTTACCCAGCAGAAACGCCCACTCATCTCGTCAAACTTTGCTCAGAGGAACTGGCGACGCCCTTCACTTCTGTTGTTAATCAGTGTCTAGTCCGAGGAGTTTTCCCGAAGAGGCTCAAAAAGGTATACGTCACACCAATCCCTAAGAAAACGGCTCCCAAGTCCGCGAACGACCTCCGACTAAGACCTCCGCGTTAAGGTGTTTGAAAGCTTCATATTCAGATGGCTGTACAGCGACATGTGTAATAAGATCGACCCACGGCAATATGGTTTTCGACCGGGCTGTAGCACAGTCCACTACCTGGTTCGCTTTATTCATGACATCCTCAAGCACCTGGAGAATGAGGGAGCCTTTGTCGACAGCTTAATTGCTGATATTTTGAAGACATTGGGCTATCTCGATCATACCATTGTAATCGACGAAGCATCAGCCATGGGAGCCAGAAAAATAGTCTTGAGGATGCTTGGGAGTTTTCTCTAAGACTGACGACAGTGCGTCAACCTTCAGGATGGGGAGCTATCTGACGTCCTTGAAATCACATGTGGAGCAGCTAAAGGTACAAAGATAGGGCCTACTGCCTTTGTCGTAGTCATAAACAGAGTGGGCAGAGAACTTACCAACCGTTATAAATTTGCTGATGACTTATCCCTGACAGTATTCCGATTACTTTCCGATGCTCCGCGAAGGTGTTGGAAGAACTTAAATCAGAAGCTCAGGCAGTGAAACACGAAATAAGCGAGTCCGAGTCAACTTCTTGAAGAGAGACACACCTGAGCTCACATCGGACGAACTAACTACAACCCAAAACATCAAAATCCTCGGACTTAATATTGACAGTGACTTGAGGTGGAATTCCCATGTTAGTGGTCTCCAAATCATCTGGCTAACTCAAGTCTTTTCAAATCTGCGGAAATTTGGCCTCAACAGGCAAACATTGTTGACATGCTACAAAATGTATATCAGACCACTAACAGAGTACGCATGTCCTTTCTGGCACAGGTCACTCACCGAAGACCATCATGAACAAGTTCAGCAGATCGAAAAGAGAGCATGACACTGGGAATGGTCTCACTCACCGAAGTCACAGGTCACTCACCCAAGACCAACATGACAAAATTCAGCAGATCGAAAAGAGAGCATAACACTGGGAATGGGATATGAGGTTCAAGAAAAAAGCTTAGAGATCTTAAAGATTACGTCGTTAAGACGAAGGAGGCATATGCTTACCATGAGATTTGTCACACAAATACCAGCGCCCGAATTACATCGTGACATTTTGCCCAAATTCTCCGAAAACAAGAGCTGGAAGCTCATATGGCACTTGCAAGACTTGGTAAATAAGAATGACGATGGACCCTCGGAAATCACGAGAATGTATCGTTTGGTAGAATGATTTTTTTGCACTTGGCGGTGATGATGCGCACTTTAAGGGCGCTAGAAATTTATCTGTAATCAAAACACTTGAGGCAAAAATGATCATGGGCTCATGGGGATCATGAAAATGTAGGTTTTGCTTATTAAAAGTATTTATTGTACTTTACGGTTAAGATGTGTACTTTATGCGATTGTCAAGTGACAATTTCTAAGCCAATCTTGTCAAGTCTCTAATGTTCAAGCCAAGTTTCATCGTCGTAGCACATCTGTAAGTAGTCTACCCTAAACTGCGATCACCGGAATTCTGGACCCCCTCCAACTCCCCCAGAGTGACCCAATCCGGTCCGGTTCTATCACAGATGTATCTAGGGCTTACGCTTGTTCTTCCCACCAAGTCTTATCCCAGTCGCAATATTCTAAGCGTGTCAAAAAATTTCCGCTTCCCCCCCCCCCCCCCGACTCCCCCACATTGATCGGATCCTGTCCGCACTTGAAATGGGACATCTGAGACACGAGGTCTTTCAAAATATCAAGTTTCAT